>JBAMJR010000174.1:0-162500 GCA_038501785.1 Myoxocephalus aenaeus
TTTTGAAAGAATTCATTTTGTAGCTTAATCACTCACCCACTCATTGACTCACATGGTGACTTTTGCATGAATAGGGCCGGCCTCCGCTTTGCTACAAGCCAGCGGTAAAAAAAATAATAAAATGAATGGCGTATCCAGAGGAAGAGGAACCCCGAACAGACATGTTGCTGTTGATTCATTTGTCATTTTGAAGCGCTGCGAAACAACTCAAATTAAAATTCCACACACACACACCCATTGTATTGAGGTGGAAGCAAAATACTGAGCGGTTGACGTCTCAAAATCTGGACAAATAAAACCAAAAATACATGGAATGCTGCAATTTAAGAATCTTTTTTTCTATAATGGGATTCTGCCACAGCCCACCTCTCTTCATGCAGTAGACAATCAGAGAAACCCCCTCTGATGACCAGACACTGAAACGCGTTCATATGGACTCGTCTTTTGCATATCTGTTTGGGTACGGTGGACTCCAAATCAGTCACGCTACGACCGAGGATGTGAGGGTCTGCCATTCGCCTTGAAGGTAGCCTGCACAGCCTCCATGAAAAAAAAAGAAAAAAAGAAGAAGAAAGAAAAAAAAAAGCGGCTGCGGGCTTTACAATACTGTTCCTATGTGCCTGTGCCTGCTCCAGCAGACGCAGTAAAAAGAGGATGTTAATGAACTGCTGTCACACGTAGGCTGGTGCCTTTGAGGCGGCAGTCAGGATTCTCTCCACGTACTCGGTCTGTTTGCAGTGCGGAGGCTGTGATGTGCTGCCTGACTGCAGAGAGTCGCTTGCAGCCAGACATGAGGGGACCGACTCAGTACAGGGGGGTCCCTGCTGCGGTCCCACTCTCTCACCAGCAGAGCAGAGGCTCAAACGTGTGTGTGTGTGTGTGTGTGCGCTTCTTTGTCTGGGAAGCAGGTGCATCTGTCAGCAGGAGGTGCGTGTGAATAAATGTAACGTACGTATACCGGCTCGAGGAGGAGCACTCGGGTGCCCTGTAGATTGTTTCTGAGATTAGTAACAAAACGGATAAGGATAACAAGGCGAAAAAAGGCAATGTGTGCGCGCGATTGTGTGGGTCTGTTTTGGAAGAGAGAGGAGACGACGGAGGAGACGACGGTCTGCCCCGCCGATCTCCCCCCGCAATCTGCCACTGCTGCACCCTGGGTAGTGTCGGGATGGCTCGGGCACCCGCTGTGCCACCTGTCACCCCCACGGCCCCGCAGGCTCACTGCCGGTCCAGCCACCCGACTCCAAGGCCCAGCCTCAATTAGATTGCTGTCGCACAACCGAGATTGTTTCTTTTTCCCAACAGAAGATCTCTCTCTCTCTCTCTCTCTCTCTCTCTCTCTCTCTCAGCTGGCATTGTTACAACAACTCTGTGGCCGTCTCCGGGTTCAGCAGCACAGGTCTTGCTCTAGATTATTTAAGATTTAAATGCAGCTCGGACATATGTACATATTTGGCGATGACATTATCACCGGAACTCAGCAAGTAGGGGACCCCTCGAAGGGGACTTTGGGGTCTCTCCCGTAAGCTAGACATCTGGCTCCACCAAACATCTGAGTAAGCAGATTGGCCCTGCAGGCCCGGTGTGACAGCCGACGAGGAAGCTGCGAGATGTGGGAGAAGTGATCTGCACAGCTCCGCTGCTCAAGCTGTCACTTTGGCTTGGCTTGGCACAGTTTGATTCTCCCTGGCTCTGAAGCATTAGGCCCACTCTTCTGACTGCCGCTGCCCTGCCGGCACCAAGCCAAGTCTTTCATGGGGGAGGTCGATCATCACTCTCACTCTTTCTTTCTACCTCTCCTTCTCCTGCTTAGTCTCTCTCAGCAGGGCTCTGGCTTCTCTGTCGCAATCTTTCCCTTTTTGTCCTCCCCTGCCTCTTTCTTATCCTTTCCCCACCAGAAGCCACAAAATGGGATCCATTATAATCTGCCATTATTTGCTATTCCCAGTTCCTGTGCAGTCCTCTAAGCTACTCATATGCTCTCTCCTTGCCATCTTTGTTCTTCTCTAAGTAGGCATTCAGTCATTCAGTAGTCACTCCACCCACCAGGATCCACTTCGGCACGTTATCACGACCACTTTAAGATCCTTAGTAGACAAGGAAACTGCAGTGGATTGGATATATGCTCACCTGAACAAAGATGTTTGGACTCATGAGGTAAAACATTGCCAGTGTGCAGAAAAACTAAACTGTATCAATTATTAACTGACAGTTTACTTTTCTTTATTAACTCTTATAGAAATCTGATATTAAAAACAAAGTGTTTAACGTTTGGATACAACACAACCAGGAGATGAATTAGCATTTACTACTTTGCCAAGTGCAGAACATTTGGCTTTTCAGCGCAGCCACTGTAAACATGAAATAATATGGCTCTTTGTTGAGTAATTCCCAAAACTTCTGCACTAGGGTCCAATATTAGGTGAAGGCTAGTCCTGTCGACACAGAGCTGAGTCAGCGCAACAACAACAAAAAAAGGTATGGCTCCACACTATCATTCTGTTAAAGGGGAAATGCTCTACTTCTTTTGGGGCATTGCTAAGCCCAGGATATGGCGAAAGTCCCTAAGTTTTTAACGATTAATTTGATCAGTTAAACAGTTTGGCTGAAACTAACCAACTGAAACTTGTAAAAGAGCTGAGGAAAACCAAGAGAAGAGCGGCTTGTCACTTAATAGCTGGTCCACCTCAAAAGGTCAGGCCACCTGACGTGAGCCTGGGCCATTGTTGTCGTTGCTACCCGCTTGTGCTAACCCCATTCGCTTCAGGCAGCAGGCTAGCTGCACAGCTACGTTCACAGCTGCTAACGTTACTGCTAACTCCATACTCATCGTCACACACACTCTCTCGACCGAGCACTCGCTAACGTGACACCTGACTTGCGATACTCTGAAGTAAACTCTGACAGATTATGCCAGACAGACATACAGCTGACAACCTAGCAGCTAATTTACAGGCTAACATTTCTAAACTTACTGGGTAAACTTGTGAAACTTGCGAAATAGGTGGCGCAGATAGCGGACGGAAAGGAGAATGATGCGTGGGATGCACGGCGGCGGAGGCTTTATACCCACAGTTTACATCCGATGAGTCAGACTTGGTAAAAACTGCAGCAATATCTCAATAAAATCCTTCTAAAAGGAACATTTTGTGGAGGCTACTCAACATTCTGTGCAAGTACAGAGAGAGAAGAATTATTTGAATCAGGTAATTACCCAGTCGCGAAAGAATAAACTGTACTCTCCTCTAATTTGCTCTGAAAATCAGAGTGTCTTGTTGGCCATGAGATCTTAGTACCCAAACATCACCACCATGTCCTATTTAAAACATGTTTTTACCATTCCTCTCTTACCTCCGACATTTTGTGCCATTTTCAGATCAAAACAATCCTTCTCTTTATGTACATTAAAATGTTTGCCGTTATCTTTTAGTGGCAAACATGCCGGCCTGCTTCTGCCTATGTGTTCTTCTAGTTATTTTTATCATTAAAACCTCTTTGTGGAGTGTTTTGCTGTACTTCCATCTTCAAAGAACTTTTGTAACTCCGAAAGTTACCGAAAAAGCCTCGGGTGTTGCTGCTGCTAGTCCTGATTTGTTGCCGTTGCTGCTGTGGTCATTTATGTTCTCACACCCAAACATACGCAGTACATCTCACTTAGAGCACCTATGTAACGTGAAACACTACTCACTTGTCTGGCCTGCCGGGCACCTGCAGGCGTAAGCGACATTTGTTCGCACTCTGGAGCTGTTCTTCTTTGATGCGGATAAGCCTCTGCAGAGCCAGACACCAGTCCTGGGCCACAGTGGTGTTCAGGTTCTTTGATGGGGGGGGGAAAAAAAACGCACACGATTAAAACTTGTTTCTTGGCCGTAGTGTGCAGTAGCTCGTCTCGCAGAGACGTGTGCAAAGTACACTGCAGTATTTGTATATTCATACTCTTTTAGGCAAACGGCCACTAATACAACCCAATTGACGCTACATGGTTGTGGTATGTTTATCCCCTCATAGTTGAATCAACAGTAAAAATCTAGTCAAATACATTTTCTGAAGCCGATGAACTGTGCAGAAGTATTTTGTCTGTTTGTTCCGTGGACAGTATAATAACTGGGTGGAAAATGAAAAATCTGTAATTTTGCGGCGGGCCAATATCGCTCCTCCTGAGGACAATGTGCTCATTATGCAGCAGGGCTAAGGTGCCACCATTAGCCTGAGAGGCTCTTTGGTGATTGCTGGAGTGTCCCTCCCTGGCTGTGTTATGTAGAGTATGGTGCGGTTAATGTGCTACTGGTAGACTACTGGGAAATGTCCTGATTTGAACACCGCAGGAGGGACGCTCCCGGGTTCCTTTCGGAACATAGCAAATCTGACACTTCTATCTGGGAATATCAGAAGTGAAAATCTATTTCCCGACATTGTGGCACTGTTAATGAAGAGACAGACGGGAGACGCCGTGCTTTTAGAAATCGGCGATTCAAGAAGAACACAAGGCTGCTCTTTGATCACATTTTACAACATTGAGAATCCTTTTCTACGATTTCTTTAAAAGAGATAGCAGACAGAGATTTCCCCAAATGGTTATTCCTTGAGGCATCCAGACTTGATGTCTTTAGTGTGCACTGAATCCGACCATTCTCTTCTCAGGGCTTAGGAGCTCTTGTTAAGTACTCTGCCGCTTACATAACACACTCCATCTTTCATATACACATATTTTCAAACAATATCTTGCGATAACTAGCTTAGACATCATTTGTGTCACTGAAAGCAACTTTTGCATAAGAGAATATCACACTTGAAGGTCAACCAGCTCTGTCGGCTCCTAAAGAAAGCCTTAAGAGAGCGGCGCTGCGTTGAAGGTAACAAACTGTGACTTCCCTGGCGTGGCCTGCAGAGTCAGCTGGATTGAGGAAAACTACGCCTGAGATCGTACCTTTCGGCTGACTTTGGCGCATTACAGGCTATATGTTGTATGATACACGTTTCCCCTGTGAGACGGTCCCAGGCACAGTCAAAGTGTAACATGAAGTGACATGTAGGTACCTGGTACATCCCCTGCAGAGTGCCCACGAGGAGGGTGACCTCCTCCACGACGGAAAGGTCATGTTGCAGCTCCTGCAGCTCCTGGTAGAGCCGTGGAGGGCCGAGGTTGGCTTTGCCTGAGAAGTGGGCGACAAGCGAAGCCTCAGAGTTTGTAACATCACCATCGCAATTGCATATTCTCATGCAAAAGAAAAAGAAGCACACTTAGTTCATGTTATAAAAAACTGTCTGTTTCACAAAGCTCAAGGGCGTTCAATACACATCTCAAATTCTCAACTTTGAGAAGCTGGAACCAGTTTGACAAAAGACTTGATCAACAAACTGTTGACAATCAATTTTGACAACTAATCATTTAAACAATAATGTATACTCTAAACATATAAACTATCTGATGTTCGATATTGAAGTCTTCTAAACAATGAGAGGACACGATGACATTGCCGCTGAGGACGAGTGGAAGTGCAGGGGGAAAAGTTCCCTTTGCTGAAACTCCAGTGGCACTAATAAAAGAGGTTCGATGTAAAGATGGATCAATCTCCATTATTTGTTGAACTACAGAGAATGAATTTATGAGTAAAAAAAAAAAAAAAATCAGATGGAGAAACTTATTCGGAGCTATGATGCCCTTTTGCTGGGCAAAAGCAATGCAGGTGTCTCATTAGACGCAAAATTCAGCATCGATTTGAGGCCGGCTGCCTTCAAAATCTCTCTCTCTCTCTCTCTCTCTCTCTCTCTCTCTCTCTCTCTCTCTCTCTCTCTCTCTCTCTCTCTCTCTCTCTCTCTCTCTCTCTCTCTCTCTCTCTCTCTCTCTCTCTCTCTCTCTCTCTCTCTCTCTCTCTCTCTCTCTCTCTCTCACTGCGAATCGATAGCTGTGTCTCCTCCTGTCTGCCATCCTCCGTCCCGGCTCCCCTGGCCCACATCTCCCCAGCAGCAGAACTGCCTAATTAAATTCTGCAGGTAGATTTTGCTCCGGAGCTGTCCTGCACTGTCACCGCTGCCACATAATAAAGTAGCAGAAAGAGCTGAGCCGGTAGGCGGGCTTAGCGAGGCATGCTCCTCCGAGGGGACCCGCTGTCTTTTGTCTATCCGCGTGCATAAATGGAGCGAGAGTAAAACCATAAGAGGAAAAGGAGGGGGGGGGGTGAGAAAAGGAGAGTGGTGGGCTTGCATTGTTCATTTAAAGAGCTCTATTGTAGCTTTTGGGGTTTAATGGGATCTTTGTCATGGGGAGCCAGTGACATCTGTCAACTGTGCAAAGAAATCAATAGGTGAGACATCTGAATATAAAAGGGTGCGCTGCGAGCTGCGAGAACAATGTCTTTCCTGTCCTCTCCAAAGGGATTGCCTGGATCCCTGCACAGGTCCCGTCGAGTCCTCTGGGGCCGGCTGCTGGCTACGGCCCGAGAGGTGAATGTGCTGAGTTGTAATCCAGCGTAATCCCGTTGGTGAGGCAGGATATGGTTTTCAAACTCCGACATGGCTATTCACATCGGCCGCCAGGCACGCAGCCGGCCGGTGTGCGAGGCCGGAGCCCAAAGGTTGCTCTGGAATAAGTCCGCGTCTCGCACTCCGCCGCTGTGCCAATGACGCTAGCCAGTGGATTTAAAGACAATGCGGCTTTGCACACCTGCATCAAAACCCCTGTCTGATCCGCAGCCAAAGCCCCACCGCTATACACTTCTGACAAAACAAAAAGAACTGCACTCCAGACAGCGGGTCAAAAGCGAAGCAGCAATAAGGGAGATGTAATGGGGACAGAATAAAGGTAAGGCGGCGTGAGAGTAAACAATTGACACACACAAAAAGAGGCTTTCTGTGTGTTGCCAAGAAGAGACGGGGAACGGAGACGATAGGGAAGAGTCCGATAGACGGGCCTGCATTTCCCTAAAGGACCGCTTTCTTCAATAGAAAAAGGAAACCGGAGCCTGCAGAAGATGAAAAATGACTCCATTTTGAGCCATGCTGAGGGAGCGCAGGATTTAGAGCAGACACCCCACTGAATGACATCACAGGGGATGAAACTATAAATAGATGGGGCAGGCTGTCTGAAGGAAAATGTGGGGAACGGTCCCACGGATGTTCAGGGAGGTTTCTGTGTAGACATGATTACGGCGACTGCACCGTGTCGAAAAAAGTGAGAAGAAAGAAGAAAAAAAAAGTCAGAATCCGGCTCCTCTTTGGGGCATAACGTTTGCAGAGTTCGACGAAGAGAGACAGCGGCATTGAGATCTAACCTTAAATGATCCCCAAGCCTTTGCTGCAAAGTTGTGAGTACACACTCTACCTGAGCGAAAAAGCGAAACATTAATCCGTAGAGAATCCGAGCCCGGCTCTCAAAACAGTAGCTGCTTGCTGAGCATGACACGGGGAGCTCTGAGGAAGCCACCATTAATATTTAAGTCATGGAACTGCAACTTTAAAAAAAAAGCCTGTGCCATTACATCCTGATAAGGCTTTGTATCTCGCTGTTCCCATGGCACATTTATAAGGGATCTCGTCAAGGTCTGTATACACCAGAGTTTACTGAGGGCTGGTGGGAGAACTAGTGTTTCAACCAGCGATTCCTATCTACTGCTACTGGCTCCCTAATTGGGCCTGGAAAGGGAGGGAATAATCTCTGCAGATTGATGACTCCACTCCCGGTGTGTTTGTGGTCTATCAGAGAGTGAAATGAGACTGTGGGGATGCTGAGGCAGGGGGCTCTCCGCCACCCTCATCTCTCTCCAAGATAAAACACCCGAGGCAGATTGGAACAAGTGACCGTCATCACTGTCGTCCTCACCAACACGTCCTCAATCAGAGCGACGAGCAGCGCGGATGCGTCTCCAGCCGCTCCGCGGGACACTTGAGACAGATACAGATTAGCCTTGCTGAGTCAGAGCGAGGGGCTGAGACTGAAAGTCAGTCCAAGTGACGAGATTAACTAGAGGGTGACTCATGGGGCGGGAGAGAGGAGGCTCACATTTTCATGAGTGTTTACCTGAGGTGCAGGGTCGCTTGGCCCCGCTCTGCTGGAAGAGGGTGTCTTTGCTCTGAGGGCCCTCCTGGCCCACCTCAACTACTTGCACCTGCTGCAGGGGGGCGCTCCACTTCATGGTGTACTTCGGGCCGACAGGTACCAGGCTGCTGATATCCGGAGGCCCCCTGGTGGAGATAAGACAAAACAAATAAATAAAATAAAAAAACAGGAGTTTTAGAGGCAAAAACAACCCTGAGAGACGCTCCGCATATGCTGCTAACAGCGCTACACCCGGCGCTCCGTAAGCAGGAGAAATGTCATGAAGAAAACTTGGGAGTGGGAATTAGAATCCGTACGATCACCCCCCTGTTCCCTGCCGAAACTGTACCCCTGGCTGTGAGGAGGAGTTCATTGCTATTCATGTATTCCTGTAATCACGCAGACAATCAACATTGTGATCGGTTTGTCAAGATCCTGGAGGGCAGACAAAGTCAACTTCGGGACACTCGACTTGAATGAGACGTGGAGTGATAATTACTTTGAAGGCTGAACAAGAGGGCTTTAAGCAACATCTTTGACAGGGGCTTTGCGAAATATACAAAATCCCTTTCCTGTTTACTTCGAGAGAGAGAAAGAGGAAAAGAGAGAGAGAGAGAGAGATGTGATCAATGGCGCTGTCGCAGAAGATAAATTGGAAAGAAACCCAAAAATGTTTTATGTCAGTAATCTAGGACTCCTGTAGCTGTAGTTAGTCATTCTACCATTTGTTGAAAGCTGATAAAGCTCCTGCAACTCCAGATAGGGCTCAAAACCCCTCGCAGCTATTTCTCTTTCCAATGCAGTTTGCCAAAATATCCTCGCGAAAAAAAAAACCTAGGGCATCACATTAGAGCGCAGTCTCACCTAATAGCTACTTCCTCCAAACTGTGCAGTGCAGCAGACTCTCCTTTTCCAAACTCACGCGTAACTTCGCGCTCGAAAACTAAGCAGTGCGAACGCATTAGCGGAGTGGTTTTTTTTTAACGCCGAGGCATCCGAGAGGGACTTACTTGACATTTATGTTGGCACAGATGAGCACGTCATCAAAGAGGAAGACCTTTCTCTCCTTCGACTTCAGGACTTGTCCCCTCTCGCCGTACACCGTCTCAATAAGCGTCTCACAAAGGACCAGTGACCCCTGCTCCGAGTTCAGTTGCTAAAAGGGACACAGCAATCAGATCAGAGGCGGCGGAGACAGCGTCACAAAGGGCCAGGCCTCCAGAGTTCAATGCCTGGAGGACGCAGGAGTCAGCCTTGGAGGAAGAGATGTCTCATCAGGGATTAGCAACACATTCATGCCGCTGAAGGTCATTTAATGTGCATACGACACACACACACACACACACACACGACGCACGTGTTCTTTCGCTATCTCTGCCCAGCACACGCGTGTGGAGAGGCACCTCAAGACTAAAACGTCATGCGGCGTAGCAGGAGCGGCTTTTCTAAATGAACTATTCCAACACATCCCTCCGGATCGCTCCGTCTTTTTGTCCGTGCCATACTGGTGAGTCCAAACTGGCTTAGCTCAAGAGCACTGGGACACACAATCCCTTCCACCACAGCGAGGCAACAACACATGGATATAGACGCATAAACTGTTTGCTGCTCGCACACCTTTAAACACACACACACACACACACAGTCACAGTCACAGTAAATAAAATCCATAACAGATGCAATTCATGCTACGGTATTTTTAGCACATGCTGTGCTTTCATGCATCCATATGTCGCACGGTAAAAAAGAAATAGCGACGAAAAGCTTTTATTTTTACTTCTTATTTTATCACTTTGGTCCAGCTTCTTTTTACGACTGCCTAAATCAATACTTTTACTTTAATGCATACTGCGCCGATCTAAGCTCGGCTCGTCACAATTTATACTGCGAGCAGCAGGTTCGGTCCAAATGCGGCTTTCCCCCCCCCCCGTCCCGATACGTCGATGTTTGCGTTTCGCTCGGTCGGCGCACGGCGATGAATCTCTCCGCCGGGTCCGCTCTACAACCTGCAGTGCAGCAACGCATGTGACCACGTTTCACACAAGAGGATGTCCTCTCTGCAGGCAATCTGTAGCTGCTCTTGGCCGCGGCTCAGATAGCACACAAGATGAGTCGTTAGTCCGTTCGGGGCCGCCGTTTGATGGCCGCAAAACTGTACAAGTCCCTCAAGAGTTGGGCCGCTATGAGAATACACCCTTAAAGTCTTTGAGCGTCAATAGGCACAGAGGGCATTGCACCGTGTGTGCGTGTGCGTGTGCGTGTGCGTGTGTGCGAAACCTATTCTCACTCACATTGTTATCTGTCCTATTCCGGCGACTTAGATACTTTGAGACAAAGAATGAATATTTCATTGGATGGTTATGGGGGCAATAGAGGAGACGGTTTCCTATTGGAATTCTGCAGAGTCACCGCGGCAAATGGAATTCTGTGTGGAGTGGAAGAGATTGGGCGAATCAGCTCATCTCAGAGTCCTGGAAAGCAAGGGGCTGATGGAAAGAAATAAGGAGAGAGGGAGAGGAGAGAGAGGTGCAGTCACACTAGGGAAAGAGAAGAAGAGTGTGTAAGTGGAGTGAGAAAGTAAGCAAGAGGGGAATAGAGCGGAGGTAAAGTGGAGAGAGAGGAAGAGCGACCGGGTGAAAGAGATAGCTCTCTTACAGTTTCCAATTAAATGTCTCATTTACCCCCTAATTCTTCTTATTCAAAGCAGCATTTGTTCAGATTTGCAGCGGCAGGACTGTAATTCCAGAGTGGTAATGGAGAGGCAACGCCTCCGCCATTGCATTTGGTACTGTTTAGGAATGATAATGGGCATCATTTCTAGGAGATGATTTCCCGAAATAAAAATGCCTCCCCAGATTAATGTGCGGGGAAAGTGATACAAGCGATGGCCATATACTAGTTTAATTTATAGGTGTTTGGCTCACAGTGATAACAACCGCAGAGGAGGTAAAGAACGCCCGGGGGCCGGCTGGCGGCTGATTTGATTGCGTCCGCGCGTGCGTATCCGGTGCCGTGTGGGCGCGCGTGTGCATCCAGTCACCTTACTGAGCAGGCGATCACTGACGCTGCGGGCCAGTTGCTGAGTCTCCGCAATCTGGTCGGCGACTCGTTTCTGTTCATTCAGCTTCTCAGCCAGCATCTCCAGCTCTGTCAGCGCGAGCTGCAGGGGCAGGCGGTCCACGTGGCCCTTCGGCGTGTTCTTAAGCATGTCCTGGAAAAGGTCACAGGGGGGAAAAGTTTGAGGTTGAAGAAAAGAAAAGAGAACTTCTCTCTGTGTACTGTGACATTCTGCAAAATAATGTGTTCTTTGAAAAGTTCAATCTTTTGGAAAGTGGAGACATTTGTGATGGTTAAGTGGGAGCATTGTTTTGTAAAACGGGGCCATTTTTAGCAAAGAGGGGACATTTTTAGAAGTTCAGACATTTCTTTCTGACGTCAAGCCCTCACTTAGGGCTCATACTCATACTCATATTCCAGCGTTGACTGTGTTCGCCACACTAACCTTCCACTGGTTGTGTAAACTTTGTTTGTGTTGCTACTCTTTTGTAAGCAGGGTTGGTGAAAACCAACGAGCCTCAGCGTAGGCTTTTGTCGCTCGTCTATATTTGCCCTGCATCTGTGACCCAGTGAAGGCCTGATATGCATCTCAGATGTACCTCGGTGCCTTGAGCTCTAGCTGCCTGTAATGTATGATTTAATACATTCACTTCCTATTTGGAGTACCGAGTTTAGTCTAGAAGAAAATGCCTGATTCACATTCATAACTTATCTTTTGAATTCATGGATAATCAATGCCTACTGAGGGATGAAATGAGCTTCTGCAGATCCAGCAAGTCAAGCTCCAATCCAAATCTTTGCTCAGAATGGAAAGTGGAAGAGTAGAAGAGGACATAAAGCCGGCAATATGAAAAACTGATGTGGCTAGCTACTTTTGTAGCGCTCGCTAACTTTAGACTTCTTGTACTTTGGATGAATCAAAATCCATAACGGATTCTGTGACCTTGCAGCTTTGCATCTTTCTACGTCTACGTGCTGCTGAATCGTTAATTTGACTCGTTTCTCATTTTTGGAAGTGTTTAGCTCGTAAAACATAAGGGATTCACTTCATTAAAATAAATGAAATAGCCATTTACTAACAACATGTTATACCTGCAGGAGCAATATGAACTGAGGGAATCGCTGAATGGGCTTCACCATCAGGCCGTACAGAGTGATCCGGTCAACGCTCGACGCCTGCTTCTTCTGGAAACGAGAGAGAGAGAAAATAAAATGTTTACAGAACATGCAGTTGGAATAATATTCTTGCACGGAAAGGCCATTAAGAGGAAACTATGCTATGCCTACTTTAAGTGGAGCTTGTCAGGATCCTCAGTAAGCCTTGTGTAGGCGTGTGAGTGGGTGAATACGCTATGTAAAACAGGGTCTGTTAGTCATAAGAGACTATTAAAGAGGAGGTTTTTTGAGTGTTGTACGTCTAATGTATTACTGTGAGCGTAGGGTCAGAAGAAAATGGTTTTCGGCGCAGTGTCAAATCAGTGCCACGCTGACACCATCAGTGTAAAAAGGCAAATCACTGGGCACATTTAATAGATGGTATGGTAGTAAAGGTCGGATAAGATCAACTATGAGACAGAAAAAGAGAAAACTTAAGAGGTCTGACCGTGTGCAATACAGAGCAGTGGCTAAACTATAATCTGTTTTCTTTTCGCTGAAAGTATACTTATTGTTCCTTCAGGTTAAACTGTTTTAACCTGTTTGAATCACTTTTAAGATGATAGACACAGATTAGAACTGGGTATCTGTTTAACTTCTACTTCATATTACAAATTAATTTGATTGCTATTTATACTCTGATACTGCCTGAGATTTTGGTAATTGTTACATCACGATCCAGACTAAATGTGTGCTTTCCAAGAGGCAACCTTGACTTAAACTTGTATTCTCTCTACTGACCAGCAGGGGGCGACGCCTCTGTTTTCAAAAATAAGTCAGATTGTATAGAAGTCTATGAGAAAATGACTCTACTTCTCTCTTGATTTATTCCTTCAGTAAACATTGTAAACTGAGTTTATGGTCTTAATCGCTAGTTTCAAGTCTTCTTCAATACAGCATGATGTTCATTTAGTAAATTATGGCCCCATTTGGATTAAAATAGACCATAAATCAGGGTATGTTTTCGGGCATGGCTACCTTGACAGGTTGACGTCATCCGTGTTTTCGTTTTAGAACTTTTAGAAAAATGTCTTATTCAGCGTACGATTATACTTAGCTCATGTTGCAAAAAAAACAAGATAGCGACGACAAAAATGCAGATTTAGAGGCTTCAGAACATCAGTCACAAACTAATGGCTTCTTATATATAGTCTACGGCAGGGGTGTCAAACTCATTTTAGTGAAGGGGCCACATGCTGCCCATTTTGATCTCAAGTGGGCCGGACCAGTAAAATCATAGTATAATAACGCATACATAATGACAATATTTCCCTATGTTTAAATCATTGATGAAGGTTTTTGGATGATAAATCCTGTTTTAAGGTCTTTCTTCAATAAACTAGAAACATAAAGACCAACAATTCAGACATCAGCCCACTGTTTATCTGCCTGGGCTCTCCGCTGCAGAGTCCCTCGCAGTTGGGCAATATGCTTAGTAATGTCAGTTCTGCAATCAATTGTGACTGTGGCTCAGTGGTTATTATGACTGTCTTACAATCAGAGGATCAGGGGTTTGACTCCCAACTTGGGTAGTTTTTTTTTCCTGCAATATTAACAATCATCCCGGGGGCCGGACTGAACCCCCTGGCGGGCCGGATCCGGCCCACGGGCCGTATGTTTGACACCCCTGGTCTACGGTGTTTTTCGAGTCCTTATGCCGTGTTCACACCAAAACAGTTGCGAATATTCGCAACGCCACTTCGCCTATATCGCGCCGCCCGGCAAAAAACTCGCTCTAGTAGTTCATTTGTTTTTCGCAACCATCGCTGGGGAAAGGGGGCGGGGCTTATCTCCATGTCAGTGAAAACATTTACTATTTCCGCCATTGACCATTGAAATAACCACTAGTTCTGCTTTATACTTGTTGAGAAAGTCCCACACACGTCGGAACATCAAACGCCCCCGTGTCTGGGTTCATAATATTATCCGTAGTCGCACACAGCTCCGACTCCTCCAGGACGAGTGTCTGAATGAAGCCGCTTCCAGCGCTCCTTCAGCGGACCCGCAGTTTGATTCAGTG
Organism: Myoxocephalus aenaeus; assembly: GCA_038501785.1. Classification (NCBI taxonomy): domain Eukaryota; kingdom Metazoa; phylum Chordata; class Actinopteri; order Perciformes; family Cottidae; genus Myoxocephalus; species Myoxocephalus aenaeus. Next base: position 14,268 of record JBAMJR010000174.1, read on the forward strand.
ACGGCAGAACGGCGGTGATGCCGGGCGGAGCTTCTCAACGCTGATTGGCTTTCGCAACTCCGCGTCGGGCGAATTTTTCGCTGGCGATGAATTATTTCATCGCCAGCGAAAAGGCGAAAAAGCGAAAAAGCGGAGTTGCGAATATTCGCAACGCCATTTCGCCAGTATCGCGCCGCCCGGCGAAAAATCCGCTTTTTCGCAACCTAACGCGGCTGTGCATTGACTTAACATGTAATCTGGACGCGCGAATATTTCGCAACTCTTTTGGTGTGAACACGGCATTAATGTTGCAGTCTATTGAGTTTAATCGTCTGAGTGTATCTGATGCATCCAGCTGATTAAAATGAATACCTCAACTTTTCTGGTCCCGATGACATTCACATCAACACACTTTCAGCCGCTGTCACATAGAGTTCATCATCACATACTGGATATGATCAAATTGTAGTAATAAACTTCACACCTTTGATCAAATGGTCAAAAATCGCCACCATTTTAGAAAGGTGATTTGAGCTTAGAATTTAAACCAATAATTAACATTATTAATCTAGGGCATTAACTTGTCCTTGTTGGAAAATGCTCACCGGATAAGATATGGATATTACAGATTGTAACCATAGGTTTTCAGCACGAGTAGAGGCCTTTGAAATGCTCTTAAGGCTCAGCCACTCATGGAGTTCACTCATACTGGCATGTACTTAACCAGACAATAAACTGTTCCGGCCCTAAATATAGTGGTAAGTAATGTGGCCTAACTAGTCACCCATGAAGTCAGCAATTTGCAGAGAAGCAGGTAAAGATTACAGGGCTTCACCTGTGAGGAGCCATGTGGAACAACTTGACTGAATTTACACAAAACTCAACACCCAGAGACACATTCTCACTGGTCAATAGTCTTGGAATTGCCTATAAACCGCGCAATAAAATCAATTTAAAGTTATTTGCATTGCCACCCTGGGGGAAATGGGTAAAAGAGTGGTTGCCGGTGTATTCTGCATCCATTCACTTTGTATTGCAATACGTTGGTTTATACAGCAGTCACATTGAGTTTGGCCAGCCGGTCTGTGGTCGCCTAAGCTCTCCGTCAGCCATTTGGCGTCTTTGTCTCGCAGCTCAATCAAATACTTTTTGATTTCACCCCATTTTTCTCTTTTTCGTCTGGGACAGCCAAAGATCTCACGGTGTAAGGAAGCCCTTTGGAAGCTACACAGTGCAAACACCAACCCAGCAAGACACCTTTTACACAATCACTAGAGGGAGACCACAGCGGAGCGTAGGCAGGCTGCAAAGATGCAATATTCATCTGCACGATTCGATGTTTAATAACTGGACAGATACATTATAGCAGAGCAAAATCTGTCCAGCACACTTGCCCAGGTCAAGATGAAAAAAGGAGATCTCTCTCCGGCTTCAGGTGGTTGAGTGGAGCCGGTTAGAGAGGCAGTGGATGAGAGGGGTTTTCAGGAGAAGCCCTCTATCTCTCTTTTGGAGGGCAAACCGGTCCTAACACAGATGCTGTATAAAACCCCAACACTGCCTGAGATCACATCAATGCAGCAGCAGTTCAGCTGCCTGAACTCTTGGGACACAAACTGAAACGTCTCCATTGATGGAGATGTTTTGTCAGTAATAACCACCAACAGGAAGAAAGAAAGAAAACTGCCAAACCTTCCACTGGCGCCTGGAACATTGACGGGATCATTTTGACTGATATCTTTCACCGTTGCTCTGTCTTTTTGAGATGACGGTGATGTATTTATGCTTGGCCAGGAGCACCAGTGCAGTCTTTGCGTAGCTTATGAGGAACTACAAGCTGTCAATGTTTCTCCATGAAGGAAGCAAGGAAGCAAGGAAGCACGTCCGTAACCAGCCAGAAGGCACCCAACAGCTCAGGGTTAGTTGAGGAGGTGGAACTGAGAGCCGCCAGGGGAGGAAGGGCCCCGTCGTCTTATCTTGGCTCTGTGTGGATATATCTCTGAGCCACATTGATCAGAGTGGAGTAGCTATCAGCTCTGATCTGGTGGTTTGTAATAATCAGCGCAGCAGAAAGACGGAGTGTTCTGTGAAGTGCAGGGGAAATGACTGCGACGGTTTTTCACTTGCTGCTGCTCGCTAACCAGCGTTGCTGTTCTCTCTGTCTGTCCAGGCCCGTTCAGGATGGCATTATTATTATTTTCGGGGTGGATTTGGACCAGTGCACGTCAAGTTTCCCACGGATCCATTTCAGGTTGAGTCCAATATGTTGGACACGTGAATACCTCTGCTGTAAATCTCTTCTCTCCCACACCTCCTCCTCCTCTAATGTCCTCTGGAGAGAGAGCTGGAGTTTGCTACGTTGGTCAATGAAGGTTGATGTGGGAAAGTTGGCATCCCCGCTGTCGGTTGAGCATCTGAGGCTAAACGACCCCAGGCTAAACGCCCACGAGCCTCCTGAGCGCTGACAGTGGCCTCCTCACAATGAGGATCAGCTGCACCCAGAAGCAAGAGGAAGAGAGGTGCAGTTTCCAGTAATGTTATGGTTTCCTTTTAGTCACCGAAGGAAAGGGAATTCTAGGACCACTGGAAAAGATTAGAGCTCACTGACTGAGCCGACGTTGCTGTAGGAGTGTGCTGTAGGAGAGTGGTCAAGCTTTATCCCATTAGTGGGGAAAACATGTGCGAAAAAAGAGCAGGTTGTGATTTTTTTATTTTTTTATGAATACAGAAAACTGATTGGATTTGTTAGTGACTATTTATATTAAAGTTACGGACGCTTGTAACCAACTCTGCAATGCGGTAGAAACGTTCTACTTTAGTCTGTAAAATATATTTCTGGCAAAATCACCTACCATACAGAGTAGATTTACATTTGTTGCCAGGCGACCATATCAGCATTTACCGGCATGCTGGAACAGATGAAACTCTCCCTTATGCTAATTTGGGGTTAAACCCCTTGACACCTACTTTTGATGTCAAGAAAAAAGGGGGAATGGGCAGCACTGGATATGTCACTGGGCCTGTCAAGTGGACACTTCCCTCCAGAGCTGATGGGAACTAGATTAAGCCGCTGACACCTCCAGCAGGTTCAATAATAAATCCTGCCAGCCGAGCGTCAGCTCTCACCACTGAACTGGGTGATGCTGCGCTACACGAAACGGCTTCACTAACTTGTAATGATATAATGGGACTCTGATGATCGTCTCAATTATATCTGCAAACTGTATCCAAACAACGAATGTGATGATCCCTAACCATGTAACGTGCTTGTGGTCATGTGCGTGCAGTGAGTGCCTCCACGGTATTTTAAACACAACTCAATGAAGTCTGTCATTGATTCAGTGTTTTTCCTTTTTTTTCTAGTCTATCCGATGTATTATTTGGTTTGTCTTCACATTGCCGGTGAGAGCTGCAACAGTCAGGAGGAACCTTTCACCAGAAAGGAGAGGACACGTGTTATCCTGAGTAAGTGCAGGGCTGTCAGCTGTGGGATCTGCTTCTGTAAATCAGCATTACAGCTCAATGATCCAGGTCATACTCATGCATGAATGCTGAGCGCACAGGGAATTGTCAAACTCAGCACATTTGAATAATTCCTTGGCATTCTCCCTGCACCCTGGCATCATTTTTTTCCTCGCTCATGATCCCTAATTAATATCTGAAACATTAAGGAAACAGTACAAGAGATCTTGTCTATTAGTGTAAAGTTGTCCAACCTCCCATTTCCATTTTAGAAAACCACCAAATTAACAAAGTGTTGCAACGTCCTCATGTTTTTGTGTGAATCAGCCTGTAGGACATTCATTAATTTGCAGATATCTGTACTTTATTTTAAAAGCTTTTCAAGATATAGTAAAAAATATATATATATACATATATTGCTGTTGTTGTCATATTCTGAGAATAATCATATTATTATAACATGAATACAGGTCATTACCAGCACAATCTTGGACAGTCGGGTTATAGAAAGCTTCCATCAACGTCAGAGAAATACAATTTCACAAAATCACTTTGACACTATACCATCTATGGACTTAATGTAAATATATGTTATCTATTTTGTGTATAAAACCACCTTTTTACACACTGAATTATTTGTCTCTTTTGGAGACCTGAGCGAGTTATGTATTATTTAAGCCTTTATCTTTGGGGCTTTACCAGCTTCAGCATATGACGAACACTACAACAAACAACACAGCAGCAAACAAAGGAGCTAAAAACACAATTGGTTTACTTTGAATTTTAGGATCAAGAAGAAAAAATAAACACGTAAAAACATGTGCTCACGGATGAAGCTCACCTTTAGGAATTCCAGAAAAGCCGGTTTAGACATGCACGCCTTCTTAATCAGAGCCATGGCGTTGGTGAAGTTGTTCACGTAATCACTGTACACATCCAGCACCATGGATTTGGAAAACTGCAAAAACAGAAACAAGCATATATATATATATATATATATATATATATATATATATATATATATATATATATATATATATATATATATATATATATGTTTTGTGTATTAGTAACAACAGCCCTACAATAAGAAGGTCTGCTGCTCCACTAGGTTTGATTATTGTGTCTTAACACCGGCATCCACAAGCGCAGCCATGTAATTTCCTCTGACATCTTGACTGTTTGGCTAACCATCCTGTTTGCGGGGCGACCCGAGGGTAATCTCAATGTAAAGAGAGGCAAGAAAATGGACATTTAAGTATAGTTCTTAAAAAAAAAATCTGTTTGTTTACTGTCACAGTTACCGCGACACCCTTCACGAGCCATTTAAGCGGTCGGGCAAGGAGGAATGAGGTGTGTGTGTGTGTGTGTGTGTGTGTGTGTGTGTGTGTGTGTGTGTGTGTGTGTGTGTGTGTGTGTGTGTTGTGCAGCAGTAGACATTTATTCTCTCTCCCCAATTAAACTAACACCACAAAAATCGCATGAAGGGGCCAACTCTTTTTGTTTTGGATCCTGCCTCTCAGATATTACTACAAGACACAAGAACACATGAATACATGAAGAGGGGGCAGCTCTTTTCCAATGTAGTCTCACTTGATGGAAGGTCCTGGTCCTGGTGACAGCCCAATAATGGCCAGCAGAGGAGGACGGGGTCAAATCAGCCCCTCTAATAGTCAAATAATGAGCGGCCCTTATGGATGAGCACGCTGCAGTGTACTCACAACAGAGAGCCTCACACTGAACACTATTATTCTCGAGCCAAAATGTGCAAACGCGTATCCCGGAGAGCGTTGGTTGCAGTGGAGATATTCATCACAGCCATAATTGATTGCATGTTTGGGGTAAACTATCCCTGTTTGCTCATCCTAAAGCGTGCAGCTCATTATGACTCTGGGAGCGGCGATTGTGTTATACAGTTTAGATAGCTATGCCAAGACAGATTTGAGTTCCTTTACCCAGAATGCAAGGCTTTGATTGCATGTTAGAAAGGGATAAATAACGAATGCACACACACACACACACACACACACACACATGCAGCAAACAAGCCTCCGGTTTGCATTTCTGTTTCACAAACATGAAGATCCATACCAAAAACATGCACATGCACGCACACTAACCGAGGCAACAAATAAGTCTCCGATTTTCTCACTGCTGTCCCACTCGGCCACGCGGGACGCCAACGCAATCTGAAACATGGAGTGGCACTGCGTGATCTCCCTCATTCGGTAAAATATAGGCCGGATCTTTCTCGTGCTCAAGATGCGTGGATCAGCCTCCATCAATGGCCTCTGGTATTCCTGGTGAGATGGGGAGAGAAAATTGTTTTTTTTATTGTTGTTGATGTACGCGCGTGGGGGCGAACGCAGAAAATGAATCAGCAGTCCACCTTCCTTAAGCATCTCTGCTTTTCATAAATAGACAAATGGAGCTTAAGCGGTAGTTCAGGAAGGGAGACCCTACACTACGGGTCATTCATATATCGCAGTCTAATTCTCCCAGTGAGTCATTACGGTAGCAGCGGATCTAGGGGGCGTCCCCCTTTTAAGCAACCAACCAACCAGAGGTGTTACGGGGTCTCTAAGCCAATCAGATTGTTGCTGTCAAACTTTAAAAGTGTTCTCTGCTCTGCTGCTGTCAGTTGTCATTTCAGCTCTGAGACGAATGCGACCCTCCTCCACCCCATTCACCTCCAGGCAGCAGGTAGTCATACTCCTCACTCATCACAGGATGTCAGCAACTCTCTTCTTCACCACCACCACCAGTGTCCGGACTCCAGGGGGGATTCTGCCGTATCAGTATTCAGAGTCACTGCCCCTTGTTTATCCTCGTGCAGGATAGAGTCCGATCGCCAAAGACTTTGCACTATTCATTGTGAAACCAACGTAATAAATGTATTATTGAATTCGGAACAAGTCTCTCCTGATTGAACTGAGGGGTAGCAAGACAAATATCCAATAAATCAAAGAAAATGAAGCAATGTAGTCATGGTGCCTGAAAGCACATCCCTCCAACGGATTCACCCACAAAACAGCGTTCGCCACGAGCAAACATGTTCAGAACTCAAGGTGACTAGTAATCATGAAAGACAGAATAATAATGGCAAAAAAGCCGCTCCCGGCGGAGTTCCAGATGCAAAATGCAACATGGTGAAAGAGTCTTGATTGATTCTTCAGTCGGCAATCACGGTAAATGTTAGCACGGCTGAGAGAATGGAGTCGACGGGATCCTTGTGGAGAATATTCTTTGTGGGAGCACGACTTCTTTGAGTCTGAAGTATAGATATTATGTACAAGATGAACGTGGACGATGAAACGAATCCAATCAAACAGCGGCGGTGGTCATTGTTGTTGAGGCTTTGCGAGTCTCACTGTATCTCCGCCGATAAATCATCGACGGAGGGAACGCGGTCGGCGTGAACTGTACAATCTGTTTTTAACGGCAATAATGACATGCACTTACAACCCTCGACGGCTAATTCTTCTTGCTTTGCTCGTGGTCTTTCCTGCTCTTGTTACGCAATCTCTCTGCGTTTACTACTCGGGCCGGACTCTCTGAATAAAGAAGGAAGATTTCAAAAGAGCTAAACTAGGGTGACCAGATTTGAGTTTGTGAAAAAGAGGACACTTCTCTCCCCGGTGGAGGAGAGAGAGAGAGAGAGAGACACTTCGTCGCGGGGGGGGGTAGCAGTAGTGTGTAGCATGCCGTGAATTTACATTTACGTTGAGATCGGTCGACCAATGACAGTTCTCTCTACAGTCAGAGCTTGCGCAAGAAGGTGGAACGTGAGGGAGATACCATTTCCAAAACTTGTAAGGGGGTAATAACTATTTTCCCGCACGTAGCAAAATCCCGGACGTTTTTGGAATCCCTGCCGGACGCTTTTTTTAGGTCTCGAAAAGAGGACATGTCCGGGAAAAAGAGGACGTCTGGTCACCCTAACTAAACCCCCCCCAAGTAGCACACGCAATCATGTCGCTCGACAACAAAAAAGGTAGCTCATTGTATCTCGACAGTGAAAGATTCTGGCACGAGGAAGCCATTGATTGCTGCTGATTTCATTTCAGTAGCTTCCTCTTATTTTTCTGTGATGAGGAGATAACGCGTCTCCTTTCCCCCACTAAAGAGAGATAAAAGAAAAGAGGCTGAACCCATTCCTGCGTGTCTCTCTCTCTCTCTCTCTCTCTTAGCATCAGCACACAAATGATGAGGGCTGTTTTATCAGGATTATTTATGCTGAGACACCTCTGTAATTTGATGGATATCGCCGCTTCTCTTTTCAGTGTAATTCATAATGGCTAAATGGTGTAGATATTGCATGTGGCACAGAAGGACAAACGGGGGACTAAACAGCTCACCTGCAAGATCCTCCGGAGAGATTCCAGGTAGCTCCGCTCGCTCTGAATGATGGAGCCGAGGATATGGCGTCTGACAACCTGCGCAGACAACAGAGGAGTCAGGAAAGCTCGCACTAAGAGGACATGATGGGGCTGCAGTGCCTGCAGTTAAGCACAGCGGAGGGTGATGGATTGCGCTGTAATCACATGCTTGTCGTAGGAGGAAAAAGACTTAAAAAGAGAAGCAGGTCTGCTTGAACAAGGCCGCCGTCGGAGTTCCTGAATCATTCGGATTTCCTGTGACGTGAAGTCGCGTTAGCTAGCGGTGATAAAACACACTGCTTTTCCAAATAGGGTAAAGAGAATAGAGCAGATATATGTAGGAATACTGAAATAACAATTACAGATTGCCTCGAGTAAGAATGGGTACAGAATAGGTTCACATCAATGATGTCACAGTACATGTTCATGCACATGTGGGTTACATTCAGAAGAAAAAAGCTAATATGCTCGCTCGTAGCATGTGTTCGTTTACGATGAAGCTATATTTAAAGGACTTTTTGGAAACTGTATACTGCCCACTTGTGCCGATTTAACATGGCCCGTGACAACGGCATGAGATTGCTTCTTAAACTTCCACGACGGTGTAGTGCCAGGCAAATGTCCGTAAGTGTCAGTGTGCCCAGCTGCTCGGCTCCAGTTGGCATGCGGTTGCAGTTTGCTGATTTCTATCTTTTTGATATGAAGAAGCTGTTTATGCATTTCCATTTAAAGGCCCTTCTAGTGACAGGCATTGGAAAATGAGCAGTAACTGTAAATGCTGTGATCCATTGCAATGGGAAACTATTGTGCAATTCTCTATGTATGTTTTATGTGCCCCTATCAAATAAACATAGACTGAAACACATTATATTGTTTGTTTAAATGTAGGACACTGTGGACCCTCACTTTCTTTCCTTAAAAAAAATTAATAATGATTATGATTATTATTATAAATTGTTGCAAAAACTGTCAGCTGCACCTGGTGGCTGGTCAGCCCCTCTGGCATGGGGCTCAGCTGTGGAGGGGGATGCTTCAATTCTGACACGGCCACATCCAGGTATCCTGCATCATCCTCCTCTTCTGCACACATTCAGACATAAAGCAGGAGAAACATACAGAAAGGTGAAAAAGAGTGTGTGTGTGTGTGTGTGTGTGTGTGTGTGTGTGTGTGTGTGTGTGTGTGTGTGTGCGTGTGTGTGTGTGTGTTCGACAGAGGGAAAAACAGAATGGCAGCTTTCAAATCTCACTGCAGCTGGAGACACATTGCGACCCACTAAGTTAATTACCTCGAAAATATGAAGAGATTTCTATAGTCTCCGAAAAAGAGATGAGTGAGAGAGAGAGAGAGAGAGTCGTGGAGAAAGGAGTGAAGGAGAGAGAGAGAATGAGAAAGAGACAAAGAGGGCTTCGGGAAAAAAAGAAGAAGAAAAAAAAGCTAAAACTTTCAAAACAATACTGTATCTCTGTAGGGGTAAAGGAAGCACACAGAGGCGTGTCTGCGAAAACATGATCCAACACATTCTCATCTCTGCATTGGCACAAAGATGTTCGGCAGTCTCAAAAAAAGAAGAAGAAGAAGAAAAAAATCCCCCCACTTCACCCGTAACCATAAAGACACGGAGACCAAAAGCTTCCACCGTTCCAATTAAAGACTTTGGAATGATAACAGAGGATTGGTGGAAAAGAAATATAATGCCGTGCAGATTTCCCTCGATCAACACCTAAAAATAGCAGCACTGGCCTCTTTACCTCTTTGTGATGGCTCGGAGATTTGTTTGAGGCGTGGGTCTGGTATCTATGGTTTATGGAGCTGCTCGATACTCCATTAATGGATGGTAATCTCTCCCTATTGTCAGGCGGTGGCTCCTATAACGGAACCTATATTGCGTCGCATGAGATGCTTTATCCTTCTCTTACTCACACATCAAAAACTTTACTCGACCACATTGTCTGTCTTCAAACTGAGAGAGCCTTGTCTGTTTTATTTATTATCGCTACAATCAGCGGGATCTTTCTTTTTCACTGCCTTTTTAATTCCTCCCCGAAGGGATTTGTGTAAATAAAAAGTAGGACTTTCTACACTACTTTGGCACAAGCAAATAATTAAAGACTACTGTACGGAGTTTAAACCCAGACTTCATAGCCAAGACCCATTATTAAAGAAGTAGTATAACTTTCATCCAAAAGAAGCCAGCTGACCAACATGTTTGCAAATTTCTCACACATTCCAAAATTACCCAATTGGTCTTTTCTCTGCAGGAAGGAAACTTTGCGCATGACGGCTATCTTGGTCTTTTCCAGCCCGTCCTTCGTGCCGCTTCTCGCCGCCTTCATGAGCTGCTGGACCTGGTTGAAGGGAGCGGGCGGAGGAGACAACAAAGGGAGCGTTAGAGTGCGAGGAAAGTGCCGCGCCGCGGAGACCCTGTGACCCCGCGGCGCTCCCCCCGGAGGGCGGCGGGGAGAAGTGGCGCTCGGTGGGCTCATCACGAAAACTTCACACCGCTCCCTGCGAGGGCCGCGCCGCAGCCTCTGACTGTGCAGCCTCTAATCAGAGAGAGCTAGGAGCGTGTCACAGAGCGATTATGGTAACAGAGCGAGCTCCTTATCAGAGCTGCAGCGCATAAAGCGTGGGAGAATTCAGATGACCACAGACTCCGCCCCCCCCCCCCCGAGCGGCGCAACCAGACCCCCCGGACCAAGAATACACACTCACGGGGTGCTAGTATTTTTAAATGGTGCTACTTCAGGAAAGTAGGTCATTAATTGGAGGGAAAGTTGCACTGGTGTTTATGGAAGTAAATACGCAGAATATTGTTTAATTATTCATGTGTCCCATAAATGCGTCTTGATGTTAAGCCAGGCAGGGAAAGAGAGAGAGAGAGAGAGAGAGAGAGAGAGAGAGAGAGAGAGAGAGAGAGAGAGAGTCTCAAAGCAAAGCCACAGTCCAAAGGAAAGCTAGGAAGGATGGTGCAGTGAGACAGTTAAGCCTTTGAGTCAGCTGTGCATACAACACAGCATATTTCAGCTCTGGGTCATCATCAATCCTTTTGACAAACATCTTGCAGAGTGATTGGGGCTCTGCGGAAAAAAGCAAAAAGCAGAAGAAAAAAAAAGAACAGTGTGATGTAGCTGTGTTTTCTCGCCTGCTGCCGGAGATATACCTTGATGTCATAGTTGTGCTTGCCAGACAGCCTCATGGCCAGCTCCCGCTTGGTCCTGGCACACCGCTCCCTCAGCCGGCACACTTCAGGAGAGCGCTACAGGTGTTGGACGGGGGGGGCGGGACACGGGGGGCGGCGGGGGGCGGGACACGTTTAGCCACGAAAGAAGCGAAGAGAGGAGGAAAGGAGGAAACAGGAAAGGAGAAACGGAGGGAAAGTGAGCAAGGCAAAAACAAGCTACGCAACATTAATCACAAGCATGGACAGGGAACGCTTGGGTCAGAGGGGTTGTGAGGCTAATGGACGCTGGTTTATAGACGGATGGGCCATTTAGGCGGTTACGGGCAATTATTAAAGAAGCAAACTCTAGCGCAGCTTTCCCAGGCTCCCCACCGTATGAGGCAGTGGACTGAACGAGAGAGAACTCCAGGTACACTTGCTGAAAATTAATCAGGCAAGACTAATTAAAAACGATGTGTTTTTGATGAAGGACGAGCTCGCCCCAAAAGTGCCCTAATAGTCAAGGTTTCTGCGTTACTTGTTCAACCAGCGCCGCTGAATCCTTCCCTTTTGTTCAGCGGCCTGGGACACGCTTTGCCGAGTGAATTGTGGGGGATTTTAACATCACAGCTTCCTTCTTGTCATTAACCGAGCAGCGACTTATTTTCAGTCCCTATAAAACAATCGTGCTCTGTTTCTCAAAGCATTGATTTAACGCAGGATTACAATGGAATCAAGTCCATACATAAAAAATATGAGGTGGGTCTAAATCTATACATTAATAATGATTCAACTCAGCAAAATAGTCCTCCATGACTCCCAAATGTTCCCCGTGCCTGCGTCGCTGAAGGCTGGCCGAGCGTGAAGGCGCCGCGGCGCCGCGTGGATGTGCTCACAGTGCCACCATGTGGAAGACCGACACTGTGCGCAGAGGAGAGGGATGAGATCTGAGGCTTTTCAAACAGAAATGCTTCTTGTTTACTTTCATCCGACAATGAAAGTTTAAGGCCCAGCCGGTCTGTTATTGCATTTTTCATGCTCTTTATGGTTTCCTTCCAGTTCTATACATTAGTAAAGACAACCGCGCCGCAGGACCCGGGGATGAAATATTCTCTTTGATTATTTTTTTTAAGTGCTGGAAAGCAACCGAAACAACCTGGCCGGTCGTGTGGAATAAACAGAGGCGGTGATTTGTGTGAGATAAAACACACACACACACACATAAACACACACACTTGTTAATACTACCTTGCTCCGTGCTGGATGTTTGGTCTCGTTATCCGACTGCTCATCGTAGCTTTCGAACTCACTGGAGCTCCAGTCGTTGTCCGGAGGAGCGGCGTCTCTCTGAACATCCTCATAGATCATATCTGCTAAACACACATCAGAAGCTCCACGTCAAGATGCATGACACACACACACACACACACACACACACACACACACACACACACACAGTTCTGTCACAGCTGCTCACCTTCATCGGGAGAGAGGGGCCCCTCACTGGGAACGTCGTCGTAGATCACCTCGGAGGCCTCCGCCGCCGTCTGCGGTTCGGCTCGAGCTGCCAAACGAAAAACCAGTCGCATCAAAGTAGACAAACACTGTTTTAAATAGAAAAAGAGCGCTGCCCTTCTATCTTTCATCTCCCTTTCTGTTTAATAGCTGCACCTCCCGTTGTCAGATCACTCTTTTTACACTTCCCCCCCAAAAAAGCAACACACACGAAGACGTGCACGCTCGGCTCCACGCCGCATCGCCTGAAGCCTTTTGGCGAAGCGGAACAGATAAAAGACGGCGGATCTTCTCGCCTCTGGTTAGGAGTTTACGCAGCCTTTTCAATATCTACATACTTACAGGTCTTCTTCCCTTCGGGGGGGGGAGATCATCTGCCATGACGCCTTGTGTTGCGTGTTTGAGGTATTGACCCGCTCCGTCTCCGCGCTCGGAAGGATTTGTCATTAACTGCTTTGAGAGTGTTTCAGCCTAATTTAGCTCAGTGAGCTTTATTGATTTGGTTTTAAACTGCGATTTGTCTGTAACACTTACTCCTAAGCCCCGAACAGCAACAATCACTGTTTTCAATTAATCTGATTGGAGATGTGTCTTCTGTCGCGGGGTGCAGTCTGAAATTTAAAATAACCTTGGATACAATCCAGGAGATGAACAAAGAGCAACTGTCTTTTTTTTTTTTTGCTTCTACAAAAGAGGATTAGAGACACAAATGTTCTTTATATATCGCTCACTTGCCTGCGCTTGTGCATTCAGAGAGGATTCGGAATAGAGAAGAAAACAACTGGATTTGGGCTATCAGCCTGACGACTATCAGCATATCTGCAAAGTGACTGCGCCTCTCGGGAACACGGCTTGTTATTTCCAACGCGGTAAACCAGAAGTTCCTCTCTGTGTTTTTCTTACTTTTATTTAACTTTTGTCTCTGCAGCGGCACAGTAAACTCATCCGAGGTTCACAATGACACTGCAGGCAATCAGAAAATACACAAACAAAACAAAAAAAACTCCAAAGAACAAACAGAAACAGCAAAGTATTTGCAATCAGTGTCAGATGATCACATCAGAATGGGCTAGGGGACATGATTGCTTTTTACAAACAGGAAACACTTAATTATTCACAAAGATCACGATAAACTACATTTGGTCAAACAGTTTTTCTGCACAATAAACCTGTTTTCCCTCCACAACAGTATATTTTGCATATGCAAAATATATCCTGCAGTGTTAGAAAACAAAGTTAAAAAAAGCATATATGTATATGTGTATATATATATATATATATATATATATATATATTTCTTTTTTTTTTAAACACACAAACAGAACATTGCAGTAGAGTGAGGTTTAATATAATTGCATTATTCCGTTAGTTTAAATATACTGTACACGTTCCAAATGGCAGCAGAGGCCTGTGTGAAAATACATCAGAAGAGTGGGACATATAAAAAAAAATGTCGTGCAGCATCGCAGGGCTCCTTTACATCTCTCATTTCTGAGCCAGCTTCAAATAACGGCTGCACTGCTGACGAAGTCGAAATCCAAAAGCAATTTTCCCTCATGGAAATGGCTCCCTATTGATCCTCATCCTGAATTAATTGGATTCATGTCATGTCTGTGTCGAAATCAAATCATGCCAGAGAATATGTGCGTATTGTGCCGGTTAGTGTTTGAATAGAGTGTGGCTGCTCGTGTGTGTGTGTGTGTGTGTGTGTGTGTGTGTGTGTGTGTGTTCTGTAGAGAATCGATGAGCCATAAGAAGACCGTAGGCCCGTTATATGGTGCTCTTGCCACCTTTGATCAAGGTCACAGTGACACAGTGTGCCGTGCTAACAACATACAGTATATTGTGTGTCATTATGGTCTGGTGCCCAGCGGGTTTTCTGACCCGTCCGCAATGCGAATCCCAACGCCAGCTTAAATGTGATCCTTTTGGTCTGGAATTGAGCCCTTGATCTGCAACATAAGGTGCGCACTTCCCTGTAAATATAATTGTGTTCTGTACCTGTACCAGAGGGGTCCCCGGCCTCCGAGCTTTCCTCGGCGATGTCTTTGCTGCCGTCTCCCGAATCGGTCGGCGTCTCAACAGCTGGCGGCGCCGCAGGAAGCTCCTGGAGCTCCTCTCCCACGCGAGGAGCGGAGGAACTGGGCTCTGCTGCCGAGGCCCTGGAAGGCGCCCAAATATTAGCACACTTAGACAAACACGGAGTGCTAAATGTGCCTCAGTAGGACTTCCCTGTGAGGAAGGGGAGGCAGTGGCTGGAGGTGGGGGTCAAAATAGTTCTCTGATACCCGAGCATGCACATGCACACTCCCTAAAGTCTGACAGAACACATCCTGCTGATGTCAAACTCTCGTGGTTTCGTTATTTCCATCCAGGAGGCTGTGCTTTCACTTCCTCTTGTTAGTCTGTTTATTTGATAGTTAGCAAAAAGAAGATTCCAATGAAATTTGGAGGAAATAGAGGAACAAGACTACTATAGCGAGTGCGGACACTATTCACAGAGTGGATCAAGAAGATTTCACAGAGTTACTACGTATTGAAATGTACTGCTCAACTGATTGAACATGATCCGGCACATGAAGGCCATGATTCCCTTCCCTTATGTATATTTAATGCAGCTGTGGAGTCAGATACAGATGTAACACTTTATCACCAAATAACCCATTTAGATGACAGTCTGGCTCTCTGAGTGCTTCCTTTATTTCATATGTTATTCTTTAACAGAGCTTGGGGTCATGACACTGTTCCACCCAGACAGCACCTTTGTAAAAATATGAGTGGCTTCCATGAAGTTATTACTCAAGGCAACACTTTCTGCCACTTTTTCTTCATAAGCTGCGTTAGAAATGACAGCTACAGCCGAGGGATAAGTTGCTGATCTACTTATTCAAAAGAACTTTTGCATGTGTAAAGAAGAAGTATAATCACACCTACTGCTTGTTGCTTGAGTTACTTCACTTGCCCCTGAGCACTGTCAAATCATTACCTGTCATGCCTGCGGCTTACCATAATCACCGCTGGCTTTTTTGAATGAACACGCGGCCTGAACCAGCTATTAAAAGCCGACTCTGACTCTGACAAAGTCTTGTTGATACGGCGATCACGTGGCCCGTGTTGATGCTGCCAGTGAGGGACGTCCTCCCCCACATGACTGATAACATGACAGGATCCAGCGTGTAGGAGAGTCCCATCTCCACTAATTAAATCTGTCCCTCTGCTAAACACCTCAGCGACGCCGGCAGCAGCTCCTCCAGAGTGATGGGCAGCTTAGAGATGAACGAGACATGCAAGAAAAAATGATGCGCGCAAAACGCCATCAATTTGGCCTCGCAGACTCTCACTTTACAATACAGTAGCGATGGAGGAAAGACTATCTGTATTCAACCAACTCGCAAAGCATCATCTTTTCTTGTCAGGTGCAGCACCAGGTGAACAGTGCATTATGAGTCAGAAAGAAAGGAAAGCATGCCCAGAGCAGACAATGATGAGCAAAATAACAGGAGGTAGTTTGAAGCATCCGTGTTCCCGAACACTGAACAGTGAGAGAAAAGATTCACTGAAATGATTGAGAGGTAAGATTCATACGTGGGAATGATTGAGAGGTAAGATTCACTATATGGGAATGATAAATTGAATGATAACAATGATTTAGATCGTGTCAATCGCAGAAAGTGGTCAGGTCAAACGCCAACAACTCCAATCTAGTCCAAAATGAAGGAGAATTCCAATGTTATGTGTAAATATAATGATGCATGTAAATAAATGCAATTATAGCATTCTACACATTTTTAGAGCTGCAAAAATGTAGCAATAAGTTTGTCAACTATGAAGTGAATCTCAAACTATTTTGATTGGCTTAAAGAAAAAAGACAAAATTCTTCATTTTCTTGGGTGTCTTTGCTCATAGTATGACAGTAAACTGAATATCTTTTGAGTTTTGCACAAAACAAAACATCTGACAAAGTCATTTGGGTTTTTTGGGAGAGTTTTTGCTGATCCGATGTGAGGTCCCGGGACAGAGGATGTGTGTATGTGTACTAATTGTAAAGCCCACTGAGGCATTTGTAATTTGTGATTTTGGGCTATACAAAATAAACTGAATTGAATTGATCCACTTTTCTTTTTTTTTTTACCATTTTATGACATTTTATAGACTGAACAACTTATCAATGAATTGACAATGTAATGGACAAAGCAAATAGCCGTTAGTTGCAGCCCTAAACATTGTAAACGTTGTCTAAATATAGTCCGAGGTCTGTGCCTGGTGCGCGCCACATATCTGGAGGTAGATGTAATGTCCTGTCAGTAAGTCATATTAGAGCTACTGATAGCAGGCATTCGGTTTTGCAGGCGGTGTCAAGCCGCAAAAGACCGTAAAGTATCCATGATGCCGGATCATTCGTCTCAATCTAAAGAACAAAAATGATCTCCACCCACAAGAAAACAAAGTAAAGAGCGATTTGTCAACACCTTCCTTACGATAAACTGATCTCTTGTCGTTAAAACTGCTTGTGTGGAAAAAGACCATAGCCTATATATATATATATATATATATATATATATATATATACACAGCTTGTCTGCCTCACTGTAGGCAGCATGGTGTCAGCCGTGAGTGATTTGAGCCGTGCCGCTATCGATCCAGGCATATCTTTGCGCACCCCCTCACAACGTATCTGCGCCTATGAGCCCCAGTGAGTCATACAGCTCCACGAGAGACGCAGGTATCATTTTTCAATGCAAATGACACAGCCGGGGGCAGAGCGCAGCTTAAAAGGAGTCGCTGCCTGAATGCAAATCTCCCTCTTCCATCTGTTTCCATTCCCTTCAGCCACGGAGCGCCGGGGCAGCGCTACCTGCAACAGCTCCACCTGTTTTACCCCCCGGGTCGCGCTGGTAGCAGAGCGGTTCTTTATAACTACACCAACGTTGCGCTGGCCATACTGATGGAGCTCTATTTGTCCTCGGGTCATAAATCGCCTCCGAAAAGCAACCGTTCCCACAATGCACCCGGTGTTACCGCCCCAGAGTTGTTTCTGCACATGACACTCTTAATTAGATGGCCGGTGAAGCATTTGGTTCGTGGCCTCTCGGTATATTTGTTTTGTCTTTAACCACCTTTCTTTCGCCTTTCTTTCGCAGCACGTCCAACGGAGGCGAGTACATCGAGGTGAGTGGGGTCTGTAAAAAATAAATGTGTTCTGGGAGCATTCGATGAGGTAAGGGCAAAAGTCTAAAGTTCTGCAAGGCTGCAAAAAGGTGAGCTAAAACAAACAAACTAGAAGAAAAGAAAAAAGTAACTTTGTGGCAGGAAAAGAAAAAGCAGTGGAAGTTCGGTTACACCCTCTGCTCGGTTAGAGCTCCGTGCACAAAGAAACAGAAGCTCACATGCTGCCACGTTGTCATGGCATCCTTTGTGTGGATCTTCTTCATTGCTGATGCGTTTAATGAAAACTATCTGTCACGGGGTAAAAAGTGAGAAGTCAACGCCGGCTTCAAACACCGGCAGAGCACATAAAAACTCTCGCAGGAGAGAAAACGCTGCCTTGAGCTTAATAGCTGTAACGAGCTGATGCGCTGTCATTGCGGTGTTAAGAGAAACCCGTATCTTCTGCAATGACAATCGCAAAGTAATTTTGGCAATATTATTCTAAAACTGCTGACAGATCTGGTGGATGTGCTGACAGCCTTAACGCCTTGATGGTGGAAAGTGCAATTGATAGCTCTTCTTTAAGGCAGACTATTGACTAAACCAAAGTGGAAATGTGCACTCAGCAGAAATCTCCCAGCATGAGAAATTGTCAAGACCTCACTGTGACTCTCCTCCACACACACACACACACACACACACACACACACACACACACACACACACACACACACATACACCTGTGCACGAATAAAGGCTTTTCTTTTCAGCACAGGAAAGCCCACAGGAATCCAAACCCTGCATGGCTTCGTCACGAAGGCCAGAGAGGGATGCTTCTGATTGGATCTGGCCCCAAAAATAAATTCCTTTTTTTTTAGCTTAGAACATTTATTTCAATCTTGTAACTTTGAACAAGCAAAGAAAGTATGAGAAAATGTTTACTTTTGTATGTTTTTTCGCTTTCTGGTGGTTGAAGCAGTTTGGATGTGAATGAGGCTTTCCCCCTGTATGAGGGTGGTATAAGCTTTACAGATATACACTTTATCTCAGTGTTAATATATTTGTTTTATACTTCTGAAGGCATTACATTGCAGTCTTTGGAATGCAGCGCCTCGGTTCAAGAAAACCAAAGGAGCCTTTTGGAAGAACTACCTCTGTCTATCAGCTCCAGGGCTGCGGTTCTGTCGGTGACTTTGGCCGCGGACCTCCCCGTGGACGGTTGCAGGCAATAATAAAAGTTGCTTTCAACTAATCAATAAACTATCACATTATCATTTACTGTGCGGGGGCCTTGAAGCAAACTGTCTTCTTGAAATTCAGGAACAACCCTGTTTCTGCAAAGCCCGGTAGGTCTTTATTCACTGTTCATTAAAAAGCTAAAGCAGTGTGTGTGTGTGTACTTTTACCTTCTGCAGTTAATGATGCACTAACTTACTCTGCTGATGTTAGCGCCACAGGTTTTATATATATTCTTCCAACCTCTCCGGGTAAAGAGTATCAACATTACGTAGTGTTTAACCATGACTAGCTCGAAAGTTGTCGGACCCTGGTTGGAGCTGGCCGTTTCTACGCATTGATTGGCCGGTCTGCGTTCCAGGGGCGGGACTTAGCGGAGGCTCGATTGACACGTTTTACGCGCTATCACGCCAAACGTCCATTTTCTCACGCAGAGAGAACTCATTTATAACTACAACAACAAAAGAAAACCAAATGTTTTATATGTATAATGTTGTTCCTGTTTCAGATATCCATCCGGTCTGTCCTCCAAATCAGCAGCTGTCCGTACTTTCTCTGCACAGAGCGTCTGTTTTTATCTCTTTACCTCCACCAGTCAGTGGTTTCTGCTGCTCTGTGCGCACAAGAGGACTCCGCAGGCTCGTGAAACGGCCAGATTGCCGTCAAGTGCGCTTTGCCAAGTGTGTCGGGAGCGTGCCAAGCGCACTTTTGGTTATTCCATGGTCAGGCTCCCTTGTCGTACTTGGGCACAGGGTGGGATCAGAAGGATTATGATTATTAGTGCATTACAGGGGCTCTCCCTGTCTGGACGCAGCGACAGTTTGGAAAACCGTTGATGTGCGAGAAAAAAAAATGAACAAATAATTCATCAAAACAACACATTGGATGTAGACGTCAGCACGGTTGATTGCACAACATTTTACCAGCGGATCTGCACCGCGTAATTGAATGAATGAATGAATGAATATATACTTTATTAATCCCAGAGGGGAATTATTTTTTTTTTTTTTTTTTTAATGATAAATTGAATAATAAATTGTGACTTAACAGTGTGCAACATCACTCCAGTTAGAGAGTGCAGATGGAGCAGACACCTGCTGCCGTCAGACGGCTTTAAAAAGAGTCACCGGTGCAAAGGAAAGGCCTTCAGTATCGTGTTACTGTCATGACAGACCGAACTTTATTCTGCCACACTCACGGCCAAATACTAAACCCTCTGGCTGAATAATAATAAAGCTTTTAGTTTGAATGTTTCCATATGTTGATGTACTCTCATTCCTAAATTCCTCATGTAGTTTGTTTAAGTTTTATGTGAAACGGTTATCATTTGAAGGTATTCTCCTTAGGCTTTGCACCAAGCACCAACCTCAGGTTCTGAAGAGTGAAGCCAATGTGCAAGTGTCTTAAACTTGAATTATTTCAACTGGCCACCAGGGGGAGACGCCTGAAAAAGTCTGATTGTATAGAAGTCTATGAGAAAATGACTACTTCTCACTTGATTTATTACCTCATTAAACATGGTCAACATGAATTTATGGTCTCAATCTCTAGTTCCGAGTCTTCTTCAATACAACATGATGTTCATTTCATAAATGGTGGTCCCATTTAAAGTAAAATAGACCATAAAGTAGAGTATGCTTTAGGGCGGGGCTATCTTGTGATTGACAGGTCCAGTTATCCTCTTATATACAGTCTATGCTCTGCACACCCACTGAGGTGTTTTCAGTTATTCTGGCTGATTAGACCTCTGCTCAGGTTGAAGGTAGGTGTCAGAACACAACATTATTTAAATCATCTGTGTGGCTGTACCATAGGTGTGCAGGGCTTTCAGGTTGTGCCACCACCAAAACACAATGAAGATGAACGGAACTTAATTTGTACAACTTAAAGCACTTTAACTGCAGTTGATGATCCGCACACTGTAGAAAACAGTTCCCATGGAGCTTTTTTTAAGGAATAAATTTCCGCATGTCACAGCAGCAAACGCACAGGTGCAATTAATGACATTAATTAAGCCTGCATTTGGGTGCCCCAATTGATATCCCCCTGTATTGTGAACACTAGCTCACTGGAAAGGCTTATAGGGAGACTTAATTGAACTCAGTCATCAATGTTATTAGTTACACCTGTCTATCTCTAGCAATTAAAAACCTAAATGTGTTCAATGAGAGAGATTTTATATTTCTGGAAGGAGAATGTCATTATTCAGTGCTTTGAGCATAAAATAAATGACTTTCTAGTGAACCTCCACTGACTGTACTGGTGTGGCAGCAGAAATCTTCGAGATGGCTCACTTAAACCTTAATAAGCAGATTAAAAAAATCTGTTTGCATACATATCACTAGGGTTACATGAAAAAATACAAATTCCCATTGGGTGACTGACTTTTTAAATAAAATTCATCTTGACACAGCATTACAGAGTGTAAGCGCGGATCATCACGTTATACTGTACGCATCATCATACATTTTGCAATCCTGCGATTTTTACCCCCAAGGATTGTATCCGCAGCATCACTGTACTTGACACTACCACTTGTCACTGTGGGTGTGACATCCCATCTGGCATCTAAATGTTGTGCAAATAGAATGCGGCGCAACTCCAGAGTATCTCATACCCACTGTGGCGTGTGTGGATGGAGTGTGAGCGTGACATTATCTCAGACATAATGACATAACACTGATGTAATGTGATGTTGAGTTTCTCCACCGCCCTTAAGTCTATTTTTTTCCCCCCGATACTGTAATAGGAATTGAAGGCAACTTACCCGCTGGGTGACTCATTAACTGGAACATCTGTCAAAATGAAAGAAAGAAAAAAAACATGAGACAAACTATTCCAAACCAAAGGAAGTGCATGTTTCAAAAATGACAAATGCAACCGTGTGAGGAATTTAAGAAAGACAGCTTGAAAGACTTTGACGTTGTGTTGTAATTACTTATTGCCTCTTACTTCTTGTATGCAGTAGAGCTCCTAAAAACCTAAAAAAAACTAAAACATTACTGTCAAAAACTAAATCACACCTGCTTACACGTAGGACGCCGAGTCTGAGACACTTAAGCAGATGGGATAAGGCAGCCACAGTGATGATTTAGCATGGTTGTATTGTATTTTCAAAGAAATTGCCATGAAACAAATCTGTATTACAGCTGCTCTCCGTCATCAATTACACAACAGTGACCGACCTGTACAACACATCATCAACGCCCAAAATTCCCCAACGCATCACCACAGCCCACTTAATGGATTACCACACATATAGACTTGGTAATTAAGCATTAATCGCTTCACTTTGTCCAACAGAACTTCTCCAAGACCTAGATCTCTTTATCTGGGCGTGTAATTATACCAAGGCCAGTTTGGCAGCAATAGCCAGGTAGTAAATACATCATACTTATATCTACGTAACTTCATCCAATTAAGGGGAATGTTAACTCTGCTCTGTCCACCCGAGGCGCAAATTAAATCAGGTTATGGAGATATTAAAACGACACATCGGCTACGGTCACTCACACAGCATGTGGCTCAGATACGTTAGCTAAAGAAGAAACATAAAACCTTGCAGGCAGCTTGTCAAAGACAGATTATTGTAAGATGAACTAGGTAGTGGTTCAGTGATTTGCCCAGCAGGCAGAAGTTTGATGACAGCGGACATGTTGAGAGGATAGATAGAGCGTGTGGCTTTTGGTTACAGTACAGCAACTTAAACCACTATTCCCTGTCTGTTGTTAAAAAAAAAAAAGTTAACTGAAGCCAGATGGTGTCAAACTGTCAAAGTCCACATCCATTAGCAGTGGTAGAAAATAACTGAGAACATTTCATAATGTACTTTACTTCAATTGAATTCCCTTGTATTTCCCAATGTGCCAGAGGCCAAATAAAATGTTCCATATATGTGGACAATAGATATATTCTATTCTATTCACACTTCACATCTGTTTTACCTTATACTCCTATTCCACTACATTTCAAAGAAATGTATTGTACTTGTTTACGTTTCTTCACATTTATATTTATTCAGCAGCTATAGTTATGCGGTACCTATTATATAAAAAATTGAATATGAAATTCTACATCTCACCTTTGTGAAATATTATCCATTGCTAATATGAGTCATTGGACAGCTAGAACAGCAGTATAGACATATAAAGTAACTATAACCTCACGTCTAGTGTACTAGCTTACCTAAACCTACAACATGAAAATACTCCAACTACTATGGGTCTATGCATCAGTAATTATGATCCAATATTTGACAAAATATTCTATTTACAATAATACAATGTCAATACTGAAGCACGTTAAAGCACAATGGTAATGTCATTAAGTTAGCTAGCTAACGTTAACTTGAGTGTCACGTGGAAATTAATAATTCATAGCTCATTGCTTTACAGTTAGTAATATTTTTTTGCAGTGTTTTTTTTTGGGTGACTTGTTGTCTCATCATGAGTTGGATGGAATTGTTGATTCAGATAGCTTATTACTTTGGTTTAGTTCTGGTTAGGTTCTGTGGCTAACAGCCCGGGTGAAGTCACCGAGGCTAAGCTAGCCGTTACTAGCTTAACATTACCACCGGTTTGTAGGCTGACTGCTAGCTAGTTGTCTCTAGCTACTACACCTGTTAGCGTTAGCTAAATACTGAATATATGAAAGAGTCTGGAGGGGAATTATTAACCTTTTTTACTTTAATAAAAAATAAACAGTCCTTCCATTCAATTATACTTTGGACCCTCCCTTAATAATAATAAATGAAGATAAAAAAAGAAGATACATCTCATCTTGATATAACAAAACTAGAACCCCCAAAATGCTTCATACAAATATTCACTCAACATCCAACACACACATTAGAGGAAGTGGCTGATTCATTTTCTACTGTTTATAAGGAATTTGTTACTTATTAATTCATATAAATATGTATTTTAAATCAGTTTTAGGAAGTGACTTAAAGGAAGTTCTGCATTAGACTGCAGCATTTAGTGTTGGCACATTAATCTTCCACTAAAGTTTATCACTTTAATATCGGTCTGGACGGCTGACCCAGAGCAGTATAGTATAGACGTGAACTACCAACATTCAGCACCAGTTTAAAAATAACGTTATCATCCAGAGAATGTGTTACCTGCTGTGGAAATTGCAGCTACGTCCTTGGTGAGGTCGCCCTCCTGTCCAGCAGGAGGCGATGTTCTGAGAAGTTGTGTGCCGTCTGCGCCTGTTTGTGACCCACAGCCCGACCTTTCGCTGTCCTCCTTTTTCGACAACTGGACAGAACTAACGGTGTCAGAGGTGATCCCTTTCCTGTCCTCTTGGAGCTTCTCATCGTCCGCACTGTCCTCAAATGAGAACCCTTCCCCTTGCTCCTCATCTTCCTCCTCTTCATCCTCCTTTGGCGGTTGTTTTTGACCCATCCCAGTCGACATGGTCCCTGAAAAAGAGACAAAGGTCATGCGTAAATAGGCTGTTCCAAAATGTGATGTCCACTTTTTGAGTTGAAAGTGACACTTTTAGAGTAGAAAAAATCCTCGTTAATTAAAATTTCGAGGGAAAAATTTGCTCTTTTTGTTGATACGTGACCTTAAATGTGTGAATAGGATCCATGAGGAAAAATGGAATACAGCATGTTTTTTTTCCCAGGAATGTCTCCACAGAAAATTAGTGTGCAAATATTACAATCAGTGGGTCATAGGCTCAATAATTATTGTTTTATGGCTAAATTAAGGTTTGATGCTTTTGTCTAAGCATCAAACCTTAAATAAAAAAATGTATATTAATATATTGCTCTAATATGATACAAAGCACAGAAAAAAAACATTGCAATCATGTTGTAACCAGTCAGCATCTGATCATAAGCTGAACTTAATATGAACTCAGGAGTTCATGCCTGAGCCCCAATGTGCTATTTCCAGAGTCCTGACTTTCTATAAAACAAAATATTTGTATAAAGACATAACAAAGATAAATGGACTGAAGGATTGGAATGTTCTCTGGTCTTTATAAACCTAAGCTGCTTAGTTTATTTTTGTTTAGTTGTTTTGTGCTTGCTTGGACACTAAAAATGAATGCTAAGATAAAAGCATCAAACCTTGACTTTTGTGTAACCCCAAAAAAAAAAGCCTGAGACAAAGGCACCAAAAGAGCAAACACAGTTTCTGCTTTGCACTTTATTTACAATTTGACAAAACACTACACTTGCACGTCTTCTCACATTAAACACACACATTCAAGAACGAAATCTCTTGCAATCATTTGGAGAAGAATATGTCTATTGAAAATGATAAACAAAACCTGAGATCGGTAACACCGACATTGTATTGATTACTGAACTGTAATTCTACTTTTCTTTGTGTTTGTTTGGTTGCTGTTAAACCCTAAGCTATGTTTTCTTCTTCTTTTTCTGAAGCCTTTCTATCTATTTTTGTGTGTTCACTTAAACGTAAGTAGATGTACTGGAACAATCTTTCACAAAAGCCTTGATGAGAAACTTTTAAAGATATACTGCAGTGTGCTGCTTTGAAAAAGTCATTCAAAAAGGTTGTTTTGAAAAGGGATTGTTAGGATTTGATTGCTTTGAAACAAAGACATTTTAATTTCCAGAGTGTGAGCAATTAAAAAACTAAAACAGCCGCATGTAAGTTATTTTTTTAAATCAGTGTTGTGCTAAATATCACTGAACTGAGATTAACTATTAACTCTGCAGTGTGCTAACAACTTAGTGTTTTCTTACAAGTGCATAAAAACACAACATTTTTTGCAATGTTTTCAAACTGTTTGACGAATTCAAATTGAAGTGATGTGCACTGACAACTACTCCCAGTTTCTGATAAACAGAGAGAGAGAAACAGAGTCCTATCACAACAAACATGACATATGGCATTTCGACAGACTGTTAGTTAAATTAAAGTGTCCGACGAGGCTTAGTGGCAGATTAATTAAGATATCCACACCCCCGCTGATGAAAACATGTGCCCTAACATTACAGACCTCAATTATCTAAGAGGCTAATTTAATCTGGTTTTATCAAAGGAAACAGGTACGACAGCAGATAAGACATTTAGGGAGTTGATGAAAAGTTAATGAAAAATCCACACAGTCAAGTATTTGCAAACACGTAACAAAAACCCAAGAGTGTGACAATAACATGTTTTGCAGTGATTTCGTCAGCTGTAATCATGGAAATTAGATTTGTTGTTTTTTAAAATAAATGTATTTTCTAAAATAAAATGGATATTTTCCAAGACACACATGCACAAATTGCTGCACATAGTAATTGTTTCATTATTACACAAAGTGGGGGCTTTCTGTGACGTGTGTGTGTGTGTGCACGCTAGTGTACCGCTCAATGGACCCAGCATCTGCTTTGCATTTTGATCAGCAACGAACTGCTTCCAATGCTGGACCATTCTTTGGCCTGATGGGGCCGTTTGTTGGGCTCCTTTGGGGGGAATGACAGCATGGAGCGGAGGCGGCTGCATAGTCACTGTCAGCATTTGTTGTTTCTCCCGGATACGAGGCATGATGTCAGTTCAAGCTCTCGTTATGTCGCATACTGCTTGCTGAACGCGGAATTCGGGTATGGTTGTTAGCTCTGTTTTTCAGGAATAGCGACAGCTTTGAATTTCTTTTCAGCGCAAGATACTAAAGTGGGAGCATTTTTGATTGCCTCTCAACGGCTCTCAACATGGCGACGGACAGCCGGAGGCCCACAACCAACTGTGCTAACAGTTCAAACAATGGCAAAAGCGCTGACAGAGCTAACGGTGTTTACCTGAAGGGGGAACCGGAGGGCGAGCCTTGAGCGAGCCAATTAGGCACCCTGACATGCACTAACTGGTTCTCAACCTTTTTTCAGTGTTGTACCCCCTGTGGAATTTCTTTCTCAGCCAAGTACCCCCTAACCAGTGCAAAGCATTTTTGGTTTGAACAAAAACAATGTAATACACAGCGCTGTGCCATCAGTGTCTGATTTGATATAGAATATATCAAATTCAGTTTAAGAACTTACACTTATATTATTGAATATTTGTTAAATAACTATTTTTAAAGGATTTTTGAATTCATGCTAATCTATAATATATATTTATTTAATCTCAAGTACCCCCTGGAGTGCCTTCAAGTACCCCCAGAGGTACTAGTACCATCATTTGCGAACCACTGCACTAACATGCACTAAAACCCCTCCTGGCTGGCAACAAAGACGCTCTGATAATAACACACACAGAAGGAGAACAATTTTATTCTCTGCTCAGGTAGACGTTGCTCCACTGTAATTTAACATAGCAAACAGTTGTGTAATGCTATGTTAATGTTCAGAATGTTAAATACAGCTCGTATGTGAAGCTTGTGTGCTTTCTTTAGAATCCGTCTCTCTGCGTGTTAAATAGTATGATCTGCCACTGCAGCCTTTGGACCCAGCCGCCTACTCTGTACCACTAACACCAGTTTTTTTTTCAGTCGGCCCACACTTTGGTCAAATCAACAATGACTCTTTTGTGGGGGGTAAAACTTCAGTTCAGCCTCAGAGAGCATTGTTTGTACATTCGTCACTGCAATGTTGATTAGCTCACAGGTCATTTGGGTCATGGGCTGAGCTGTCTATGGTATGGCTCATGAAACTTTGGGGGAGAGAAGAAAGCAGCATCCTCTTGTAATGGACATTATAGAAACTATCAGTGGGAGATTTCTATTGAAAGTAATCGCCACTGTACTTCCACAGATAAAAGACCTTCTTTATATCAGCCATTCTCAAACACTGGGTCGCAGGAGATTTTAATAGGGTCGCCAAATTAATTTGCAGAATTTCTTCATCGCCTTTTATTCAACATTTTTATCCACAGTAAAACCTTAGATCCGCATGAGGGAGCCTGAATGTTCTGATAATTGTAGATTACGTGAATCTATTATGAAAGGGTATAGCTTACATTCTGTTTGTTGTACTGATGAGAGGAAATGAAAAGTATGAGATAGCGTGTTAACGCCCCCTGAATGCATGCATAAAGTATTGAACATGTGCATATGTTTTTCATAACACATGCATAAAACGAAGTTGTGATTTATCAAATGTATAAATCTCTTTGAAACGGCTGGTTTATATATTCAGGATAATATGAGAAATGGAAATGGCAGTAAAAATGGTCAGGAACGTTTATTCACGCACACATTTGCTGCTCTCATGATTTAGAGATAAGGCCTGTAGTGAATTGAGTTGCCACGGTTTATCATTTTTACAAAGGACTACCCAGAAACAAAGTTGGGTCAACTTTCTGTAATAGATGTTTTCACATTATTACAATCAACAAGACAGCTGGTGCCTTGAATACAAGTTTGGGCTTAATCACACTAATACAAAACTGGAACCCAAAAGTTTTTTCTCTTACAAAAACCCTCCCCAGAGTCAAAATGACAGGTACTCTGAGCAACTTTCTTTGAGGGGAGGCATTTGGACAAGCCATCAAACGCACTCCAGCTTAGAAAAAATAAAGAGCCCCGAGGGTGGAGCTGCGTGAAAGCTATTCTTGAGGGGAAAATAAGATACATCACAGAAAAGAGATGAAACCAACTCCTACACACCCTGTCCCTGACCTACATAGAGCTCTGAAAACTCTCCCGCTGTGTACCAAATGTGCTAATGAGTGGAGGGCTGTTTTATGGGAATAGAGGAAAAGTGAGGTCTGTGTACTTTCATGGGTGATCCGCGGGACGCAAGGTCACATCTTTGCCGCATCTACGCTCTGATTGAAAACCTCAAACATGCCCGTTTTAAATGTCCCGGTTCTTGGATCTGCATATCGCATCATTTTACAAAGCAGCAACAATGTGTAATCTCCTTCTTTTTTCATTTTTATTCAATTCAATTCAGTTTATTTTGTATAGCCCAAAATCACAAATTTGCCTCGGAGGGCTTTACAATCTGTACACATACGACATCCCTGTCCCGCGACCTCACATCGGATCAGGAAAAACTCCCCCAAATAAAAGATAAAAACCCTTTCACAGCGAAAAAAGGGAAGAAACCTTCGGGAGAGCAACAGAGGAGGATCCCTATCCCCGGATGGACATTAGCAATAGATGTCACGTGTACAGAATGAACAACGTAACAGAGTTTTTTAAAGAAGAGATCTGCAAATCTAGTTCTAGACACTTATTTACAGAGTCCTGTGTTTAACCAACCGCATTGGTCAGTGGCAGTCGGGTATATCAATAGACAAGGGCATAGAGCAGCAGCTGGTGACGACTGAATAAACAGCATTGGAAAAATCTAACAGAAAGTCACTGAGAGCACCGCTACTTGAGGCCCTTTTCCTTAACGGGGAATGGCACACAAATGCTCAGCAGACAATGAGAGACCAGCCGACCATTGACAACAGCAAACAGTGCCAGGCGGAGACGTTTCTGCTCCAGGCGCTTCTTCCTTCTTCAGCTTCCCCGAGGATATCCTATCAAGAGATATTACGCATGTGATTCGGCCACTTTAGGAACCGCAAACCGCTCTTTGAGAACAGACGGAATATATCTTTCTTTGGCTGTCAGAAGGCAATCTGAGTGGGAGGCTGTTCACAGACATTTGTGGATTTCATGGCTTTGCTTAAACATATCGTTGCCCCTCCAAAGATGTTTAGAACACAGAAGAAGCGAAGCCTATTGCATTATATATTATGAATGTCATGAATATTTTAAATTTCACTTGAAATGAATTTCTGAAGACTGTGTGCCAAAGGCCACGTGGACTATCACGTCACACTGTAAACACAACATGATCAGAAGGTTGTCTGGGCATATTTGAGATACTTTCCCGCAGGTTTGCCGTCCTGTTTGCCAGTGTTAAGACATTCAGAGACATATTGTTCACTCAGGAGCCATATCTGGCCTTCATATGCCCTCTGCTGTGGAGAACAGCAGTGATGTGCTGATGGTGTCACATTAGTCAAGGACACAGTGGGAGTAACCTCCACCTCCCATCTGGCATTTGTGCTCACAGCGTACAATGTACAAACACTGAGCAGATGAGACTGTGTTAACCTGACAATGTGTCAAGAAAAATGACTATATATCCAGCATACGACGAAAACTAAACAACAGGACATGCTGGTGTTTAATATTGACATTTCTTACCAAATTGTTTCAAAAAATAATCTGCATTTCATGGTTGAAAATGGCTGACAACACCATCTACTGTTCTAAATCCAATTCTGTGATAAAGTCGACCGTTTGTGACTAATCTACGACATGAAATAAATGAATGTTAGCGGCCTCTAATCAGACCTCGCTCCTCGCCTCTACAGCACAACACAAGTCTGTTCTCCCCCTTCCGTGTCTTGGAAATCCAGCTATCAATACAAGACAACATCTAAATAAACAAGTGCTAATGATGATTATCCGGCGTGTCCTTTCCCACGCTGTGACAAGAGTGTGTAGATGACGTTTAGCGGATGGCTAGTTAGCGAGCTAACATTTGCTTGCTAATTCCACCATGTTTCTATGCTAACGTTACACTGGTTATGGACAATAAGCACAATAGCAGGCTGGTAACCAGCGGCAGCTCTGGGTCCCTGCTCCCCGCCTCGAGGAGACTACAGCCGGGAGTAGAGCAGTCGGACGCTCCGGCAAACGCGCTAACGTTGGGGCGCTAACGTTAGGGCGCTAACTCTCCTCCCGGCAAAGTAGTCTCCCAGCGGCAGGAAGTGAGGCGGAGGGAATGCTGGTTGTAATTCTTGTCTCGATTGTGCCCCATGCCATATCGCTACTTTACAAGCCGTCGTACATATTTATCGACGCTGTATCGAGTCTTTCGTCTTAAGGAAGTCGGCAAGGTTTCATCTCTCAGGCCCTGTCAGCCCCACTATTTTGCATTATTACAAATATGCAGAGGGTGGCTCAGACCTGCACCACCTTTTTTACTCTCACTTTGTGTTTCAGGATTTATTAGTTTTCTTTCGGGTCTTGACTGGGTTGTTGATCAATGCCAACGACTCAAGAACCATCTTTCTTTTTAATATTTTCTGGATTTTCAATACCAATCTCACTCAGTCTCCACCACTTTAATTTCAACTACAACATGGTGCAAAGCCGTTATAATATACAGTATTTTATTTTTCATTAGGGTCCCTCATCTTGTTGCATTATTGCTATGATTAGCTAATCCATCACTAGCTGAAGGCTGTGACAGGAACTTATGTAGGGGAGGATAAGTTTAATAGCTGCTGCCGTCTCTCCTGACAGCCTGCAGAAATTAATGAAAGTCAGGAGTTACTCAAAGGTCTGCAGATACTTTTTTATTGGTGTCTTGTTAGTCAGCTCACTTTTCCAATGTTAGAAAAGTGCAACCACCAAACTCCTCTCTTTTATCTCAGATGGATATATGTATACATATTCAAAGTGGTACTCTGGCAGTTAAACTTTCATCAGGTTTGGGGACTCACTAGAAGCAATGGACCCCCTTAATACAGAAGTTTAAGTTAGTTATTGAAGTTTGACCCACTTATCAATGCGGCCAGCAGGTGAAGCAGCAGCTATTGTAAAACAATAGGTTGGTGCAATTAGCACCTTCTCTGATTCATAACCCTAATCCAACAGAAATAATACATTCATATATTCAATGTGATTTACACTCAACAACGATATTCCCTCAGATGTGCATCTTTTAGAAATCACAGAAAAAACGTGTTAATTATATCCACAGAACTTCAGTTTTTTTCCCGTTCTGTTCAGTATCAAGGTAATCCAAATATAGTTGTAGATGTATATTCAAGGTTGATGCCAGTTTGCCCAAATGTGAACAAATACAGGCTGAAAAACATCAAGTTGTAACCCATCAGTATGACGTGGATGACGGGGGATATTGAGGCAGCTGCCCTGATGCAACACAGGGTTAAACACTGCCTGCCTGTTACATGCCCACGCCTTTCAGACTCCACGTTTCCAGTGTTCCAACCCCAAGCCGAGATGTCATCACGGTTATTTTGAGAGAATCTCTGACTTGACACAGCTTCTCCAGGAACAGAGGAACTAAAATAAAACTGTTTCACCGGCTTCGTTATCCCCAAGACAACCGTAGTCACCTTTATGTGTGTCTGTGGAATTCCCCTTTCATATATTCAAGTGCACAGAGGATGCGTTTCTCATGCTAAGTGTTTCTTTATATAAATAAACTGAGTGACAAATCAATTTATTAACAATCTGAAAGTAAAGGCGTTTTATTAAAAAGGCTCATAGTGTTTGCTCATAGCTCAATAACTAATATTTCAAGTATTGATCTCAATTTGTGTGATATTCCTGTATGATAGATGTGTTACTTGTGCATATTAGAAATAGTTAACATTAAGACAAAACTGTCCAAATTTAAATATATTTTTTAATAATGATAAATTAAGAAATATATTTCACATTCAAAACCAAAAGTACCAGTATGAAGTTTTCTTTGAATTCAACCCGATGTTGCTACAAACAGTATCACTAAGTACAACAACGGAGACTCAGAACAATCATTATTTGAACAGTGACTAAACTCTTGTGTTCATACAGCCAGTTGTTGCCTTTGGCATCAGTTGTTGTGTTTGTCTGATGTACAGCCTCAGGTAGCGAGGCCGGTTTTCTCTTTCATCGGAGCAAAAGAGGGACGGCTGCTCCTTCGAAATGCCATTCAAATCAGGTATCACCTATGGAAATATACTTCTGCGTTCAGTCATTATTCAGGAAGTTAATGCTTTTAATAATAGCCAACTACCTGTAGTTCAGTGTAAGCTCACGCTCAAGACATCAGGTCAGGATTATTCTTCAAACCAGTACAGTTGAGTTGCTTTGCCTTGAAATAAAAGGTCATGTTTGGTTGTTTGGTTGACGTGATGTGAGTGTGACGACAGGCGGTTCTCATATAGCGTTCGTAGCTTTACCAACGAATATGAATGC
The DNA here is from genome assembly GCA_038501785.1 of Myoxocephalus aenaeus. NCBI lineage: Eukaryota > Metazoa > Chordata > Actinopteri > Perciformes > Cottidae > Myoxocephalus > Myoxocephalus aenaeus. Next base: position 47,048 of record JBAMJR010000174.1, read on the forward strand.
GCTGCAATTCCTAGATATCTCACGATATCAATTAGTTTACAATCTACTTACTCATGAACCAGGAAGTATAAAGGCCTTAAAAACCCTCACGGGATGGTGAATGGGTTGAAGGTGATGGGGTCAAACAAAACAAAAACGGTTCTTCACTTAGAGGACCGCAGTTTGTGCCCCGTGTGAAACGAGAATTCTCTCAAGTGACTTCCGTACTTAAGTAACACCACTTCCGTGGTTATTTGAACCCAAACCATGGTCCTTTTCTAAACCTCATCAACAAATTTTGTTTCCTTAACCAAACTAAGTTGTTTCCTGTGAAGATGGAGGTTTATTTTGAATGTATATCATGCACGTAACGAGCGGAAATTCACACGTGTTGCTAAAACTCTTTCCTAAGATATCATATGAACCTGTATGAGGACAAAATGCTGCAGCTGAGCCTCCACTTACAAACATCCCTTAGTTAGTTAATTATTCAACAATCCCAAAGGGATGTAGTCAGTGTGTAACACAGTACACCTAAACATGTGGCTGGCGTGTCACCACTATCAAGTGGCTGATTGTGCACCATGGCCTTGCATGTGTATATTTGACTGAGTGAGTGCAAGTTTTCATGGGTGAATGTGTGGCAAAAGGGATTCCCATTGATAGGGAAGCCTTTGTGGGCAGGCCATGCATGCATGGATTGTTAATTTCTGGTGGAAGTGCTGGACTGTAAGGAGAAACAAAATCTGATACAGTGAGTCCATGGAGCTTCTTTGTAACCAAAAAAAAGGGCACTTGGACATCCGGCAAGTGAGGCAGAAACAGTGCCCTAGCTTAAAATGCAAATGACTTGGTCAGAGGTCCCTTAGCTTCCCCTCACCCCTCTCCCCCCTGTCACCCCTCTCTATTCTGCTCAGAGCATAGAGGCAGCATGAAATCCATCCTGGGAGGGGCTATTGTACTCCGGGAAGCAACCGTCAAGCTGGAATGGTTAAGGCCCGGCGCGGGCCAGGGAATCTCTTTTTATAGCCTGAGGCTGTGGGAGAGCTGTGCAGTGCTGCTGAAAAACCAGCCGGCCAGAGGTGTGCGGGTCTTGGGATGAGCTGCCAATCTCTCACTCATCCTTCCTGGTGTCTGTCTCAGGCACTGCTGCTATCATAACAAGGCCTCGCGCTCTGTAGCCACGCCGGCTCTCCGAGGCAGGCTCAGGTTTAATCGTCCATGATGGTGTGTGCTCTGCCAAAAAAAAGGGCCACACGGGTATCAGCCATTCCCATCCTCTCCTCCTCCTCCTGTCCTCTCAGCTGCTCCACTAGCTGTCGGACTGAGACAGAGAGGCACAGACCAGCACACCCACCCCCCAACTGCACTCCATCAGTGGACAAAGCTGCTGTCTTTGCAACATGCTAGCAGAGCTGAGAGTGAGGAGGGAGAAAGAGGAGGGACAGAATGAAGGGAGTAATGAGGGGAAAGTGCTTTAGAGGGACAGCAAATATACACGCCTCTCACCTCCTCGGCTTCAGCAGAATGTCCTCCGGGAAGCTTCAGGCACTCCCTGGTGACCCTTTAATCCCGGTAGCCTCCCATAAACCACAGGTTTTACCACACTGCCGGGTCCAGTCCGGTCATCTTTATGGTCTCCTTCGAAGGCTGCAAGTGGCTGGATTGGAATTCTCCTGTGCTGTTTACTTTCCCACAACTTCTCCCCTGCACCGTGTGCACTAGCTGCTCGAGATGAGGTAACTCTCTCTGCTCCCTCCCTCTCTCTCTCTCTCCCTCCCTCTCTCTCTTGCTCTCTCTCTCGCCTCTCTGCTTGTGTTCCTCCCTCTGTCCCTCTCTTTTTTAGATGGGTCCTTTCCCCCCACTCAGCCCCTCCAGTCTCATGCTGTCCTTTCTTTGGTTTTCTCCCTCCTCCCACTCTCCAGACCCCTGCTGCTGCTCAGACAGCAGCACAAAGCAGGGCGAGGGCTAACAAACACAGCTGGCCAATGGGAGAGTGACAAAGTCAAGCATGCGGCCAATGAAAAGCCTAGGGGGCCGTGTTTGTACCAATCAGGAGAATCAATGAGAACAAGTGGGCCGGACAAAAGGAATTAGGGGCAGGGCTGTCTCGCAGCACTTCCGCGTGGGACTGAAGTTGACTGTTCTCACTGTACTGGGATCAGCTGCATGAATTTCTCATTCATGGCAGAGATTTAAAAAGAGATGGTGCTCAACCAAATAATTTGGAGCAATGCATGTGATACATTTGAGCAAATTTAAAGACAAAATGAGACTTTGTTCAGTGCAAAATAATAATTTACATAAGACAAATATTTTGATTCAAAGATTTAAACACTAACTGTCGTTTTAATGAAAATGTTTGTTTTCAGCGTTCAGTTCATTTTTTTTCAGTCTGTATTTTACTGCAATGATTATTATAATCTTTACTCAAACAGGAAGTCTTGTGAGGTCAAATGTAACACAAAAACAACACAGTGGTGTTTTTGATGACTGGGAGATATTACATTGACTTACATTCATTTCCTGGAGCTTTAACCTATACAAATAACCGCTACCGCCTTAATATTAATCTTAGTATTCACCCTGAAGTTTAATTATTGACTTTATGGGGATGTGCATTTTGTCACACACAGTTGTGTTTTCATGACTTTGGGAGAAATTACATTGACCAACCTAATCCTAAAACCTTAACCTAAACATACCCGAACCTGAGAACAGGTTTATTGTGGGGACATGCATGTTGTCCCCACAATGTAACAGTGTGAACAGATGTATGTCCCAACAAGTCATGAAAACACAAAACCGTCACACATTGCACAATAAGATAAAAGAGAAGTGAGTGCCTGTCATTCAACACACATTACGCTACATAAAGTATTATATTATATATCATATCATGTATCCTGTTGTTCGGAAAATAATTAATGAGAACGTGGAATATAACTCAGAGTATAATGAGGAGTGAATAAATGCGAAAGCGGCACAAACTATATGCCATCCTCTGTGTGTTGACTATGTGAACTGGTTGTGTTAATGTGTGGCTATCAGCCTGTAAACGAACCGACGCTGTACTGAAAAACATGAAACAAACACTTTGGTATCCAACTTGAAAATAAATATTAAAACAAGATCTTAAAAGTTTTACTGATGCAAAACTATTAATTATTGCAGAGAAAGTATTCCCCAATCCCTAAAAGATGCTGGGGTTTGAAAACAGAAACATCTATTTAACAACCCTTTTAGTTTGGGTTTGGTTTATTACTTTGGGTCAGACGATGGCCAAAGTACTTGTATTTCATCATTTGATTGCTGCCTGTTGGGTCAATTATGTAGTTACACAGCAGCTCCCTCAGATCATCAATTTGTTTTTACTTTACTGTGCCAAGGGGGAAATTATGTCTCGGAGCCAAAACACAAAAACAAAGACTTGAAAATAAAACATAATAAATTCATGAAACCAAAACACCGAGCTCGTATAAAACAATGTCCATCGGGGGCAGCGGACCATAAAACCAGGCCCACAGGTTGTGCAGGCCGCCGTCACACATCTGGAACAAAAGATGAGTTTGTAGCATAATCAGATTTGAGATTGAGTTTCTCAAACTTTTGGCTTTCTTTGTCTTCTCTATAGTTTGCTGCTACACTCTGTGAACGGCCTCTGTTTGCTATATTTGCCCCTGATTTCACCAGCGATTCTAATCCTGCCTCTAATCATGTTTACAGCACTGCTGGCTCGACAAGGTCGTGTGGTAACGAGGTGAATCCTCAACCGCAGCGCAGTTACCTCTCCGTCCTCACAATCACACAGTGTCACTGTTGTCCAGAAGATTTATTAAAACACATTGAACAAATACACAGAATACAAATAAAAAGATGACAATTCACTGTTTGTTTTTTTCATTCAAATGCTATACAGCACAAATATCAGAACCATTAACACTGCTTTTTGAGCTCATTGTCTGTAAATGCTAGATACACTACCGCCTCCCCCGAAGTGAACCGTCACGTCAAACGCTTCACATGCTGTGCATTCGCTGCAACAAAGGTGCCTTTTCTCAGGGTCTTTTGGTAGCTTTTGAAGCCATGTTAATAAGCATGTACATACATTGTTAACATATTTATAATATTAGACTGAAGCCTTTTTTTTCTAACAGACATTACATTCATACCGACTTCAGTTTGATTGCATTTCATTGGAGTATTTGTGTTTTTCGACGTCGTCTCGTGGTCGTCGCTCCAGACGGGAAAAAGGGGGGACATGATTATTGATTAATGAGCACGTACGGTGCACTCTGCAGTTCTACGGCAACACCCTCCAGCAGACATTCATCTTCTTCTTTTGTTGTTTTCTTTCAGTTTGATACATAAATCTGTACGAGATGGACTTATCTCTGAAAAAAAAGAAGAAAATCTTTCAAGTATTTACATGTTTCTGAGGTTCTATCTGTCGAGCAAACCTAATACATGTCATGGTCAAGTAATCGATGGCGTGAACAGAAACACCGATGAACCAAACGGCACTGATATAAACACGAACGGAGAAGAGCGCGAGGAAAAAACTCATGGGATTGCACTTCAAGGTTCATTTCGATGGCGGCTTTTCAAAATCAGTCCGATGATGTTTTTTCAAGTTAAAGCGAGTGGTCTGAGAAATGGTGCGAGGGAGGGGGGAGAAGGTGTTTTGCAGGAAGAGAGCACCTCGGGACAACCATTTTGAAGTTTGCAAAAGGAGAGTAAGAAAATACGCTCACCCACTCTGTACAACACTACCTCTTCAGCTTAGAGTCGTCCAATCACAACCGGCATCCCAACAAAGTCAAATAAGTGCTGTCGATGGCGATAACAATACAAACAGGTAATGCCATTCGTCTTTGAAAAAACAAAAAATAATATGATCAATAACAAATTTGCACTTTGAGTCCAAACATTCGATCAATGCCTTCATAAAAAAAAAAGGAAATATAGTAATCTTTAATTTATAAAATACCGTTTTCCGTGGTGGACCGCCACTTTAGCACATAATAGTTGCAGATGGGATGGACGAGATATGTGGCTGTGTATCATGCTAACGCGTCTTCACACCAGGTAAAGCAGTAGGCGGCAACACACACTCTCAAAAGAGCCCGAGCTTAACATGAGGAGACTGGACGTGGAGACGTCATCTAAAGAGTTGATGCTGTGCAACATGGGTCCTCTGACGCAGAGCTTCAGAGAACATTCCCGCAGGTGTGGAGTAAAATACACTGCGTAGACGAACAAATCATTCTTCATCGTCTCCTCTCATCTTCTTTAATGGCACCAAGTGACCAAATGCATTTGATTTTTTTTTTACCTTAAAACCCCCCCCACCCAAAAAAAGAAGCTCATTTTGCGACAGATACTAGACTTAAAGTGACATCGCGCCATGAACACATCATGTTTCTTATTCAGTTCTAACAAGGAAAGGGAGCAGGGAAAGTCCCTGTGATGTAAGTAAGAGTAGGAAAACAGCCTCGCTCCACTCAGGACTCTTGGGCCGGGTGAGCTCCTGTTTATAGTGCAGTCCCACTGGCCACGGCCCCAGGGTTAAGCTCTACAGCCACTACTAACATTCAAATATAATAAGAATCACAAATATTGTACCATACACAGAAATACTTCTCTGAAATGCGTTTTAATAATCATTTTTGCGACTCCCTCCAGCTCTCTCGTCTCGCGCTCGATCCTCCCGTGCGACGCCAAGCCAGGCTTCTGATTTCCTCTGTGTGTGTGTGTGTGTGTGTGTGTTTTACTTATTTTCACTATGGTTAGACCTATGTGAGGTAAAATAAACAGCAGTCTCTGAGTATATACAGTACAAGAAGCCAACCCCCTCGCAGCTTACTGGAGCTGCAGGTTTTCCTGGAGATCACTTTCTCCAAATGGCCAGCGGGTGGCAGTCTTTAGAGGATTCAGACAGACTGTGTCCAGCTACTGCATACATGATAATAGTTTTTGATGCTTTCAAAATCAATATTTTTATCCACTGGTTACTACATGAATGACAAAAACAAATAATCATTTAAAGTAACAATATTGGCCCTCGAAAAAAGAAAAAAAATCATCCCATCAAACTATGACTGAAGGTGTCCTTAACTCGCAGGGAACAAGCTCCAGTGGGGCACAGTCACAGTGTACAGTGAGGAGGCAGAATGATAGAAGCAACGAAGAAAGGCTGGCGCGAACAAAACACACATTCCAAGGTCAGAACGAGCCCCAATGAAGAGCGTTAGAAACTCATCGTTGTGCCAACGCTAGGCTGAAAATAAAGATCCTCTTTCTCCCCCAGCTCTCCAGCACAGGTTAACAAAAAGCAAACATCTACTGAAATACTTCTATGGGGATCCTTCGAAAGATAAAAGTGCAATTGTTAAGATAGATACGTCTGCGTTAATCAAGAAAAGTTAGATCTGAAGTCAGGAGGGAGCCGAGGAAAGAGGAGGATGGCCGGCTGTCCTCCACACAGGTTCCATCCTGGGGAGTTTCTAACCTCAGGTGAGTTTTACAGAGCTGGTCTAGTCCTCAATGCAGATGACATCACTAGGTTTGCCTGATTTGAGGTCGGGCGTGGCCGCGTCTCTCAAGGAGTCAAGCGACTTCCTGTCCAGATGGCTTGTGGGTGGCGGAGGGCCATTGGAGGACACTGAAGAGGAGAGAGGGTTTTATATCTCAGTGGTTCATTTCAACTTTAACATATTGCAGTGAGATTTATGACATGTAAAAAATGTTTTTCATTCAGTGGTTTTCAAACAGAACAAGCACATTAACTTCAAAATCGTATTAGAAAACAAAACTGAAAGTGAGCATACCCAAAAACGTCTGCAAACCCTCATTGTGTGTGCAACTAAGGTAAGTAAGATAGGTCAAAGTTGAATAAGGACGTCGGTCTGTTAGCTGTGATAGATAGGACAGTTTGGAAGAGAAAACAAAGGAATTGGAATTATTACTCAAATAAGTGTGGCTCACCAGGGGGGTTTGTTCAAAACATGTCTGAATGCCGGTGTTTCTGGGCTTCTTTGTGACACGATTACTGTGTTTTAGATTCCAGATTCATTGCAAACAGAAATGATCAAAACATGCCGATAAGCTGAAGTTGTAATAAACCAGAATGACCCTTTAATTTCTCTGCACCCTCACATGAATTCAATTTAGCAACCATCTACATTCTTATCTATCAATTATGTGCAACTTCTGTGAGGAAACAAACGTCTAACGTCTTCTATTCTGTCAAAACCATTTATTCACATCAGCTGACGGCTTCATTTCAATTAGCAAGCAGTATGAATTTAAGTTTTACAACATCCTGCTGTATATGTGGATGCTTACCGCTGACGTAGGGCCCCAGAGGCATCTGACTGTAGTTGACCATGGCCTGACCACCCGGCCCTCTGAATGCTCCCCCAAAGCCGCCGCTGTACATCTGGGAGCAGCCAAACGCCCCCTGGATGAAAGGCTGGGAATCAAACGTTAGTTATCCTGCTGCACGGTCCAACTTCACATGAATCCTTTATATCAGCGAGTCTCAACTGGTGGGACCCGTTTTCAGTGGGCAAAAATAAATACAAAATTACATTTTCTTTTTTTTTCATCCTGTGGTTTTATTTTGAAGGGACTTTTTTATGCAGCGGAGTGCCGTTGTTTTTTTTTTGCAGGCTCTGGTTTCAACTTGTTTTGCACTTGTCCCTCCATGTTTTCAGCAGCGTGTGCCAGGTTGGGTCAAACCATCCTGATATGGGGGAGACTCTGGGTTTTTTAGGATAATTAAATTAAACAGCCTACTGAATATAAAATGCACAACTGATGGCGCTGCCTGCATGTCAGGAAAAAACTCGGGGGTCGTGAGGAGAATTGAGTGCTGCTTAATTTTCGGTAAAGCACAATGTTTTTCAGTATTTACCTACTGATGAGGTAATCACAAGAAAAGTTAATTTTGTTTGTTAATTTTGACTTTTTCCATAGTAAAGTGTTTGTCAACAAGAGAAAGATCTATGATTACAGTGACAGAGCAGGTTTGAATCCTTCCATACAACATTTAGCAAGTGTTCTTCCTGCGGTGCTAAAGTAAGCCCCAAAAAGAAAGAGAAGCAACAGATAAAAAAAGGCCCAGTCGTGTGAGTGCATGACCAAACGCCCCGCTTTGCTGGTCGTTCTTTCGTCATTACACCAGGGAATTGGAGTCGCTACAGGGTTGTTCCTTCTTTTTGAAGGAATAATGTGGTTGCTGAGTCATAACTACAGAACACTTCAAAGTGTTTGGGCCGTGGCCTTTTATTTCAGCCCTGCCGCACGTTTTTAGTGAGCCTTGTTCCCTCCCCAGCGTGCACTGCAGAGTAAACATCCAGCCACGTCCACCAGCGGCTTGTATTTCTCAGCAAGACATCATGAAATTCCTCATCTTAAAACAAAAAAGCGGCTCGTATGCGATTTGATTTTGAAGGAGATTTCTGACGCTGCCCCGCCCCGGTCGACCACCGCGTCCCTCCTCACCTGCTGCGGCGGAGGCTCGCTGCCCCGGCTGGTGAGGCGGCTCAGGATGCTCCTCTCAGACATCTGCAGGCGGGCCGACACCGGCGGGATCCGGGACAGCATGTTGGGCAGTCGTGTCACGTCAGCTTTCATGTCACTCAGAAGTTCCTCCAGCTGGTTCAGCACTGCGAGAGCACAAACACAGACGCACACACACGCACACACACGCACACACACACACACACACCATATCAGAAAATGTAAAGCCTGCACATGTGGTATATCATTTAGTGAGGGAAAGATCACAGGGCAACTGCATAAAATTTTTTCAATTTAAATAACCTCAAATCATAAAAAAATAAATAATTAAATGTGTGATCCAGAGCCTGAAATTAACAACTCCCAGGAACTACATGCCATAACATTTTTCACTAGCAGATGAATCAATAAGGGTCACAGACAACAACATGTTCAGACACTTTAACGGCTCCGTCTCATGCAGTCTTTTGGCCTTGGCCTCTTCCCAAACTTTCATCACACTAATCGCTGTCAACACGTTTGTGACGGTGAGTCAAGTGAACACAAAATGAAGCCGCTGTGTCAAACAGGATCTTCACTGGCTGCCTGTCAGATGCTCCACACGCATCAGTGCTGAGGAAAACATCTGGATGCACCGTTCACTGTCTGGGCAGATGAAACTGCTTTCAATAGAAATCATGTTGCTTTAGTTACGCTGCATCTTGAAACAAGGGGGCGTGATGAATTAACAACACGTAAATGCAAAGTACTCTTCTTGAAATATTAGATATCTAATAATATAATGATAATAAGTTATAATATATACTGTATGGTTGGTGCCTTTATTCGTGGTGCAAAAGCTTGTTTTTGTGTTGTGTAAAATTCACGTTCTGTATGAAAGTACGTGACAAAAATAACAGTTTGAAAAAATATATATCATTATTATATTGACGTGCCACTCCAAAAAAATGCCCTTGGTGTGTGAAGAGCTTGAGGCTGAAACAAAGAGATAAATTAAACATGATATTACAAAATTCCCTATTCAGGTAGATTTGCGTTAGAAATTGATTCAAATAGTCTTCGTGCACTCGCAGGTTTTTCCACTTGTTTTAATAAATACGGCTTTAACGATTCCGTTACAAAAGAAGACTTGACATTTGAGCGTTTTCCAGTGTTCTACAGCAATCACTAGACTGTATTGATTTTTTTTTTCCTCGTTAAAAAATATGAAAAGACACACACACAGAAAAGAAATATAAAGTTTTTCATGAATAATTTTTTCTGAATTCAGTAACAAAAGTGAAACACCAATAAATAATTACAGGAGGATTTCAGGAGATCAAACCAAGGTGTCCTTGCCTCTTTAATGAATGTTTCGTGCCTCTGCCAGCAATGACAGAGTTCTTAACATTTATATCAGTATTTCTGCCCAGTAAATGTCACTGGTGCAGGATTACTTTTCCCAGTGTACCAGCCGTTGGCAGGTGAGGCAGAAATTCAGATAATTATGACTGTTGCTATTTTTGAATCTGGACCACAGACCTTTGTGCAGCACGGCATTGGCAGGTTTGTTCCCGGCCAGGGACTCTTTGGACAGGTGCTGGTGGGACTCCGCCAGACATTCCACCTCAGTGAAGCGAGTGTTGAGAGCCATGGCCGGGTGGCCGGAATCCTGGGTCATGTTCAGGTACGCCGCCCGCCTCAACTGCTCCTCAATCACCAGAGCCTGCTCCAACAACTGCAGAGAGAGAGGGAGGGCGATGCACTTTGAGAGAGAACGCGTTTCAGCTTGCATTCAGATGTAACAAATCCTTTAATCCTTGAATTATTTCAGCCTCCAGTAGTCATTTTTAATTATGAAGCCTCTGGATTGCCTTGAAGCGCCGAGCCAGGAACTTGTTCTTCATCTCCAGGTAGTTGCCCTTATGTATCTCGGTCTTGAAGGGCTCGTTCAGAATAGCATAACGTGGGTCGTTCTGAATGTCTTGCCAACGAGCGTAGCCGTGTCTGAGATGCATTCAAGGTCAAGGGAAACGAATGGCGGTGCAGAGCCTCGTAAAAACTATTCCTCAAATAAAGACGAAATATTTGAAGTCTTTTGCTTGCAGCTCCCCCCACCTGATCATAAGTAATTACATTACTTTGCCAGATGCTGAGCTTCTCGCTGCCACATCTGTTGAAGGATACGTTACGATGCCAGCTAAGAGCCAGTAATCGTGGCGGCGGTGCCAGATGTCGTGCATCTTTCTAGAAGACAGCGCCGCTCGCTCCTCGGTTTGCCACAGGGTGTGCAACTCTGCCGGCGGAAGAAAGAAAAAAGGGACGGAGACAAAAGAGTTGTTTACAAAAAAAAAGTTGCATTCAAGATGTTTCCAGCACATTAAGAGAAGCAAGAGCACATTAACAACACAAACAAGATTCATGACAAAGCACAGCTGTTACCTGACATATAAACGACCTGTAGCGAGACACTGCCGCACAAAGTTGTGTTCAAGAAACAGGGAAGTAAAGACATGCAGACGGGAGGTCCTTCTATTCCAGTGAGCTATGAACTAATGTTTAGGGGGAGACTTTGTGAGCCTTTGACATTCAAAACAGTTTGATTTACGTGGAGCGTTTACACCCGTTTATTTCCCAGTGAAATCAGCGACGAGTGTCGCCATAAATCTCCTGGCAGTTGTTTCATTATTCACAGAGTGTTCATTTGTCTCTCTAAGTAGCATCGCAGCAGTTTTGTCTCTCTGCTGTTACTTCTGTTTCATTCCTCCCCTTCAGATACAATCTGTTGCTGCAGGTGACACGTTTTTTTGGGCTGAAGGATGAAAAACAAAGTCAGACTCATTCTTACCCGTAAAGCCTCCGTCAGCGATATTAAACATGAACTTGGTTTTGTATCCGTTTCTGTCCTCCTTCCTGCTCTCGTCCATCTCGTCCAACGCGTCTTTGTCTCCATTCAATCGACCCTCTAATGCATCTTCACTCTTCAAATCATCTGCAACAGCTCCATAAATGACAGAGCAATCTCTTGAAAGACAGATCGATATAATGGACTACCACTAAAGATTCCTTTGCGTTACAAAAAAAAAGTTATTGCAGCTGTTTAAATCAAGGATTCAGAGCATGTGTACCTGGCTTATTTTCCTTGTCTTCAGTTTTTGCCAGAGGAGATTCAGTATCTCCTTTTTCTGAGGACTTCTCTGTTTCTTTGCTGGGGTCCGCTGTGGATAACAAAAGAAAGACTCAATTAAAGAAAGTACAATCGTGCAGAAAAATTAAAAAAAATTGCAGCACATCATCCTGCATCACTGACCTTTAGGGGAGGTTTGACTGGTTGCTGGTTCTGTCTGTTTCAAAGCGGACTCCTTTGAGTTGGCAGGCGGCTCGGCCTTTGCAGAGGGTGACTCGGTTCTGTCCCTCTCTTCTGCCGTTTTCTCCTCTGAGCCGGCCTTGCTCTCTTCACTGTCAGACGCCTTCTCAGGTACGGATGCTGACTCCGCTCCGGAGGACTGCCGAGGTAAAACAAAAACGACAGGGCAACAGGAGGAGGAAGAGGAAAGTTGGTAGAGGGCAGAGAGACGAGTTAAAAGGGGAAGCGTCCTCTGAGGATGATAAGATGAGTGTTGTTGAAGTGTGATGGACCATGAGAGGATGGATAAGACAACACAGTAAAACAGAATGACAGTGACGGATAATGTCAGAATAAAATGACTCACGTCCTGCTCTGACGGCTTCTTGCTGTCTTGCTCTGCGGTCTCCTTGTCTTCAGCGGTACTCAAGAGAGACTCGGTCTTCTCTACAGTGCAGAAAACAACAACAACTCAAGTGTTTTTTCTTCCCCCCTCCAGAAAAAACATGAAGTTATCAGCAGCGACACTTTGTTCTGACCTGGTGGGACGGGCGTGCCCGGCTGTGTGGCGACGGGGCTGGCTGCCACGGGCGTGTTGGGGTCAGAAGATAAACTCTCAGTCAGCTTCTTCAGCTCCATGCCGATGGGAATCAGATCTGGGGAACTCAGCTTGCCGTTAACGTGCTCAAACTCTTGCACCTACCAAAAAGAAAAGAAAAAGGGATCGGGTCAACTGTGATAAAATAAGAATCCTATTCTCACATAAGATGGCGTACGTTCCTCAACTCAGGGGTGAGGAAGAACTCCATAGTAAAGTGTAAAGTGTAAACTGGACGAGCTGTTTTGTTTTCATTTGCCCGTATCCGGTTGCACAAACTCTTCTTAAACGGAGCCTAGTTGTAATATAAATGTTGTTTTTATGTATTAAGCAACTTTGCCATGGACCATGTGTAATAATTGTTCATTAAAAACATCAATCTCATACTAATAGAAGAGGAGATGTATTCTTCCAGATTTAGCTGCTAACTGCTAGCTAATTTCCATCTACGGTCGACACAAAGACTAATGTCACCATAATGCAATACACATGAAAGTTCAGAAGACAATAAACAATACATTTAAAAAACGCATGCTAACTTGATGTATGACCCGTTTAGAGAAAAACTACAGTCTCTGGCCGACATATCTCACCTGACATTTGAAATATGAGACTTAATGACTAAATAATGTTAAGCTAGTATAGTGTTTACCTAATTGATCCTAGTTAATAGTAGTTAGCTTTAGCTAACTCTGAAATGTGTCACACACACATCTCTGTGTTTTACATTCTGTATATTATTAAAAGAAAGTAATTCCTACATTTACAAAGGATTAGCAGTTATGTTAGCAGTTACTAGTAATGTTAGCTTAATTGATCCTAGGTAATATTAGTTAGCTTTAGCTAACTCTGAAATGTGTCACACACACGTCTCTGTGTTTTACATACTGTATATTAATACAAGAGTTATTCCTACATTTAAAAAGGATTAGCAGTTATGTTTAATATATTGCTTAGCCGGTAGCGTAAGCTACTTTTTGGAGACTATTCTACAGTTTGAGATGCTAAAGTGACTTCCTGTTTACATCGTTGACTGCATTTGATTGGACAGCGCTTCAAACGTTTCCGATCAACCAATTTACACACAAAAATGTACATAAGTCTTTAGAGCGAAGACATTTCTGAAGATTTCACAGTGCATCCAGATTTAGTAAATCCCTAGTTTGAAACTACAAATTACTAAAAACATTTCTTTAACATACAAACTCAAGAAACAATGTGACTTTTCTGAACCCAGCCGTATGACCTACATAGCCCATGATATGTCTAGTTTGTATGATGAGTAACATCGAGGGTTCCCCCCAGAACATTATATTTTCTTTGTGCCTTTATTTGCCGCTGCCTGAACAGTTTGACCTACTTCCTCTAATCTCACGGCGCTCCAGAAGACAGCTAGGCGTTCTGTGTTGAAGATGTCTTTGGTTGCGTAACCCGTTTACCTTTTTCCTGACAAGGGACATGACGCCGATCCTGGTGAGAACATGCTGCCGAGACAGTCCCTCACGCGGGACTCCATCGGCGAAGGTCTCGGCTCCGTCTGCCCCCGGCTCACAGAGATGTCTCATGAACAGAGACACGTAGGCCCTGAGGGGGAAACAAACAAAACCCTTTACACGACACGAGAGATTCCTCTGTGGCTACCAGCACGAACAACCTATTTTAAAAGGCTCCAGCAGGAGAAGCACTTGTACTCCCAGATTTTTAAGACATATATAATGTATGAATGCTTTTCCAGTATATATTTTTTAATTTTGTATAGGTGTTGCAGTTTGATATAAAATGGTTTCACACTAACACACAAGTAGCAGGAGTAGTTTTAGAATAAGGACTATCAGTAATTGTACAGTATTTAGTTGTAATTAGAGCTGTGATGTGGTGCCATGATAAGTAGTAATTAATATGGAAAAATTACAGTAATAGAAGTAGTTTTAGTAGTCATATTAATAGCAGGAATAGTAGTAATAGTGGGCCTCATTCATAAATGCACAGATCCGGGATTCAACACATATTTTCTGAATTGAATTTGTTCTTATATTGCAAACAAATCTAGAACCATGTGAACACCACTTGTCTTAGAAATGAAAAAACACATCCTTAAAAAACGCATTCATAAAAAAAAGGCTTTAAAAGACAACAATATTTATAACCGTTAATGTATTAATGCGTTGGCTAAATGTCTCAAATCCTCATCAAATAGTGTCATAATTAAAATATTCAACTATAACAGTGTCCCAGTCCTACCTACAAACTGCACATACATGTAGCCAGTGTTGAGTTGTTCAAATCTTTTGCTTTCCTAGAGAAATGGGGACGTGGTAGTATGCTGACTGCAGATAGCCGGCAAATCGTGTCTATTTAGAATGATTTTGATTCAATAACGTCTGCACAGCAATAAGAATAAAATAAGGTAATTTTGCATCCACACTTATTTTGTGCTGATAGCAGTTGAACAATAATAGCAATAACAACAATAACCCCTCATGAACACTGCTATGTATAAATCCAGCTTTATAAGTAAAGGCAGCAACACCAGTAGTAGTTACTATGGTAACCATAGGAGCAATAGCAGTAGTATAGCGATAGTAGTGTTTAGGTACAGGTGCTTTAATGCACCAAACACAACTCAGGGCTACTTTTCCTTAAATGTCTACTTGTAATGTTTGGCTCTGGCGCTTTCTAAAGTGAAGTAACCGTGAAACTGGAAAGTCCAACCTTTGGAAACTTGATATGAGCGTTCTGGAGCTTTGCCCTGGGCTAACCAATTAAATGTGACGAGCAAATTAAATAGCCCAGAGCCACCTCTTCACTGAACAGCCGGCCGGCCTTGACTTAAAAAAAAAAAAGGCTCTATAATTTTAGTTTGAACAAATAACACGACTTGGAGTTGATGAGAGGCCTCACCTGAACTCGCGCTCGCTTTTCCCTCTCAGGTCTCGAACCAGCCAATGGGAGTTGAAAGCGTCCTGAGGAGGCATTCCCCAGCGCATGATGGCATTGAGGAAGGCTTTCCTCTGGCGGGCGTTGAACCCCAGGACCTTGTGATTAGAAGAAACAGCTTGAGACGTGTGAACATATCTGACAGCGGGAGTATCATTGAACTACACATGTGCGTAACACGCTGCGGTTGATGATGCCGCTCGCTGTCCGTTTCATATTGTAAAAGTGATCATTCTGTCCTTGCTTACCCCGTTACACTGATTGATGGGCGAGGGCTCAGGATCAGCTGCAGGAAAGTCACGCTTTGCACGCGTCAAGATAGACTCTCTGAGTCTGTTACGCAGTCAAATTGTGGCCACTTATCCGCAGATTATCCCCCCATTAAGCGCAATTTACAGAATGAAGGATGATCCCCTTTCCTCGCATGTCACGCTGCCGAAAACACCGGGGTTCATGCCGCCACTTTCAGATGCAGCGGACGTGAATTCATACCTCAATACTGCCCCCGACCCGAGCCAGTAAGGGCGGCAGAGGTTTGTCTTTCTCATTCTTCATCTGCCGGCGAGACTGTCTGCGTCCACCTACAAAAAACAAAAAAAATTAAAACGTATTATTATTATAAGGAGCTCTCTCCAGTGTCTTACCACGGGGCACAGTTTGATTAACATGAACTTGTGTGACGAGGGACCTATGCTGAGTTGTGTTGTGGTGTCACATCTTAAGAGCCTACCTTCAGGCCTCTCCTCGAAATCTTCGTCCTCGTCCTCGGACCCCACAGAGTACTCCGACTGATTGTCTGAAAGATCATCCTGCCACTCTGAGCAACACATCACAGAGAAACAGCACATTGCGATCGCTTCTGTTGGTGGCCACGTGGGGGCGCCATGGCACTGCAGATTACTACAGACCACTACACAGCTTGGCATGCACATACCGCACCTCTCGTCCTCTGGATGTGAGGTGAGAGTTGCCTCCTCTGCCTCTGACAGTCACTTTCAACTTAGAGGGTACTCTGAGCTGTGATGGGCTTTGAAATCTTTACTCTCTCGCAGTCAACTGCTGTTGAACTGTGGAAAACAGGCCTCTTAAAAGTACAACTACCGGATGCATGCCGCTGCAATAGATTAGTTGAACTATGACAAAGAAGTGCTTCAAAACCCGCTAAAAACTACATGCATGCTTGAGATACAAGGGAGCTTTAGGCCAGTGTAACACACTCTGTGGCAGATTTAATGGAGGTCAACAGCTCTTGTTGAGACTTACAACCTAAGACGATTTAATTAACACAAGAGATTAATTTCTGTGCTGTTCTCGGCTGAACTGAGAGACCCCGAATTATTAAATCATCTCAATAATGAAGCTGGGCCTGTGATGTGTGAGTGGCACTGTTTTGTTACTGGATTGGCTGATTGGGAAGTTAGATATATCAGAGTGGATCGTATGCCACAACGAGAGCTGTTGACCTGCACTGAGGCCAGCAGAGAGAGTATCACGCTGGTCTGTGCAACATTATCATAAACCAAGTACAGAAACACATTCTCTGCGCCAGCAGTTTTCTCATAATAGAAGTTCACGCCGACAAACGGCCCCATTCTTTACTTATTTAGCTCCAGTGTTGATTTTAACCAAGCCAGTGTGCCTTCATTATGGCAACAGACAGATGTGAGTCTTCAAAGCGTCAATACAAATGTCCCACTTTAAAATGCATGAACTAGTCCCTTAAACATGCATTGTTTTCTAATAACCAGCAGGGGGCGACTCATAAATAAGTCAATGAGAAAATGACTCTACTTCTCTCTTGATTTATTACCTCAGTAAACATTGTAAACATGAGTTTATGGTCTCAATCTAGTTGCAAGTCTACTTCAATACAGCATGATGTTTATTTAGTAAATGACGGTCCATTTAGAGTCAAATAAACCATAAAGCAGGGTATGCTCTAGGGCGGGGCTACCTTGTGATTGACAGGTCTCTCCCATGGTGTTGTCTGGTCTGAGAGTTGTCTTTGTTTTAGTCTGAGAACTTTAACCCTTTCATATTGTGATTTCAGTTCATGGAGGTTCATTTTAACATGTTGGTCGCCTGAAAAAGTTGTATTCAGCGTTTTATGTTGCTTCACCCTCTTGTGTGGCATCAATTTGTAAGAAAACAAGATGGTGACAGACAATAATCGAAACTCGAGGTTTCAAAACCTGATCCGCAAACGAATGGGTAATGTCACCACGGGGCAAAAATAAGGGCAAAACAATTTGGTGTGGTGATATTAAAGGGCCAGTGTGTAGGATATTGCGTCATCCAGCGGCGAGTTTGCAGATTTGGAACGACTCCCGCATGACAAGTGTGTAGAGCAGCTACGGTGGCTGACGCGAAAACACACAAAAAAACACGAATGTCCGCATCTTAGTGCCAGTGTATGGTTTGTCTGCTGACGGTGAGGAGGACCTGCTCCGATATGAACGACTCACACAAGGATTCTTATGGCGATTAGACACTAAAGAAAACATACTGATTGACAATATATTCCATATCTGACATCAGGTCCCTCTAAATGTACCTCTAAAGGATAACGCCTACCTTGGTCCTCCTGGGTGGTGTCGTTGTAGTTGACCTGCTTTCGGATGCGTTTGCCTTTGCCCAGGTTGCGGGCCAGGTCCTCCTGCTGCTGCTCGTAGTGGTGGCGAAGGAGCTTCTCCCAGTAGTCCGGGTCCACGTTCTCCTCCTGCTTGATGATCTCCCGCTCCACCTCCTCCTGCACACGGACACACACCAGGCCAATGTTGGTTTATTATTTAGTCCGATGTATCGAGAGAGAAGATACTAAATATATCGCTGTATGTATGTGGTAAATAAATTAAAAAAATCTTCCAACAATGATACCGACCGTCCGCTTTTTTAAATCCTCAACTTATTTGTGAACAGTTGGCCCTGAAGATAAAATCGCGTCATAAATGAAATAATATGGTGTTGGAAATTTTCAACTCAAGTATTTTATACGAATAAATGGTCATCCGTTTTTTTTTCAAATCAACTACCGTAAAAGTCGGGTTACAAGTCGCTCCTACAGCCGGTCAGTGTCCCCGCTGTAGCAAGCTAGCGCTGCTGCTGCTGCTGCTAGCTAGCGCTGCTGCTAGCTAGCGCTGCTGCTAGCTAGCGCTGCTGCTAGCTAGCGCTGCTGCTGCTACTGCCCGCGTCCCCTCTGCCCAAGTCGGGTGTCGAGCCTGGTCCCGCTATCTTTGGTGGTTTTCGGGGAGCTAGCAGAAGTTAGCGTAACGGAGCGCTAGCAGGCGCCCCAGCTGGCTACAGCGGTGAGCTAACGGGGACACTGACCGAAGGTAGTAGCGACTCGTAACCCAACGTTTACGGTAGTTGAACTGTGCTTTTTCTAAACGCCTTTGGGTTACATATTGCACCTTATGTGTCAATATTTAACCGTGTAATTATGTTTTAATGTGCCGACACCAAGTAACAAGGCACCGAGTTTATGAGGCTCGGGTTCCCGGCGGACCAATTGTAAAATGAAAAAGCGGCCTGTGAAGAAATGTGACAGTTATTTCATTACATTCAGCTTTCTGCACAATTTGTGCGTCCTCCAGGCCCTACAAACATGTCCTACACCATTAAACATTTAACAAAATGTTTATTTTGTATTTGTCCAATATATACCTCTTGCAATCGTCCCTGTTTAAAATCAGCTTTCCAAAAGTGGAGCTGATCTCATTATTGAGATCTCTATCTGTACGAACAGCAGACGGGCTTGAAGAACAGTGCTTCATCCTCACCTCTCCTTCCTCTTCCTTCACCACATACTGAGCCACCTTGAAGGAGCTCAGGTACTCGTTCATGTTCTGAATCTCCGTGTCTTCGGTGGCGTCCCGGCTGCGGTCCAGCAGCTTGGAGATGGCGTCATCGTCATAGTGAATCACGTTGCCCTCCTCGCCCTCTTTGTTGTCACCTGTTGGCGAGAAGCTCTTAGCATAAGACTTGCATCTAAAGCTTTGAAACTGCAAATTTCATTTCATATTCAATGTTAATGTAAAACATATATAATGTTGTGGCTGGCGCGTTGTCGCACTCGTAATTATGTTGCTTTAGATTGTGACCGAACGTGGTGCGTGGACGTACCCATGGGTCGTGCGGATGTACCCATGGCTCGCGCTGCTGCTTCCATCTCGCCTTTGAAAAGCTCCTCGGTGCCGAACTTGAGGATATCGTCCAGTTCTTGTTTGGACATGGAGCCGGTTTTGGAGCCGAGGCCGGGCCGCACCACCAGGTGGGTGAGCATCATCTTCCTCTTTGCCACCTGAGTGATTCGCTCCTCCACCGAGCCGCGCGTCACGAAGCGATAGATCATCACCTTCCTGTTTTGGCCGATACGATGGGCTCTGCTAAAAGCCTGGGGGAAGGGAAAGAAGGGAAAGAGGGGCCAACGGGAACGGGACGGTTACAGCGGAGGACGTACGAGTGAACAGCTGAATTTAACAAAAGCATCCACACAACTATTATGCTGCGATCAAGACGACTCGGGACTCGAAAGGTCCTGACCTCCTGTGAGGGAAAGTACAAAGAAAATCCATCTCCCCGACATCACACAGCAATGGAAGCACATATTGTAATACTAAAAAGGCAAGATTTTGTATCTTTGCCTGTTTTTAATTAAAATAATACATACTTTCCAAGCTGTGTTAAGAAATCTGATGCATAAAATGAGATCATCTTGGTTTTATCAAACATAAAGTTTAGTACCACACGCTACCAGTCCCCTCTGTGGAGACATACAGCTGTCTATTTATCAAGCATTGATAGGTCTATGTATTTTAATTGTGCTTTTGTATTATCTGGACCTTGAGTCTGTAATAAAAGTGTGATTGATTGATTGACTACCATAAGGTAAACTGCTCTGCATGTACATTTATTTTATTATTTAGCTGGTTAGAGTAAATGGTCTTTGAAAGTTCTCTTTTCTGTGTGAACGTAAAACAATGCCAAAATAGTGTTGTTGTTTTTTACGTCTGGCGTCGTGCTCCTGGAATGTCGAAAATTAGAAAGTTTAACAGGAAAAAATCCCACATCCGAGTCGCCTTGAAGGCAGCATCAGACGTGCGATCTGCAGGTCAAAAGCAACAACAGAAGCATGCAAGTCTCTGGAAACATCCGTACTTGGATGTCGTTGTGAGGATTCCAGTCCGAGTCGTAGATGACGACAGTGTCGGCGCTCGCCAGGTTGATGCCAAGACCTCCGGCTCGCGTTGAAAGCAAGAAGCAGAACTGCTGAGCGCCCGGTGCTGTGGCAAAAAAAAAGAGAGTGAGTGAAAGCCGTGTAGAAGAAGAAGAAGAAGAAGAAGAAGAAGAAGAAGAAGAAGAAGAAGAAGAAGAGCAGGCATCCACAAGGGCGGATCCTGAACTAACAGACTCACCATTGAAGCGGTCGATGGCCTCCTGCCGGAGGGCTCCGGTTACCCCGCCATCAATACGTTCATATTTATAACTCTCAAACTCCATAAAATCTTCAAGCAGATCCAACATCTTTGTCATCTGTAAAAACAAAAGATTCAAACAAATTCTATTACAAGTTTATGTAGCTGGGATTAGAATAAAATGTTAAAGTTAAGAACAATCTGCACTTTCACTCTAAATGATATCTGATTGGATGTCTGGTATATCAGCTGATTCGCCACCTAACAACTGGGCATTGGAATGGATAAAACATGGATGGCCGGGTTTTCACGGCCACCAGTCAATGAAAGCTGCGGCTTCCGGCTCAGACACGACATTTATCCGACTGCTACCTGAGAGAAGATGAGAACTCTGTGTCCTTCATCTTTGAGCTTCCTCAGCATTTTCTGAAGCAGCGTCAGTTTTCCTGAGGACTTCACCAGTTGGTTACCATCGTATGAGCCGTTGGGTGACACAGGAGCTTCCTGCAAAGATTTACAAAAAGTCATCAAATAAATCCAGGCATCAACTGGAGAAATATATGAATACTTATATAAATAGGGTCTTTAAGCCAAGAGACAAAGGTTTACATACAGGTTGTTGTCTTTCGACTTCATGAGGCAACATTTATTGAGATTAAATATTAAACTGTGCTTAACATCGCTGCCTTACCACAGCAGCCACTGGGAACAGGTAGGGGTGGTTGCAGCACTTCTTCAGGTCCATCATAATGTTGAGCAGGGACACTTGGTTGCCTCCACTTTTGGAGTTCAGAGCCTCAAAATTCCGCGTCAAAATAAATTTGTAATATTTCCTGCAGGTCAAAAAATTGAATTGAATCAGAAGAAGAAAAAAAGAAGAATTGCCGATCACTTGTGGCACAAACAAATTTAAAATACCTCTTTGAAACTTGATGTGATTGAAAGCCTGGCAGTGCGTGTCATATTCTGACGTGAAGTGGCGATTACAAGCTAGTAGTTTATTGCATTTAAAATATGTTATTTGCCAAAATGGCAGCAGCATCTACTGGAAAATCTACAGTTATAAGCTCGACCAAATCAGGCCTAAAGTATATGAAAAGGCTTTAGCTGTTGCGTAGGGAACAGCTGACGGGTAAAACCTAAACGGTAACAGCATTTTTGATGGTTTTCTTTTGTTTCTAATTCTGATTGTTTGGGCATTTATAGAAACTACTGTGTATCGGAGATGATGGGACATTTGAAGTCGTATCAGATGGAACGGAAAGCAGCAATACACTTGTTGTTTTTCTTTATTTCCCGGCGCTTACTTCTGCATGGGGCTGAGCTCCACTCTGACAATCAGCTCTGTCTTCGAAGGCATGTTCTTAAAGACATCCACTTTGAGCCTTCTGAGCATGTGAGGGCCGAGCAGGTCGTGGAGCTTCTTGATCTGGTCCTCCTTCGAGATGTCGGCAAACTCCTCCAGGAAGCCCTCGAGGTTACTGCGCAAAGAAGAATTCAAAGCAGAGACGACTGCGTTGTACTTTATATTCATATTCAAGCCGGCGATTCAAGGAGGGATCTGTTTGATGCACCGGCTTGCAGACACTGGTAAGATGGAGAAGGAGAGAGCGAGAGACCGGGGAATGATGAAGACGGGAGGGAGAGAGGGAGGGCTTACTTGAAGCGCGCTGGGGTGAGGAAGTTAAGCAGGTGGAACAGCTCCTCCAAGTTGTTCTGAAGAGGAGTCCCAGTGAGCAGCAGCTTGTAGTAGATCTTGTACCCGTTGAGGATTCTGAAAAACTGGACAGGACACGTTGTACGAGATATGACACACGCCCTTAAATACAAGAATGCAATGACGCATGTGAAGCTTCCTGCGTGTGAAACTCTTAACGTCTTTTTATTTCATGGATAAGTTTATGCACAAATATTTCCTCCTCATATCTGCCTGTGTTCCTGCTCATTTCCTGTTTTCTTTTTTTCTTTCTTTGTGTCCCTATGCTGTTTCTGGAACAGGCCGCTATCGGTGCCGGAAGCGCTGTTTTACCTTTGACTGGTTGTTCTTCAGTCTGTGGGCCTCGTCCACCACCAGGCAGGCCCACGTGATGGAGCCCAGAATGGCTTGATCTATAGTGATCAGCTCGTAGGACGTCAGCAGCACGTGGAACTTGATGGGCGTGTCTTTCTGCAAGAAAGGAAGAACAGCAACAAAATGCATCTGATTGTGACCAATTTAGACGTGGGGTCATGTGGCGGAGAGAGAGCTACATCTACTGCAACGTTTGCTCTGGCATTCCTTGAAAATCAAGGGATTGCTAATGATGCTTCGTGCTCATATCAAGCTGCATGAGGCAAAAAGAAATGCATGTTTTTCCTGGAACTAGAAGATTCAGATCGACCCTGGTCGGTGTGATTTGTTCATTTTAAACAGGGACACAGATTCCTTTTTGTTCACCATCGACTAGCAAACGACCCAATGAACAGTTCGCTCGTCGAGGTCACAAATCCGCCTGCGACTTCAGCACCACGGACAGCGCCATGGATTTATCAATACGCTGCACCCCTGATATTTCAGAGCCATGGTCAGGGCCATATATTCTAACTCAGTCAGATAGTGGATCAATGAGTCGCGCAGACGAGACCAATATATTTAACTAAACAAGCCGTCTGCTAGTGCGCTCTCTCCGCTACTATGGGATGGGGGAGGTCAACAAGGGTCACTGTCGTAGTACTCAAGACTCTCTCTTCGAAGGTCTCGTATCTTAACCCCATTAGAGAAGAAAGGAACATCCCCACACTTAAAATTCACCTCGGCAGAGGCGAGTGACGAGGAATCTTCGTTTGATTTTCTGCGGGTCTTTATGGGAATTCTGATCTTCTTTGATCGGATCAATTTGAAGAGTGCCTTTTTTTTTGCATGCACGCTCCACATTTCATCGTAAATGGCAGGGCGAGTGCCACAATGCATGATGTGGCACTCGCCCTGCCTTGGTCTCTAAAGGTCTTGGTCGTGTCTCGGTCCTGATAAACTCTGGTTTCGGTCACGACTTGATCTCCCCGCTCAAATCGCCTACTGAGCGTCAGCTAGGAGGTTAACTAAGCGATCCTTCTAGGTTCGAAAGAGCTAAAGCGAGGTATTTAAAAACAGTATTCAAACAGTGTCTGGTGTGACGTATCTGCATGAGCATGAGGTACCTTCATGCGAAACACCTTGCGTCCGGATTTCACTGCGCTGTCTTCAAAGGTGAACTCGTTCTCCCTGATGATCGCCCGGCTGTCTTTGTCTCCGGTGTACGTCACCACGTGGAAATCCGGAGCCCACAACTCAAATTCCCTCTCCCAGTTGATGATGGTGGAGAGGGGCGCGCTCACCAAGTAGGGCCCCTTAGAGTGACCCTAACAGAGACGGGGGAGGAAACACATGACTCATCACAGGAAGAAGATAAACAGGTGTTATCATTTACTTCTCTAGACTTGTTTTATTCCACATGTATCGTAGGACTCTTGCACTCAGAGAGCCAACATGTGATGTATGCTTTGTAACATGGGCATAAAAGGTGACGTTCTTGCGCCCTCACCTCTTTATAGAGCGAGTAGAGAAACACGATGGTCTGCACCGTCTTCCCGAGGCCCATCTCGTCGGCCAGGATGGTGTCTGTGCCCTGAGCCCAGGAGAACCTCAACCAGTTCAGGCCTTCCAGCTGGTACGGGTGCAGCGTTCCCCCCGTGGCGTTAATGTACCACGGCTGGTGCTCAAACTTGATGGTTGGCTGGTGAATACAGGAGGAACATTTCGCAAGTACAAGATTAAAGATACAGCACTTTTATTGCGCTAAATCATTAGAATTAGTGGCTTTAAATGTGTCTGAACATCCCAACTTACATCTATGATGGGAGCATCAGGAGGAACCTCCCTCTTTGGGTGGTCCTCTTTGAGTTTCTTTCCTTTCTTCACCACCAGGGGGCGTTGGTCCTCCCCTATTATTTGCTCCCTGGCAAATAATTGCAGCAAGATGATGAGCCAAGCAGATCAAAAGAGGGGGGGCATCACAGATAGAAGGCAGGGCAGAGGGGAGACAGCAGCATCTGCCTTCTTTATGTGTGAGAGCCGAGGACTCATCCACCCTCGTACCCGCTCTATTAAAGGAGATGTAAGAGCAGATAGGGTTCAAATAACGTATCCATGCTGTTAACCCACCTGTGGTCCCAGTAAGTGGCTTTGTGACTGTCATAATCGGGGACGTCAAAGTCATCCGTCTCCCAGGTGCACTGGTCGTAGGGCAGGTCCCTCCACTTGATCAGGTAGTGCACATCGCTGTCCTTATCAAAACTGCGGGGAAGAACAGACATCAACCAAAGAACCGAGAACTCCTAAAACGGTTGGATGTAAAAAGTAAAAATTCGCCATCTTTTTATGTAGATGTCCAATCAGTTTTGATGGTGAATGTAGAGAACTGAAGCAGTAAATACCTCAGTGGGTGCTATATGGACTGAGAAAGCTGAGTTCTTCTATCACGGAGCCGTGCCTACATGTACCAAGATGCATTGGGTGCCGGTTTCTGACACCCGGCCGTATCCTCTTGCACCGCTAAATCGACTAAATATCCGCATAAAAGGTGCCGAATTTTCCCTTCAAGCTCCTTCAAGAACGTTTTTATTGGGACATAACAAATATTACAGACAACAAAGTTACGTATTGCCCTTCCTGCAGTAGTAGCTGCAAAGGGATGAAACTTAGAAAACAACTTTTTTAATGCAATTAAATTCCGGAGTATAGTCTCATATAGTTGTGATCGTACTATAAACTGAATCTGTCTGAAATACGTACATATGAGTTCTAAAAATCTGGAAAACATGAAGGAAATAATGTACTTTTGTCCCTCACTGCTCTTCTTCTGACATTTTAAACCCCCAGCATCTGCCATATTCTGAAATATCTCCATCTTTAATGTGCTATTACACATAAAATCAAGACGACACCAAGCATGAACCAAACTGAGAACCATCAAGGCTGTAAAAACGTCGTGATGTGGCGTAAGATATACGCGTGTGTGTGTGTGTGTAACTGTGCGCAGCCACCTGTGGTTGATTATCCGGTGCATGACCATCCACTCTGGTTTAATGCCGTAGCGGTAGAAGCGCTCCTCCATCGCAGCGTACTGGGGGTCTTTGCTCTTCCTCTTCTCGTTGTTGAGCTCCTCCTCCCCGGAGCCGTAGTCGAACGGCGGCGGTTCGTCCATGTCGTTCTTGCGCTGGTAGTTCCGATACATGACCGTGTGGTACAGCTCCAGCTGCGCAACCACAGACAAGAACCAAACAATCAATTCGGCTCAGCGGCACCTCTGGTAAAGGTTTTGTTTTTTCTTTCTTTCTTCCAAGACTGCATCGCATCACCTATCCACGGCGTTGAGACTGATTTGATTAACTACTTCAGGTTCCAAAATGAATTGGATTGAAGGCGAAATAAATTAGAAAAGGAAGGCCGACTTCTCCAGGGCCAAATCTAAACGCAAGCAATTGTTCAGACGTCGGCTAAATTAAATGTCAGCTCGGTTTCGAGTGCTCTGAATGGCTTTCGTAATTGGGATTGCAGTTTGGACGGTTTGAGGTGTGAAACAATGTGCACTCGGAGACTGACAGGTGAACGGCTGAAGGAACATGCACTGTCGTTTGATTTAAAAAAAAAGGAAGACCCAGCGAGAAGTCTCTCGGCTCGTTGTGTGTACTTTGAGATTGGACCTACTTCTGGTATCTCACCTGCAGCTCGCTGACCCAGGAGCAGTGCCAGTGCGAGAGGCCGGTCCACTTCACGAAGAACTCCCTCTCCGGGCGGCCCTTGAGCGGAGGGTTGGTCAGCGGATCGACCGGCGTGCCGTCGGGGCCGTCGGGCGGTTCAGCCGGCAACGGGGGTTCTCCCCATGTCCAGTGCAGAATCTTTTGGACCTTACCTTTGAGGGGAGGGCACTGGGAAACAAAGAGAGAGGCGCTGTGATAGTGCTCCAGAAACATGGTGGTGGATATAAGGGAGGTTTCAGAGCAGGTGAAGGGCATCGTTGGGGTCCACACGAGGGCCCCTTAAACGACCCAAGGGCCCCTCAAACGGGTCTCAGTCTTAGTTCACGTTACTAATAGATATCGCCATGAAACTTCCCCAGTTGATTAGTTACATTAAGACAATTATCTTATCATCTGTGTCTCATTTGCATACATTTCCAGAACAGAAATCTGGGAATCGGATAAAGCCGGGTTCACAATGCTTGTGTAATTTTGTTGACATATTTGAGTCGCATGTTTTTCAAGAGGGAATTTTCTCTTTTTATATCACCCCGTGAATCAGAAAATAATGTCAACAGCCATAAAAACATGTAGCTCTGTTTTAAGGAATAAAATGTCCTATAAATTAGACACGCATTGAGATCAAAGTCGTCACCTAATCATGTCAAAATGTAATATCTATTCCCATTTGTGCTCATTTATACACCAGTTAATTCATCATAATATGTACAGTTCAATATACGATACATATGTACTTTGCAAAAACGTTTAGTTTAAATGTTAGAAAAGTATTACTTGGGAGAAAATAAAAGTGAGGTTAGAAAAATACCTATTTTATCCATTTTTCATATATTGTAAAATCCCAGAATGTGGATTGAGTTGCACACACATACATGTAAACTCATGCACAGGGATGGCGGACATTTAAATAAATAAATAACATGAAATAGCATCGGGCCTGAGTTGCGAGCTCACCATGCAGCGCGGACACAACCACTCCCCGTTGGGGATCTCGGGGAGCGGTGGGTTGAGGCAGTGGATGTGGTAGGACGACGGGCAGGTGTCACAGCACAGCAGCTCCCCTCCATCTTTACACACTCTGCAAAACTCCAAGTGGTCATCCTCTTCCTCGCATACGGGCTCCTCCTCTTCCTCCTCCTCGTCTTTGGCCTCCCACTGAATCCCCTCTTTCTCCTGAGGGACGGCGGGTCAAAGCAGAAGGTTAAACAGAAAACTGCTTTGTTTAATTCGCCCAACTTGTTGTTTTTAGAATAAACCTCATTATTGAGTACTTATATATTATATTAACAGATTGTTTTTCATTGTGTTTGTCTTTTATGGAGGCAATAACATTAAAATATTGGGGTAGTAAGACCAAAAGGCTTTGCTGTGTGTGGCCTTGAAGTAATAGCACATACAAAATACACATTTTACCTCTTTGTGACTCAAATGGAAGAATCTGAGAAAAGTAAAAACACTCTTGGCTAAATTAATCACAATCAATTGATTTGTAATCGAGCATGTAGGTTTGCAGGTCGACGTTGGTTCTGTTTAAACTGTTTCAACAGAATATTAGTCTTAGCAGGAAATTCAAAGAGAGCAGAAGAAGCTGACACACGCATGTGGTGGGATGTCTTTGGCTACGTTCACACTGCCTCAGTGCTCCGTTCTGATTTACTGCTCAGATCAGATTTCTTGTATTTTTGTTTGGCTTTCATAATATTGTTTAAATGTGAGCAATTTTAAATTCCAGTGTGATCCGGTCACACGGTTAGGAACTGACTCACGGGTGACCCACAATAAGAAAGATGTCCGCCACAGCCCACTGTCATACAGAAGTTGATTTTTCGTTTATACGGTGATGCCTCAAATACGTATGAGGTCTCACACCTCGCTGGTCCTCCACTGTTCCTACTCTCCCTCCATCGCAGCTGTCCTCCGTGCTCGTGTTCACAGAGAGACTCTGACCTCGAGCCGGGACTAAGTGTTCAAGAGAGTTGAAGTGCCCGCTCATCCGCATGCCAAATAACCACTTTCACAGCAGAATGGGAACTCTGCATATCATTTGTAACCGCGGAGGATAAAGAAATACAACTATTTGAACTAGATTGGTGGAAGGTTGGTAGATTGAATGATTTCAAATCAGATGTGAATGTTTTTATAATGACGGCAGCCTTAAATGGGTCTCATATATAATTACAATGTCCTGATTATTGGAGTTTTTTTTGCTACATGCAAAGGTTGACGGCTCCTGGTGTAGAGCGACGGAAAAGTGAATAAATGGAATTCTGATACGACTGTATCACCAAATACTGGACCAAATATGAAAGTGGCCTGAATCATAATTGAAAAGATCAGATTCCATGTGATTTGTGACGTTCACACTGTTCTAAAAAAAATACATTTGAGTCACATGTGCAGAAAAAACTAACAGATTTGGTCCACTTTTGCACGTAGTCTTGAGCCAGGCTTGTGAAAACTGAGGTTGTTAGCATCCATTTTTTTTTTTTTTTAAATGACTTCATAAGTATATTTTTACATAGTAAATGATGCACTCACACAGTGTGGGCAGCTCCATTTGCCCTCGGGGGCCTTCTCCAGCTCAGGGTCCAGACAGACCAGGTGGTACGCTCTGGGACAGGTGTCACACAGGATGATCTCTCCTCCCTGCTGGCAGACCTCGCAGTAGTCCTGGTGGTCCGTCTCATAACCGTCGCCGTCTTCCTCTGGAGCGGGTAAAGGAAGGAAAATGCACTTGAATGCCACTTTTATCGACAGCAAATTATGTAAAAAAATAAATAAAAAGACTCTTATAACCTCTCTCCACTGGTTTCCTGTTCATTTTAGAGTTCATTTTCAAATGTTGGAGCTCACTAATAGAGCCGTGAAAGGCTAAACACAGTAAATTGTCGACCTTCTGCACCCAAAACCAGAGCCAAGCTCTTAGGTCTTCCACCCAGTTTCTAAGTGTACTTGTGTCTTCCAGTCGTAGGCACCTAAGCTTTGGAATCGTCTCCCAATAAGCTGGAGGTCTTTGAACTGTCTCCTTTAAAAAGCAGGTAAAAACCCATCTTTTTTGTATAACCATTTTTTTTTTTTTATTACATTTAATTATATTATTCAATATTTTTACTTTTATTCAAAGCACTTGGCTGTCGGTGAAAGGGTCTATCTAAATACACTTTGCTTGATTTGCTACGAGAGTGAGAGCAACAGCTGCTGAGAAAGAGCATCTGCCTTCAGAAAACATTCCCAAAACAAATAAGGCTTAAAAAAAAAATACATTTTAATTTCCTCCTTACCCATAATCAAACAGTCTGGTTCTGAGGGATTTAAATGGGATTTTTGGAGGGATGGGGGAAAACACACACACACACACACACACACACACACACACACACACACACGTGTGTGTAGACAGTAAACATACTTTTCCTTTTTTTACGCCCACGTCGGGCCTTTTTCTTGGTGGCAGCCCCCGAGGTATCAGAAAGCACAGAGGCACTGTGGATGCTGATGTCATCAAAGTCTGACTCCTCCAGGAAGTCCTCCTCACTCTGGAAAAGCACACACACACACACACACACACACACACACACACACACACACACACACACACACACACTAAAGAGCTCAGAGCTACACGAAGAATTAAAATAAACTTTCAAAGTAAGCGCAGTAAACAGTCTCTGGTCACTTTGATGCCGCTGAAAATATCGAGGAGAAGCGGAGAAGCTCAGAGGATGAAGTAGCAAAGGAAGATGGTCTTGGGAAAAAAACAGCCAGACATACCGAGGAAGCTTTCTTCTTCTTCACAATCTGGCCCGACTTTGATTTGGTCTTCTTGGGCTTGGGTTTCTTCTTCACCTCCTTCGCTGTCTTGCTCCTCTTTCTGACTCCCGGTCCTGAGACACACAGGCGCGCTGTAACCGAGCCGAGCTCTCGCGCTATTATTGCAAAAAAACAAAACAATATGTCTTCCAGTCACGGTTCGCCGGGCACTTACCCTTTCCCTCTTTGGTTTTGGCTTTTTTGATTGGCCCCAGCTGAGCGCACGGCTGGCCGGCGCTCACAGGCGGCGGCTGTGCCACGGTAACCGTTTCCACCGCGGCGGCCACGGCGGCGGCCACAGCGGTGGCAGATGCGCCTTTGAACGGGTTGTTGGCGCTGAACTCCCGCCACTTGGCCCCTAACACCGTCATCATCTTTGACATGGGGATCTTGGGGTTCTTCTTGGCAATGAGAGGCCTGGGGGGGAAACCAAGAGGGAGAAGAGACAACAACGTTTTATTATGTCACACTTCATGTCATTTCTACTTCCACCCCTGGGCGCCGGAGGGGTCTTGATTTGCCGACATCCCCCGCTGCCCCTTAAGTTTTGTTCTCTCTGCTTTGCTTGTGCGTGCGTCGTGTTTGTGATTTGTCAGGCAACAGCTTGAGGTTTGGCACGCCGGCCTGTGAAAAATAGTGGGTCAGAGCGCCGGGTCCCTGAGCCTCCCGGCTGTCACAGGCATCCAGTAAGCAGTTGACTACTCACGGGGAGCACCGCAGGAGCTCATGCTCCACTTTGTCGGAGCAGAGGCTTAGCCGAGGCCAGACGGCCCCAGGTGAGACGGACTCTTTATACCAACAGCCTGGCTTTCGGGAGAGCAAACAGAAAAGAGAGCCGCTCTCTGGTCTCACCGAGGGCGTTTTGTTTGGAGGTGTCAGTTTTTTGTTGACGGAAGCAGAGCATTTAACATTAAAAAAAAGGGAAGAAAATCCAGACGTAAAATTAGACGCTTGCCTGAGGAACTGGCTGAAAGCCTTGTAGTTCGTGATGGTCGTGTAGTCGTCCTCGGTGAAGCCGTACTGAACGTCCTCCAGGCCCCACTCGGTCATCAGCTGGCCGGATGATTTGGGTTCCTCGGGGGAAAACAGACGGGAGGCATCAAAGTTCATATGTTAAATAGTGTTTAATTAATGTTAATTATTTAACGCCCAGACGCCTTTCAGGAATGGTCACCCCTATTTATGAGCGTTGCAATGAATTTAGACAAAGTTCACGATGGTATTTTTTACATCGTTGGACTGCAAGACCACCTAGAAGGAAAGGAGACACCCTTTTCAAAGTGCCCTACTCTTTTGGGTTGGGTTTCCTCTTTGTGTTGCCTTCACCACACAGATACATTCAGCATTGCAACCAGTGGCGGTGCGTCAATAGAGGGCGCTAGGGCGCCGCCCCTCCTAAAATTTTGCATGAAAAAAAAAAAGAAGAAAAAAATAAAATAATATATACTGTCAAAAAACATTATATATCAAATAATTTAAATAAGAAATATACCGTGTTGACGCGCTAAATGTGTGTGGGAGACCGTAAGCCCCTGTCAACAACCACTTAAGTTAAATATAATATATCGCCATTCATCATTACTGAGAAAAGCCCCTCCCCTCTCGGGGCGCCGGCCAAATGTGTGTCTATGGAAAGCCATGAAACATTTCACCCTCGTGACAGCAAGGACAGCTTCTCATTGGCGGATGAAACGTGAATCTTCGGGCGCACGAATCTGCGCCCTAGCCAATGACATCGTTTCTTATTGCAACGTGGTTGGACTATTCGTCCAATCAGAGACCTTTATCATTCCCTCACATCCAATATAGCTCCCACGTAGCTACACGAGCAACACAGCTAGCAGAGACTTTGATTATGTTAGTATGGCGACTGAAAACTCTGTGGTATCTCTACGCGAAACACCTTTCAATCCACGATCAGATGTTGACAAGAAGAGGCTGAAAGAGTTGGGACCCGAACGTCCGGATTTAAATATTCAGCAGCAAAGCAGTGAAGCTACATGCACCAAGCTACATGCTAACCGGAGCTGCTAGCTGGAGGCTCCGTGTGGAGCAAAGCAGTGGCTCTGAGCAGCCGAGGAAGCGCCGGGCTGTGAAGGAAGATGAGCTTGAAGGATTGCTGCAGAAGTGAGTGTCAAAATCAGCAGATGCCTGTGTTAGAGTTTAATGTTTTATCTTTCCCACAGCAGAACACATGTTGGACATTGCTAGATTTGGGTGGATATCATATCAGGCTATAACTTTATCTAAAATACCAATTCAACCCCCAACAAGTTAGTGTGTGTGTGTGTGTGTGTGTGTGTGTGTGTGTGTGTGTGTGTGTGTGTGTGTGTGTGTGTGTGTGTGTGTGTGTGTGTGTCAGTGTGTCATAGCTACAGCCATCAAGGTGGCTCCTGGCCTTTTGTCTATGTTGCTGAGCCATCAAGACACACAAAACATAGTTTTTTGTCTGTAGTATGAAGCCTGTTTGTAGTAGATATTTCCCCACAACTTATCTTACTGTCTCTGTCTCTCTCTATATATTTATCTGTAGGTTTGTGACACCATACTTGGACACACCAGGGAACGCTTTGCCTTCAAAGACCACCTCACCAGTGCCACCTTACTGCAGGGCCCCCAGTTTGAATGCTACGTCAATGTATTCCCTGAAGTTGCTCTGGCCACCACATTGAATGTTTCTTAAACCATTCTGCTCTGAACCTCTCATGCCCAAAGTTACAGTTTGTTGATAGTTGTTATTGGACAGTGTTGAGCACACTGTTTTCTTGAAATAAAGCTTTGTTTTTTAGAATATTCTACTCCAAACCTCTTTTCTTCTCCTTGTGGAGTGCTATTTAAACCGCGCCGCCCAACTGCGCCCCCCCCAAAAAAAAAGTCACCAGCCGCCACTGATTGCAACCCACACTGACCTAGAGATTCATTTTATATGTTGTTTTTGTCTTAGTCCCAAATAAAATATAGTTTATATTACTTTAAAGGAGCAGTGTGTAGGATGTAATGCCATCTAGTGGTGAGGTTGCAGATTGCATCCTACTGAATACCCTTCCCTTTCCAAGCTCGTCAGTGGCCTTCAGGTATCACAAAAACATGAAAGACTCTCTCCAGAACCAGAGTTTGGTTTGTCTGTTCTGGGCTACCGTAGACCACGACAACCCGCTCCGTATGTAGACATAAACGTCTCATTCCAAGAGCACGAAAACACAATGAATTCTCAGTTTACACTAATGAAAACATAGTCACGAATATTATATTCCATTTCTGCCAATTAATCCCACAAAATCCTACAAACTGTTCCTTTAAACCGTGTGTGGTCTCCCTCTTTCTTTGCTCACTGATCCTGGGCTTTGACACACTTTCTCCCGACGTGGGAACTTTAAGCCTCCAGCGCACGTCGTACGCTGAGAGAGGATTTGTAAGTGGAATAGGAGTCATCTTTTGTCGAGCAGAGAGAAACTTTTCATAGATTCTGGATTTTTCAATGAGGGAGAAGGAGCAGTTTGTGTTACGTCTTGAGGGATCTTTAAGGATTCATTTGTACATTCTGCCATGTTCATATTTATGTAACTCTTCATAGTACTACGAGTCAATAAATGATCAATGTAGTGCGAGCGTACCGCAGCAAAAAGTTAACTGAATACAAATGTATTTAATCAACCATTTCTGTTTTAAAATAAATTATTGGTTGTCGTTGTTATTATTAATATAATTATTATAATTATTGCTGTTATTATTGTTAGATAGACTCAGACTCACTTTCATGTTCCCGTCGTCATCGTCCTCGTCGTCCTCTTCCTCATCTCTCTTCTTCTTCCTGGGCTTCTTCTCCTTCTTCTCCTTCGGTTTCTTCTTCTTCTTTTTGGTCGGTCCGTACGCGCTGCTCTCGCTCTCGGAGCCGACCTCCGGGCGCTCCCGCTCCTCCTCCACCTCGGAGGCCTCCTCCAGGTCGCTGTCCACTCTGGGCTGGATTCCTCCCTGAAGGCGTTTCACACGGACACGTGAGCGTTATATTATGCACACGTATGAATAAATGCACACACTGGAAGGGATTGTGTTTTGGTCACGAGCCGCTTTGGTTATGAGCCGCTACTACCATCGGTCAGTGTCCCCGTTAGCTCCCCGCTGGAGCCAGCTGGGGCTCCTGCTAGCGCTCCGTTACTTCCCCGCTAACTTCCGCTAGCTTTCCGCTAACTTTCGCTAGCTCCCCGAAAACCACCGAAGGTACCCGACTTGGGCAGAGGGGACGTGGCCGGTAGCAGCAGCAGCGCTAGCTAGCAGCAGCGCTGCTCCTAGCTTGCTACAGCGGGGACGCTGACCGGAGGTAGGAGCGGCTTGTAACCCGACTTTTACGGTATTTATTTTATTTATTTGTTTATTTTACAGGGACAATAAGGGCACACTAATCAAGTGAGCCAGAGTTAGCCAGAGTGGCTCATTTCCACCTGCTGTCCCTTGCCAGATGTTTTGATGGCAGCCTGAAATTACAACATTTCCAATAACATAATTATATAAACATCATATAATCCTATTTGGATTATCATATGTTTTAGATGATCATGATAACTGGATTATTAAAGAAATACTATTTGTCCATTGATCCCAATTAGGACTTCAGAGACCCTTCTGAGTGGCTCTTAAATGTTTCTTGATATTCCTGTAACGCCAGTACCGAAGCTCTGGAAAACCACACGTACTTCAATTCCACTTCCACTAAAGTTCTTCTGCTCTATAGTTTTTGTCATTGGTGGCATTTCTCCGACTCCTGTGCCATATTTGCAGCAGCCCGTATGTATATAGTGTTTGGGAAGCGTCGCCTCTGCTAATAACAAACAATCTGCCGCAAGCCTCCAATTTATGATGGAGTGGATTCCATCATCCAGCACATCTGCATGAGAGCAGGTCTGGATGGTAAAGAACGCTTGGTGCATCTCAATTTTTTCAATTAAGAGAGTGTTGCTGCAAGAGGCCCAGCGTTGGTTGTTTGGTAGTCAGTAGCAGGACGTGAGCGCGTGCGGAGCTTCTAACGGCTTCCACTGATCGCTCTCATTCTCCGGCAGATTGAAATGTGTGCAGCTGCAAAACTATATTCGCGAAGGAATGAAATTTCACCCGGATAATCGTCCCATCTTTGATACAGTCAAGAGCTCCTGCCAAAACAGCTATTTTTATAAATGTAAACCGGTAGAATCTGACTTTGAATCTCGCTTTCGCTCTCCATCTGAAGACGTGACGGGGACTGACTGA
This sequence comes from Myoxocephalus aenaeus, assembly GCA_038501785.1. Classification (NCBI taxonomy): domain Eukaryota; kingdom Metazoa; phylum Chordata; class Actinopteri; order Perciformes; family Cottidae; genus Myoxocephalus; species Myoxocephalus aenaeus. The sequence continues at coordinate 82,656 of JBAMJR010000174.1, forward strand.
AGCGAGCATCAAAGACGGATTCCTGGCTCCACACCGAATACAATATCTGTATTTTACCGTTGACGCCACAAACGGAAATCTATCTCCAGTTAATAGGTCTCCTCTGAGAAGGGATTTTATCTCGCGATAAAAATGTGGATAATTAAAATATGAAACTCATTGATGAAGGCACATTAAATCTGCCAGGGTTCGGGATTAAAGCTCCCGCAGAGGCCACCCACGCTAAAAACATACGCCGTCAGACGACTATAAAGCACTTTGGATAAAAGCTTCTTCTTGATGGCATTTGCATAAATTAAATGACATCGCTCCAAAGTGTCACTGCTTTACTAATATTCTAATTCTCCTGCCTGCGATGAAATGTATAAATTGCTGCATTACGAGTCGACGCTTAGCGGCGAGTCGAGACAACAAAGTGAACCAACAAACAGAACACCTCCGGCGGTGCAGCCAATCACCGCTCAGAGCCCATTTGTGGACCGAGCTGCCTTTTTAATACGAGACATCTGGAAAGCTGTATGGATTTAACAGTTAACAGGTGTTGTTTGTGCGATGGAGAGTGTTGCATATGAGCAAATTCACTGGTGCGTGCTCATGATTGAGTGAGTAGGGGAGGGAAAAGTATCTGGTGTTTCTCATCAGTGTTCACTCCATAATTAATCATGTGTGTGTAGTATGTTTGTGCATATATACATATATATATATATATATATATATATATATATATATATACAGACATCTGTATCTAAATAATACTTTTTGTGGTATCAGTGTTTTTGTGTTTTAGTATTTATTTCTAAAAAACGTTCATACATGTGTGTGTGTGTGTGTGTGTGTGTGTGTGTGCCTGTATGTGTGTGTGTGTGTGTGCCGAGTGAATTAGTGCACAGCAGCCTGCTGCTCTGCTCGCTGCCTGTTGCTCAGCAGGCCCGGTGGCTCCATGGAGAGACTTACAGGCGTTTTGCTCTGCAGCGCAGTGGAAAGGCTCACGTTGCCGCAGCGCCCGCCAACCCCACCAGCAGCCTGGCTGTGTTGCCATGGTGACCAAATTTGAGCAGTGTCTGGCTCTCTCTCCATACCCCCCCCCCCGCACGCCTTCCTTTTCTCTCACTTTCTCTCTTTCACATCTCGCATGCCCCTCGCACCCCCCTCTCCATTATTTCTCTCTCTCATTCTCTCTCTCTCTCTTTTTACAGCTCCCCCTCTCTCTCTCTCTCTCTCTCTCTCTCTCTCTCTCTCTCTCTCTCTCTCTCTCTCTCACTCTCACTCTTTCATTCTATCCTGCCCCCCCTCCAATCTATCACAGTGGCAGCCAATGGAACGGCGCCATCCAATCAGACACGTTTGCATAACGAGCTTGTTATGCAGAGGCCCGTGGTTGCAGCGCTGGTGCTCCGGCACCCGTCTAGACAAATCTCATTTATGCATAAGAAGAAGAAGGAGAGAGAGCGCGAGAGAGAGAGAGAGAGAGAGAGAGATGATGGGGGATGGGGATGGAGGAGGGAAAAGCAAAGAAGCAGAACCGCCGTTCGAGAGCGACTGCAAAGACGAGTTGGAGCTGAGCAACAGCCTCGCCGTGGCCCAGAGTTCAATGCTGCACACACATCACAGGACCGGTGAGAGACACTGGCAGCAACAAAGAGGGCGATTCTACTTTTAGAGGGCAGAAAATCAGATGAGTGCTGATAGCGTAATCAAATTAGATGCTTCCCCCCCCCCTCATAATGGATCCGCCTCGGGGAGATTGCCGAAGAAAATGAGCGAAGACGTGGATATTCAATAAAATCTAGTTCATCGAGAGAGAGAGAGCGAAAACGCCGCTGTAAAAACATTTTTACGGCTCCGAGACAACAGCCTCTTCTTTACAGCAACAGCCCTCCGTTGACCCACAACCCTTGAGAGGATACTGAACTTATAAAAACAAGAGAGGCTCATCTTAAATACGGTTGTATTTCAGCAACAAAAGAATATTAAAGCTGCGAGCAGCTTCACGGACGTTTTATTGTGGCCAAACTGCAGCCTCTTCTTTTGCCAATAAAATTAACTGCCTTCTATAAACTTCTATTCCCTTTATTTATTTATTTTTTGTTAAAAGGGAACCAACATCCCTTCATGTCTACATCGTTCCTTTGTTTCACTGCAGATGAGAGAAAGAGGGAAAGAGTACGTGTCTCCCTGGCTGCCATGGCTCCCACCAGCGGCTCTGACTTGAGACTGGGATGCGCCGCTGACGGTCTCTGACCCCAATTGACGTTTGGCCCCCGTCTGACACCGACCTTTGGGGAGTGATTGCAAGTGAATTACAGCGGCAGCGGCTCCTCGGTGGGAAAGCGAGAGAGGACGAAAGGATAACGGGGAGGAGGGGGAAAAAGAAAGAGAAGAGATTTGCGAGTTCCTGTGACGCAAAAAGGCAGCGAGAGAAGCAGCGGCATCGCGATCAAGGCAAAGGGAGGTGATGCATGTGAGAGGAGAGGAAAGAAAGAGGGGAATACAGAGCAGAGTCTGAGGGAGAGCGAGGGAGGGAGGAGAGTGTCAGAGGGAGTCCCCCCCTCATTAGCTCAGTGAGACCCAGAGCTCAGTGTTTACCACGAGCAGCCAAAGGGCCGGGTGGCAGCCGGGCCAGCCAAAGCTCCTCACAGCGCTGCTGGCATCTCAGCCAGCAGAGGGGAACATCCTGGCTGCGTCGCCGGCACTGTTCGAGCCACCGCCAACACGGGCGCCAAAGAAATGCAGCGGGAATACAGTGAATTCCTTTAATCGTTGAATTAAGAAAAGCTCGCAGAGGTGCAGAGTTTGTAAGTAAATGTAAACGAGACCTTTGCTGCTACGTCAGAGCTGACAGTTTTCTTTTCGCTCATTGTCTTTCTGGTGTTACAACCCATTCTGAAACTCCTCAAAATATATGACCTGATGAGGAAGCCAGTTTCACCCTGAGGTTAAGATTTAAGTCAGTTAGGGGTCGACTGGTTGGCGTTCCCAGGAACACAAGGGGAATGACAAATCCATGGGAAATAGAGTTAAACACTAGAAATCGTGCACAGAATATGGTGTATACTAGCATTGACCTCATTTCCAGCTGTAGCAGGGAGCTGCTGTGTTTTTTATGTTGTAAAAAAAGCTACAATAAACACACTGCCTGCTTCTTGCCCAACACCAAATGGCACGCGGACAAAGTTAGCAACGAACCAGATGTTTCCCTCAGATGAACTCTCAAATTCCACTTCTAGAAGTCGGCGGAGACCAAAGCCGAGCTGAAAGACGGCCGGGTAATGGACTTTGATTTGTCGAGTGGCCGTCAATGAATTACTGACGCTCTCTGTTCTCTGCGTGTGTAAATAGTTGTTTTCTAACACATTCACCACATGGCAGATTGACTGAATGATGACTTCATGAGCAATGTAACACACCCTTTGATCAGTTCGTTCAATTAAGACTTCTACACAACAGGGCGTTCTTCTTTATATTGTTTTCCCGAACAGCACTGTCACAGAGAATGAGAATATTATGCAGCGGAGAAGCGGCATGCAAGGTCGCACCGTGAATAAAGGCATCAACCAATAACGTCGTGCTGAATCGAAATAAAAAACTATAGTGTACAACAACATGCACAGTATCACTCCTTTCAGCCTCGACAAAGGCAGCGCAGACTAGATCCACTCCTTCTGTTCTTACCTTTCACAATAAAAGTTTGTTTATCAAATTCGTGGTATGTGAATGTCTTTGGGGATTCACTTGTTAGTTTTTTCACTCTTGTTGTGATCTTTCTTGTTTTATTGCTGCCTCTATTGTTTGTCTTCACCATGTAAAGTGCCTTGAATTCCTTTTAAAGCGCTGTACAAATAAAATTTATTATTATTTCACTACTGTCACACTACATTTTAGCACTTACTGCATAGCCGTTATTAGCAATTTCACCCAAATGGCCATTGTTGAACAAAAGTGACATCGGGTATCTTTAAAAGCTTTGTGTCACCATGACAAATCTGGTTAAATGAAGTCCCTCGTGTGGATGCTGTCTAAATGCCGGAGACTAAAAGATGGAGAAACTCGACTGTCAAACCGCTCCGACTCCCACTGCTAGCTTAGCGCGCTCGGCGTACTTGACCTACAGTCCCTGCCATCAGCACCGGCCCCACAGGCACAAATCTACAGTCTAAACTGGCCCCTCGGTGACCACAGCTTACACTGGCAGCGACGGGGACGCTGCTGCCAACCTCCCCCCGAAGCCCGAGCCGGTCCACCGCCTCTCATTTGGATTACAGAGGCGGTCCAGCAGCAAAAGCACACCTTTGATCCAACCGCTGAGGCATCAAACGAGGTCTGAGGAAGATGCAGCTTGAGCCACAGAGCTAATGGGTCGGAGGTCGTGACAGATGGCGTTGGTAGCGAGTTACACCTTACCTCCTTTTTCCTCTTCTTAACTTTGGGCATTTTCCCCTCTTTCATCTTTTTGGGCTTCTTCATCTTTTGTTGTTTGAGGGAGTCGCTGTCAGTGAAGAAGCTGTCGAGGGGTGTGAGGGGAACAGCGTTGCGCTCACCTTCGTCATCCTCATCTGGACACACAGAAACAAAATGTGGGTTAGTGTACATCAGGTGATAACGTTTGGAGACTTGGCTCTGTGACCGATTCAGCTTGTAATGAGCCTGAATCTTTGTCTTGACAAATGCAGTTAGGTGTGTACACTGTGATTTGTTGATTACATGATTTGATAACTAAAGTAAAACCATTTTGATTAGTAACTAATTGTTTAAAAGGTCCAGTGCGCAGAATTTCAGGGGATCTATTAGCAGAAATTGAATATATTATTCAAAAGGGAGGTGAGCGGAGGGGTATTCAATGGGTTGCAATATGCAACCTTCCCACTCGATGCCACTAAATCCTGTACACCCTCTGAGTCCCAAAACTCGCCTAGGGGATTGAAAAGCTGGTTTTCTTTAACCAGTCGCCAAAATCTCACCGTTTATCCTCGCTCAAAGCTGTAAAAAACACCATAACCGCCACACGTCAAAAGCCACCAAAACGAAGCTTATAATCAAGATATATCATCAAAAACATTTTATTCTACATGTTTTATTTTAAATCTCGCCACGAATAAACCTTTTGGTTCTACCAGATCCTGTAAAAAAAAAAGTTAATAGTTCAATGTACATGCACGTGAAGCCTCCATTTTCTTTCCAACATTGGGAACAAGGTTGGATATAGAGATTCAATTGTTTTCCAACATTTGTAAAAGAAATTATCAAAGAAATTCAACTTTTCCTGTTTCATGATTTACGGCATGGTAACTCTGTTATACTGCGCGAACAATATTTTTGAGTTAACTCTGCTCCGAGCCACGATTGTGTTGTTTCCATAGAGGTGCAGGACTTCTCTACTGCAGTGAAAAACAAGGCCATAGAGGGTAAAATGTGACAGAAGAAAGAATGCCCAAAAACTGAGGTTTAAGTAATTTATCAAAGAATAATGTCATGTACTGTTTCCAGTAGGGCTGGGCGGTATGGCCAAAAATTAATATCACGGTATTTTGTAAGATTCTGGCGGTTTCACGGTATATCACGGTATATCTTTTTTAACGAGTAAAGACATTGATTCCATTAACAGCGCCGGTCAACTAGACAGCGGTTTTTACAGTTTAAAACTGGGAGCGCAGTGGAGCTATTTAGCTGTCGGGGTAACTTGCTTCAGTCATGGTTCACACTTCACACAAACAGGAAGAGACAGACCGGAAGACACGCCACACAAACAGCTGTTTGCCGCCGAACTCGCTGCAACTGGCCTTCCCAGCATGCAATTTGGCCGTGTAATTTTTAACCATGACTGAAGCAAGTTACCCTGACAGCTAAGTAGCTCCACTGCGCTCCCAGTATTAAGCTGTAAAAAATAAATGTTGTTGCGGATATGCACGGCTCGCTGACAGCACCGCTGTCTAGTTGACCGGCGTAGAGCAACAGCAGTTGTTACGTGTAAGCACCGGTATGACGGTATATGAAAAATTCATACCGTATGGAAATCTGAAAATGGTATATGGTTTGAACCGGTATACCGCACAGCCCTAGTTTCCAGCATTTAAAATGTGAGGATTGACATATTGTCTCAGTTTTATGTCATTGTAAATTATATATCTTTGGGTTTTGGACAGTAATCATGAAGAAAGAAAGGAAGATAAATCAATAATGAAAATAAGTGTTAGCTACAGGGATATAGCATACTGTGAAAACAAAGCAAAGGGAAAAGTCCATTGTCACGTTTTTTGAACATAAAAATGACAAATCGTTGCCAGACCAACAGGAGCGCTTGGCAAAAATAAACCTCATAATCACACACCATTGAGTGTGGATCAACTTTACCCGTCGGAGCACAAATAGATGGAGTGCCTGCCCTGCCGCTAAATGGGAACTCCCTGGAGGACCACTGAGGTAGACTGAGCATATCTTCTGCCTTTAATGCTTGCTGGGACTAAAGCGACCTGCTGCTGGTTGTCAGCTGCACTGTCTCAAAGCCGCTGTGTACAAACACAACGACTGCTGAGCGCAGCTGACTTCAGTGATGCCATAGTCGGTCGCAGAGGAGTAAGGAAGGAAGAGAGAAAGTCCCCAAACAATACATCGCTATAAAGAGACACAGAAAAGATCCTCGCAGGATGCGGCCGGCCCGTAAAGGTCGATCTGGTCTCGTCCTCGTCCCTACGACTGTCTTTCTGTTTCTTCCAGTCTATCTGTGTGCGCGTCTCGCTCGCTCTCTGCTGCGTCTCTCATGCAGACGGACTGGAGGGCATGAAATATGCAGCACATGTATCGGAGTCAATCAGCCAACGCCAGCCCTGCAGTCTCCCACTCCACTGGGGAGCTGGAGAGAGAAGTTGGAGAGGAGGGATTCCTGTGAGGTGGACACACAAACCTCCCCTACCACTTATATTCTATTTAGCAAAGCAAGAGGCACACGCACACACACACACACACACACACACCAGCTAAGAAAACTAGGGACCCCCTCACGTCCGTCGCCCGGAATAATTTGACCGATAGCCTATTTTTTTCAGACGTCTTTACTAAAAAAAGAACTGTATTAAAAATATACCAGACGTGTATTAGACATATTTGCAGATTCCAAGAGCTATTCATTTGATCTTTTATACCAAACCACTCGCCAGACACATCTCATTAATACTTTCCATATCAGCCACGTGGTTAACGCTGTGTTGGGTTGGGTCAAGTCATATCGTAATAACGTAACATTACAACGTAACTATCTTAAATCAACAACAACCACATTTAGTGGACTTTTTCACGTTTAGTTACATAAATGTGTAAAACAACGTAATGGAAAGCAACATTATTTTAAAAGCGCACTTTTGGCTTCCCACGGGACACAAACAGCGGCCTCCTGGGTGAAAGTCCTGTGTTTGTTGGATTCATCAACAACTCCATCGTCCCATCCACTGACTCTCCCTTTGGGGCCTTTCTTGATTCTTGTACTTGTTTTTACGTAAATGTAAACTTCAAACAGTCACTCAATATACTGCGTCACTTGCTTTGACTGCATGCTAAGATGTTGCAGAAACGTACAATGCACATTTTACCCTGGCGACTGGGCTGATGATTAACAATGTAGTTATTATACGTTGAACTATGAACCCTTTTCCTGGACCTCCTGCCAGTAGACTACATGCACACTCGTGATTTCAAAGCTTTAATCAGTGGCAATGTCCGGCTTGACCACCGGATGAAGTGTGTCATCCGCTCTTTAGTGCTAATTAGGGGTAACTTGTGCAATACAACTCCACAGATGTCTGGACAAGTTACATTATTTGACTGCAATAAGGTGATTAAGGCAGGATAATCCCTGATGTAATAAATATCTATCTATATATATATATATATATATATATATATATATATATATATATATATATATATATATATATATATCCATATAACTATCTATATATGTATTTATCCATATATCTATCTATCTATCATATATATCCATATATATATATACATATAACTATCTATATATGTATCTATCTATCTCTCTCTCTCTCTCTCTATATATATATATATATATATATATATATATATATATATATATATATATATATATATATATATATATATATATATCCATTCATATATCTATCAATATAACTATCTATCCATATAACTAACTATCTATCTATCCATCCATCCACCCATCCATCTATCTATCTATCCATCTATCTTTCCAAGCCTTGAGTTTAAGTATTCAGCTCTGCAGGCCCTCCTTGCATCTTCACTTTGACGCACAGATGATGACATGGTGCCGATTGAAGACGGCTCTAGCTTTACAGAAAGCACACAGTCCATCACTCTGCAGCTCTTTCTTTCAACGAGGAAACTCTGACTGACAGGTTGACCGCACGCCGCTGATTAGATAACACCCGATGATGCCGGACTGTGGGTCCCCTTTGCTCTGTTTTCTGTGCAATGAATCACTGGGACTTGACAGTGGCGATGTCGTCTTACTGGTTTTAAGAGTTCAATCATGTGCAGCCGACCAGACTATGTCCATGTTTAGCCATGCTAGCGGCACGCTAAGGATGTCAGTGTTGGTCTGTTGATTGTCTACGACTTTGGTCCAGACGGAAATATGTCAAAAACTACTGGATTGCTTAGACGAAAAAACGTGTCGAGACATTCTCGGTCCCCAGAGGATGAACACTACGGGCTTTAGTGATTCCCCTGACTCTTCCTGTAGCACTACCGGCTGGTTCAAGTGTTCACATATCCTGTGAAATATGTCAACATCTACTGGATGGATTGGCACAACATTTTAGTACAAACATTTGTAGTTCCCAGAAGAGAAATCCCAATGATCCTCTAGCTTTTCCCAAAGAGAAATATCTCAACAACAGTTGGATGGATCGCCATGAAATTTGGAACAAACATTCATGTCCCCAGTGTGCGTAAGACCCGGTCTCAATCAGGAGGGTGCCATCCCAACAACCTCCCCACACACACACACACACACACACACACACACACACACACACACACACACACACACACACACACACACACACACACACACACACACACACACACACACACACACACACACACACACACACACACACATCATTAACAATATGGCCGATTACACAACTACACAACAGAATACGGACGGCACTCGCCTCTCTCTCGCTAACCCTGCACGGGCTTCTTCTAGTTGCCGTCCTTGTGTCCAGGAAGAGGAGAGACAATGTCCTGCTTTAAACCAGGTTCCACACGAAAGGCACTGGATCGAATTTCTCCAAAAGGTCTATTTCTATTTAGGTCCGCAAACAGACGTGAAGACGGGCTCGCTTCGCTCTGACTGGGCGTCGTTTACGGTGGAAAATCGTCTCTCGCCAATAAACGCAAAATAAATATTTTTCAGTTTGAATGCTGCAAACTCCTGGTCATTAGCAAGCTTTATAATACATTTAGTGACAATAAAAGTGACAAATAATTATCTGTAGACGGCCCAAAACTTTGCTATTGAGGCTGTCAGGTGTCTCAAGTGTCCATCCAGGGGTCTCGGACCCACCAGTGTAGTGTATTTCACACACTACACTACAGCTATTGGTATTATTCTTGTATATATCTTTCATCCCTGCTGTTTTGATATCTTATTTTCTGTCTGTAAATTGCTGCTACTCGACACCAAATTTCCCCTTGGGGATTAATAAAGTATATATTCATTCATTCATCAGATGAACTGCAATTATCTTACAATTATGTGACTTTTTGTTCAGCGTCATAATTAAGTTGTTTTTTAATTTGCCCCAAACTTTGGTTTATGATCAAATAACCAAAAAGCTGTGATGGACTTGCAACAACAACAAAAAATCAAACACATGCACAAATGGTCTCTTAGTATCACACCTCATTTATAGGCAGAGAGGGTGTGACAGCATTGATTGAAAAGACGAGAAAAAAGCTGTCTGTGTTTAACACCTGCGCTGCCTTGTAATCTGAAACCTGCCTACAGTAAATGGCCTGTGCAGTCCCCAAAGGAAACGCCATCAGGGGAATGATAATCTTTCTGCTTGCTGAGTGGAGCCGGCGGTGCCAGGTGTTGGAAGAGGAGGAGGGGAGGTCGCTCCGTCATGTGGCTCAGGGAGGTCTGGCACCAGACTCTGTCAGAAAGAGGACCACTTGGCCAAAGAGACGTCTGTGAAGGGTGGACGGATGGCACCGACGCCGCTCTGACCTTCCTGCAAGGGCTCGGCCACCGGACTGACCCATTACAGGGGAGATTCATGAGCGGCTCCCAAGTGAGGACGCCGGAGTTCATCGGAGAGCGCATTAGCCCTTTCTCTGTTGGCCCCTGTGTGGAAATATCCACGTAATGTTGCCCAGCGATGCTCGCTAAGGAGGAGCAGGGGGAGAAGAAAAAAGAGAGAGAGCCATAGCTCGTCCTCTCTTCATTGATCAAGTGCTTATAGCTTAGGCCTCAAACGCCTTCAGACAAAGACATCCATAGAATATTATTAGAAAGTGCAAACATCAAAGTGATGGGAGGATAAAGACTGAATAGCACCATTAAAAACATATCTGTCATAGACAATACATGCACACGATCCTATACTGTGTGCAATATAAAGCTGGAACGCTGCACCGCTCATCTGCAAATACACATTTAAAAAAAAAAAATGAAAAAAGCATCTTTCATGCACAGGCTTTGTGCACGCGCAGCAGAGGAAGAAAAAAAAATGGTGTCAACTTTCACAGTGAGGGATCCAAAAATAGACCCCTTTTCCAATTGGGGATAACATTTGTAGGCACACAAAAGCCCATGATAATCTTTCAATTTTAGGGAAGCAGAAAACAATTAAAACAGAAAACTCAAAGGAACAATCTGTGACAGCGTGAGCACACCGGAGTGAAACAAAGGGAATTAGGACACTGTGTGTGCCACAACAAATAAAGGAGAGCTTTTCGGGGTCTGACGCCACTCCACATTGTTGCGTTTTAATTGCGTGGAAGCAATCTTGGCGCCGACGGGGAAAAAATGTGACCCCGGATCCCGCTGACCTCGCCTGTCGCTCTGATGCCTGTTTGATGGAGGTCGTAAACCGTCTGCTTACTGTATCAGCAGCGTGGCGACCGGTTTGCAACACTTCATCACGAGAAAAACAGGCGGGAGCAGAGACATTGCCAAAGAAGAAGGAGAAAACAATCATACGATCAGAAATGGCGTGATTATCAAATCAAAACCAAAGCATATCCTGGTGTGCGCAGTGTTATTATGAGGGATCACGGTCGTTAAAGAGCCCCTTTGATGGGTTTAGAGCCAACGACGTGACGCGCTGAACGATATAACGAGGCTGACGTGAATCAAGTTCGACCGACACATGGAAATGTTTTTGTCTTTTCAAACTGGATTGCACATGTCTTCACTCACCTGCCATCATCAATTCACCTTAGCTCTCTTATACATATTTAAGCAGCTCCAGGGTTATTGGGGACACGCATCATCAGCGCTTGTATTCTCCCTCCGGCTACAAATGGCAGTCATAGATGATGCTTCAACCGCTCAACACTCCTCTCTCTCTCTCTCTCTCTCTCTACGCTGCACACCATCCAGTGTGAGCCTGTTGGTAATGATCTGTTCATGAAAAACATTTATGTATATAAAAGAAGAAGATTAAAAAAAAATGGCAATGTTTTTAGAATATAGATAATTATAATAATAATAATAATGTGTGGATGAGCAAAGCTCTGCTGTCGTTAATGGAGCCAGTGTTTGCTGTGCCAGTGGTTTAGAACACACCAGCATTTGGGGCTCAAGACCTTTATATATAAAAAAAAAAAAATACATGAATAATGAGCACGAAATGCACCATGGCAACCATGTTGGTGAAAATGATTCATTCATTTTCACCATTTATTATCTCCTACATGTTCCGTGTGCCGTTTTTGTGTTTGTTAAGAGAGACGCTGCCTGTATGTTCATTTGGTTTTAGACCGTAAACTCTGTCGTCGTGTAGTTTTGTTTCACATATCGACTGTGGCTCAGTGGTTAGCATGCCCGTCTTTCAATCAGAGTATCGGTGGTTCGAGCCCCGGCTCCGCTAGTCCACGTCAATGTGTCCTTGAGCAAGACGCTTAACCGCAAATTGCGCCCCGCTGCTGTGTCTACGGTGTATAGAGCAACAATGTAAGTCACTTTGGATAAAAGCGTCAGCTAAATGTAATCTAAGAAATAGCAACTATGAGGCAGGTCTGCAAGACAGCGTCCCATCGGCTCCTCACACTCCCAACTTCCCTCTCATGCTCTATTGTTCCAACTTTTCCACGCTCTGCGGTGTCTGGAAGGAACGAGGGCAAAGCAGCATCTTGAGAGTCTGGACATGGAACCGTCAAACCGTCTGAGGCTGCAGAGCGAGCGGCGAGAGAAGTGAGGAAACATGAACGCGTGCCACCGTGGCCCGAAGGCCCCCGGTTACTCTGCCCCGTGGAACGCACGCCATCGCCTGGACTTTAGGACCGTGGTCCGCCTGAGATGTAGGTTTTTTTATAAGGACGGCTCCTCCACATCCCAGTTAGCATGAGTGTACGTCCAAAGGCGCCATGTGGCAGCTATATGCTGTTGTAGTTGCTCCCCAACCATTGGTTGGGATGCATTGGTCAAGAAAATCAAACTATTACCCTGTCAGGAAAACATCATGTTAGTCAACTTACTGTCACACTTTGACTTTCCCTAAGCAGCCACATGGACACCTGCCATGAAGACAAACACCGCAGCCAAGAGACAACAAAATGACCACAATTTGGAAAGTGGCTTCTTGTGGACGGGTCATTAATTAAGAAATAGTAACACCTCTTGTGCCTCCATTCCTGTTTTAACAGGTTTGATGAGTGACAATGTCACAAACAGGCTCACAACTGGTGAGCAGCCACAAGAAATATTGCACACAAAAAATGTTGTCTTGCAGGGTGAAGCCTCCCATGAAAGAGCTGTGTGTGTATGTGTGCGTGCGTGCGTGTGCGCGTGTGTCAAGGATGTGGGTTACAGTTAATTGTCGGTTAGTGCACGACCCAGAGGCTGGAGGGACGTCGATGACCTCACCGTGGTCATCCAGGGCGCGCGCGTAAGGCTCGAGGAGGCGAAGGCAACACGCTCGGCGTTAAGCGCTGTTTACTGTAGCCCGACACGTGGCTTTCACACCTCTGCGGCCATGCAGTGTGCACGAAAAAACAGTTAAAGTTGGAGCAGCCTCGGCTGCTGGTCGCGAGTGCAAAACGGCGGCGCGTCATGTGCAACAAAACGAGCGCGGTTGTTGTCACTGAGCGTTTCTGCTTGGTAAAAGCATACGCACACGCGGATTCACGCTGAATACACTGGCAAGGCTTTTCAAACTTGTATGTGTTTGGACTCGAGGTAAAAAAAAAAAAAATAGTAATTTGCTTGTACACGCACGCATATAAAAAAAATAACTGCCTCCAGAAATCACGCAGGGAGGTTTTCATGCCCTCCAAATGGTGATGCGAGGACAGCCAGAGGCAAATCCCCCCCCCCCCCCCCCCCCACAAAAAAAAAACACGTTCCCACCTTTTTAAGACACCAGGTCGAGCTAAAAAAAACACACACACACGCACAAAAAAAACAATAATAATAGCATGACTCTGCTTATTGCACCCCACCCTCCTCCGCCTCCTCCTCCTCTCTGGTCTCGGGAACGCAGGACAAGCCCTTTTCCCCGCATTCAAGGCGTAGCGGCGCAGACATAATGTGAAGGGCAGCCCGCCTCCCTCACCTGGGATATCGTCTTCAAAATCCATGTCGTCCTGTCCCTCGTCTTCATTGCTCAGCGACCCCGGCATCTTTATCTCATAGCCCCCAAACACCCCTTTTAGGCTGTGAATACTGAAAGTTAACCCTCCAGACGCCGCAGCCCAGGCTCTTTCTTCACCCAGAAAAAAAAAGAAAAAAGAAAAAAAAAAAAAATGTATTCTCAGTTAGAAAATATAAAAAAAATATTAATTAAAAAAAATATATATTTTGCAGTGAATCTGGGGGTTTGCTCTCCACGTACAAAAAAAAGAAATTATAATTATAAAATAAAAATAAAAACATTTATTATGTTTCCACTGATCTCTATCCAGGTCTTCCAGTCTGAAAAATAAGAAAGACAAAAATGGAACACACATGCCCAGATTGTGACGTCTGGTCTGTTGCCATGACGATGCATCCCATAATTTCACCCACAACTAGTTAGTCACGCTCTCTTAGTTAACACTTTAACTAGTAGCGTGCACGAAAAAAGAAAAAAGGCACGGCGTGCAGCAACGCCATGCGCCGCGAGCAGGAGGGTCGAGTCCCGCGACGTCGTCCGGAGATTAGACACAAAACTTCTGCTTCACTCACAAACCTTTACTCGGAATATGAAGCCAGGCTGTACGCGGAATAAACACACCACCATTCGGTCTTCTTAAGGGGGCCATGTTTATTACTATTAAAATATGTCGGTCTAATTCCCACTTCTTTTTTTTTTTTTTTTAAATCATGGCCTGAAACTATAATGTTGAAATAATCTGCCTCAAAAATCGGTCTTTTCGTTTTCTGAACTTCCTCTTCTCTTCCGCTAGGACCCCCAGCCCTCAACACGTAAATACACAAGTGCAGCGCGATGGCCGCGCGCTCTGAGAAGAGTCCTGACGGCCAACAGCTGTGACACAGGATGCCAGCGGCGCGCGTGCACGAGCTTCAACTTCACTTAACGCATCAGAAAGAGACAAATCACGAGCTGGACGCCTCGTGCAGAACACGCTGCAGGGACTGTTACATTGGATTTCATTATGGATTTAGTCATTATGACCAGTTTCATTATGTGGTCCCACCTTTCCCCTCTATTAACATAAACTATTCCATTTTACATGTTTATGTTGATGCATTTACCTTTGCTGGCTCAGGTTTCTGTATATAGTGCACCGAAGAAGAAAAAATAAAAAGGTGCCACATAAGGAAAAAAATAACTCAAGTATTCAAAATATGGCTAATTAATTAGGATTGTTTTAATTCATTTGAGTCACACAACACACAGTGGCATGCAATGTTATGCTCATATCTCTGGCATGTACACAAGCCGTGTATAATACAAAACAAATGAAAAGCAAACACAGATCTCTTTTGAAATTTTTATTCAAAGTGTAGTGAGGTTTAATCTTCATCCTCTTCCTCCTCCTCGTCCTGGTTGATCTGGAAGTAGCGCAGCTCGTAGCTTTCCTTGGTGTTGGCCACGACCCGCAGCCAGTCCCTGAGGTTGTTCTTTTTCAGATACTTCTTGGTGAGATACTTCAAGTACCTGCAGCACATGAGGGGGAAGGGGAAAAATAATTATAGTAAAAAATGAGATCATATTAATAACTTAAAACACCTCAAAACTGCTTCCAGGTCTGCAGTCTTTAAAATGTGCTTAGACAAACTAATGTGTGTGGACGAAAGAATGTCAAAACACAATTTCAGACAGTTAAGACAAGTCCGATAACAGCCAGTAATTGTACGCATTTAGCTATAATGCAATAAAACCGTAATGCCATTATACGGTACAGCGAGTGCATTGTATTATCAAGTGGCCGGAGATGAGATTCAAGCACACACATATTAAGGCAGTGTTGCACTTGCAGAGCTGCAGCGTAAACATATTTAAATTAACTTGAGGATGAGGCAGATATATAAATAAATATATGCAGAGCAGAGGTTACAAACTATTCCACCAGAATAGCAACATCTCCCCAGTTGCTTTTCCAGCCTTAACGTCAAGTGCTCCATTTAAAAGAGCCAGTGACGAGTCCCTCTGGTGGTCGTGTTCTGAGCTCAGACTGAAGGTCTGACGTCTAATGCAGCATTTATGTTTCAGTTTATACCCAAAATACAAAATAAATACCCGTGTGCTAAAAAAAAAAAAATGTTCAGGTATATTTCTATATAAACGTTTTGGGGGTGTTGATTTCGGTGACTTTATTTTAATTTTAAAAGGCACCTTGTGGTTCAGACAAAGACAGAAGTGTATTTAAAGTTAACCTTAGTGGCATCTTATACCCAAAACATTGTATCTACCCACGCAGCGGCAAAATGGACTTTGTTTGTGGTCGCTCATCAGGATCTCCTTCCAAAACCCACCAAAAAACAATGTCCCAGTAAGAAAAAAAATGTGCGTGTAAAATACAATTAATTTAGCTGCTTTAGTTTCAGGTCTTGATATTTTTCCTGCTGGTTTCGTGGGAAACTTGAACACAAAGTCATCAACAATGTTATTGGTAACACCAGTGCTTTTTATACTAAGAGTCCAACTGCTGTGTTAAAGACCTGTGTGTTTTATTCTACTATTGTTCTGTAAATGTAAATGTCGAGCAGTTCCTGACCACAAACTACATTTACCTTCGGCCAAGATCTCAAGATAATTCTACGGATACAAAACAAGCTTGTTCAGAATAGCTGTTTATAGAGGAACCTTTTAAGCTCACTTAAAGGAAAGTTCTGCCATCTCCGTCACATTTGTGGTAAAGCAAACTGAAGTATACTCAGTCGACAATTCTAAGTCTTTATTTTTATAAACAGATCATTTTAGGTCCCGTTCTTAACTCTTGACAGTTTGGTGCATGTGGGTCGAGGAAACAGCCGACCACAGCTTCCATTAAGTGGTCAACCAAAAGCCTTTTACAGCCCCATTTGATCACATGCGAGGGTCAGGACCCAGGACACATTTCAGGTCAAGTAAGTGGGGAATTCCAAATCCTAAAATGCTCTGAGAACATCTCACTGAACACATCTGTTCCATGTCAAATAGCATCTTTGTGCCACTGCACTGATTAATTAGAACATTAATCACTCACTGGATATTACAGGACGGATAAATGCAGCATTGCGCGTTGTTTTTTTTTACCTCTTGGAGAAGGGAACTTCAGAATTCACTGCAATCTTGCTCTTGCTCCTTTCGATGGACACAACCCCGCCGCCAAGGCTTCCAGCTTTGCCGTTCACCTTGATGCGCTCCTGCAGGAACTGCTCCTGTTGGGCGCAGAGGAGGACACAGATAATGAGCCTCACACACGAGGACCGCCAGGCGACACGTTTAGAGAGTGACATCTTGTTAGTGTTCCATTAAAGCCTCACTGGATACATTGTGTCCTTTCTTTGGTCCAAACTGACTGTCACCATCATATCCAATGACGGCTTCATTGTCTGTGTTGTGTTTTTGTCATGTGCATATATATATATATATATATATATATTTGTACATAGTAGTTATACTTTGTTGTACTTGTTTTTGTGTGCATTTTGTCTTTCTATGGAGAGCAGTGGGAAATTGCTCTTGAGTCAAATGCCTCTTATGCATACATGGCCAATAATGCTGATTTGGACTTGTTATTGATCCCACTGACATGGCAGCAACTTTATTTTTTGAGGGGGTCGTGTGTTAAAACTGCTGCTCAACAGACGATGTGTCTCGTGTCTGTGAACTGGTCTACTCACAAAGTTGGCGGCATCCATGATGCCATCCTCCACAGGGTGAGTGCAGTCCAGGGTGAACTTCAGGATCTGCTTCTTCCTCTTCCCACCTTGCTTCCGGACCATCTGCTTCTTCTAGCACAGAAATCGAGAGGGTCAGCCATCAAAGCATAACGCACCATATATACAGTATATATAAATACACACACGTGTATATATAATATATAACTTGTCGATCACGACCAGACATCGCTGAGCCATCGTACTTCCAAAAGGCTGCACGCGACATAACTCAAAGTAAATGCATTCAAATGAAACTTTACTCGTGATTATTTTCTGCTAGCTTAGCTACCGTTAGCTTTGGGATCAACGTTAGCCCAACGTGGCTTTCGCCTCCTCGGTAAACAACGCGTTAAAAAAGAGCCTCAAACGCACGCGACCCCTCCACATAGTTGAACACCGATTTAATACACGTCTACGAGAGAAGATGGAAAGGTTAAATGCGTTGTCTGCACACAGTTTATTCGGTGTTTTTTCTCCTCGCTACTCACTATCGGGGCCATGGCTGACGCGTGCAGCAGAAAAGGAAGGAGCGACGTCTGCGCAGGCGCTATAACAGCGGGCCGCACAGTCGATCGCATCGATTTATCTGGGATCGATTACGTAGACGTCTATCCCGAGTTGGCTGCTGCCTGTTACTGCACTAAGTTCACTAAGTTTGCTAATATGTGCTATTATATATGCTTTGTTTGTTTGTTGATAATACATATGTTGAATATATCTTACAGGAGCTTAAACTTAAGTATTGTTTGAATACAATATTAATCATTTGTTGGAAATTCCCTCCACTTACTTATGTTTATGAGTCATGTTGCTCAAGGTGCTCTGAGGATCTTAATGGATATTATTTCTTAAAATCTAATGAGATTATTGGCAGCAGTACATATTAACCTGCCAACTGCTGCAGAATCATTTATTTAATCACAATTATCAAGAAGTAAATAGTAGTAATAGTAGTAGTAGTAAAAAAGTAGTTAAAGTCTACTTTTCAAAGGCAATTAGTAAAAGAAATTATAAAATTGGACTTGTATTAAACCGTTTCTCACATTTTGCTCTTGAATTTGAACTGGATGACATTATTTATTTTCATAACCATGTATTTACTTTAATGCATGCAACAATACAAAGTATTCATTCATGCAGCACTTTTCTAAAACAATTTTCTTAAAAAAACAAAACAATGCTTTATGTGACAGTGAGCAGTGGAAAGTATTCCTTGTTCGCCATTAAATATTTGCAATGCAGTCATTTCCACCCCTTTCCCCCTCTTGTCACCCGGCCTTATGAGTCCAAGACGCAACAACACAAGCGTGACTTTAGAATCAGGACAACTGTATTTTTAATCTCCGCCTCGCAGCAATATTAAATGTCCCTTTAGCACGTTGGCGGGGGACTTGGCCTGAGGTGTGTGCCGCCAGCTGCCTGCGGAGGGACCCCACCACCACTAGTGAACCGTTTCTGCATCGCTGCCATTCCTGCCGTGGGGGCAGCTGATAGCTGAAAGGTAAGAGAGGCTCTGTGTGCTTTCTGTCCACCAGCTGCATGCACAGTAGCGCTGGTTGACTGGTCGTAATGCTGGTGCCGGCAGTGCCGTTGATGGTATTTATTTGACTTTTGGGGGGGATTGTGTGGTGTCACTGAAGCCCCCCGGGGCTCATCACACATCTGACAAGGTAAGAGACTAATTACAGAAAGAAGAAAAGAAAAAAAGAAGCTTGTTTACTCCAATTACATCTGATTCTCTTAAACAAAGTGTTGCATAACAAAGTTGCCTTTGCCGCTTTTATAACAACTGGAATACTTTAACCATTCATTACACATGCAAAAGCATTTTTTTAAACTTGTGATTCTAGTGATACTCACAGTGTCATTATTCACTCTTTTTATGCAGATGGCCGGAGGAATCTTCACCAACTTGGACAACCTGTGTAATGTGGATTGCACCAATGTCCACCCACTGGTGTGTCACCTGTGCCACGAGCAGTACCAGTCCCCGTGTCTGCTGGACTGCTACCACATCTTCTGTGCCCGCTGCCTGCGAGGCCGGACCAACGACAGCCGCCTCAGCTGCCCCCTCTGTGGGTAAGAGATAGCACTGTGTGGGGGGTTCAGATCAATTCCATGGGGAACCTAAAGATGTGTTATGTTTGGCCACACTTTCCCAAGGGAATATGTTCCTCGATATGTTCCCAATAAGGTAGAAAAGGACATCCCTCAGAAATCAGCAGGTGATGTTGACACTGACGTTCATCAATGTGTTTTGATGTGTGTGTGTGTGTGTGTGTGTGTGTGTGTGTAAGATATCTAAGCCCTGGATATCACTCCTGTGGTATGAAGCCATGAACCCCCCAAACAAACTGAGGTGATGAGATTTAGTGTAATGTACAATATTGCTCCTTGAATCCTCTGGAGGGTTCAACCGTTCTGTGTGAAAAAACAAAACCTTTCCCACAGGCCCTGTTCTCTTTGGGACCGCGTTGCTCAAAGGGGATTCGTTCCACATAAGTCGACTAGTGGATTCATTTGGTCCGTGCAGGAGATTTGAGGAGGATCCCGTTGGTTTCAGAGATTAAGTCTCTCCGTTTTGGGTTTGCGGGCGACTGCTCGGTGACCCATTGCCGGCCTGGTCTGGGGGGGAGCGGGCCCGAGTGGTGGGAGCAGCTGCAGGGTCATCCCGGGCCCTCTGGTTTAGTCCCTGCACCCGATGCCCCCAGAGAGCAAGTTCCTCTAAGACCAGTCACACAGCAAACAAAGCATACTGGTATTTGGCGCCGGTGCCAGCAGTTTAGGGCAATCAAAAGCAGTCACATGACACCAATCCATTTCATCCCCTATTAAGGAATAACTCGTGGTTACCAGTCACCTTCAGGTCTGTCGTATTCACTTTCCCTTCGTCAAAGCACACGGAGATGTATGGAGAAGCTCCTCTGCTGAGTCTTTTCTACTGCGGCAGATACAACGTGACCCAGATTTTTGGATTCCTCTCGTGTGCGTGCGTGTGTGCGTGTGTGTGTGTGTGTGTGTGTGCGTGCGGATGCAGAGAATCAAACGGTGATGAGTTTCAACATCACTGCATTATGCTACATACACTTTCACTGATTGATGATTATTGTTTTTCCTCCCCGTTCGTTTGCAGCGTGGGCACGACAGTAAGGAAAACATACAATCAGCGGAGCAATCAGACCCCCCACTGTCACCAGTGCACACACTGCACCAACAATGCCGTGTTTGTGAAAGTACAAAAAACACTGATGTGGTGTCACACCGAGAAGTGATCAGAATCTAAACCCCTCCTGATTAGCCACCTCTGATTCTGCAGAGTCACCGAGCACATCCTCCTCTTAAAATAGTCCGCCTGCTGGGGCTTTATGTCTGAATCCCTCATCACCCACACGACGACAACGCACCACGAGCCGACCGTCGTGAATCAAACAGAATTATTAAATTGCCGCGACAAACTGTGGCTGAACCCGAGGCGGCGGCGGCCACGTTTAACTGCCTTTTAGCTATTTGATATGCACCTGTGTTGAGGTAGATAATGCGTACAAGTCAAAGTAGAAACCAAAAGCTTTTATTCGTTGCACGAGGTGCTGAGAAAAATACAAAACAGAGGCAATCATTGGTTCTCTATGGAAATAACCCTGTGGGCACGGAGCCGGCGTGCTCTGCTGGCTGGGCTCAGGCTACGGGGGCTCGCTGCCCGGCGGCTACTATTTCCATCGGCCTGCCAACAGCTGCTCCGTCAAGAAGCATGTAATCTAGGATTTCTCCACTCTGCTATTAGTGGAACACAATAGATCCCCGTTGCTATGAAAACTAGATAAAACACGCACAGCGGAGAGGGGCCCGAGGAACACATTTAGCGTCACAGCAGCTGAATCAGAATGAGGCACACGGCATTGTGGGTACTATCAAAACAGGCCGCTGCAGATGTTGTCGATGCAAACTGGCCTCGGCATCTGCCAGTGTCGTCATTTTTTTCTTCTACTGTTTGGGGTTAACAAGATCTCAACTATTTTTAAATCAGGACAAGTTAAGATGTTTAATAAACAATTAGTTGATTAATCGGAGTAAAAAAACTAGTGAAGATTTGCTGCATTTTCATATTAGTAAACTGAATATCTTTGGGATTTTAAAGATGACACCTTGGACTGATAAATTATAAAGGATTTTTTTCTGACAAAATGATCAGTTAAATAATTAAGTGAATCATGACGAGTTTGAAACCATAGAAATGAAGCCCTCACGTACAACTATACTGAAATGTTCCTCACGTTAAAAAGCATCCAGACTTTAATCTAAATCAACAAGCCTGTGTTCATTGTGATGTAAATGATGAATACTCTTCAGATCGTTTACACAGATGAAATATACACACGTTCCGTCTTTCAGTATCTGCCGATTCAAAGAGCCGAGCTAAACCATCTATTGAGATCACACTTTATTTAGATGTCGTGCTTCCAAGTGTATAAAAACAGGAATTTGTCGCACAGTGTGTCATTCTCTCAGAGAGGAAAAGAACAACCACTTTAAATTAGATAAGAGCGCCATCTTCTGGAATGTCACAAGAAATGCACCAAACAAAGAGATAAAGGTTGCATCTTTATTAACAACAACAACTATGTTTTACAAGTGACTGGTTTATTTTCACTGTACATTTTGAAAACTTAGAATTTATTTTTGACCGATTCATATACTGACGGAAACCACCATTCACCCTGCGTCCAAATTAATGTATGAAAATGGAAGAAAATATGGAGCGGTGTAATTACAGTGGATGTTTTTGACTCGACTAACTATTATTAACTCATTCAGTCCTTTTTGGCACTGCTGCTGGCAGTTTCTTCCTCCTCTTGATATCCCTCGGTCTTCATGTCATTCAGGCCCAGGTCTTCGTTCTGCTCAAACGTGCGGGTGTACTTCTCAGTGGTGATCTCGGGATCCGGATCCGGGGCGTAGACGTTCTGCATGTAGCTGTTCCCCGCCGGGTCGTCCAGGACGACGTGGACGTGCATTTCTCCGGCTATAATCCTGTCGATCTTCTCCCCAAAGGCGCGCAGCTTCGCCACCCGGTCGGAGATGCCGCTGTCGCCGCAGATGAAGGGGTTTTTGGAGACGATCAGGTCCTTGACGTCCGTCAGCAGCCCCTCCAGGGTGGTGAACTTCCCGCACACGGCCCCCATCCCCAGCTCAAACTCCAGCTCCGGGATGGCGACGTTGCACGTCTCGGACTTGAGCACGTCCCGCGTCATGTCGGACACGTCGGTGATCTTCAGGGTGATCTTGGTGCCCAGATCCTCCGTGGCGCCGCCGGATTTCACCTCGTTGGTCCGATGGCCACAGCTGTCGCAGTTGGTGGCCATGATGATGACCTCCTTGAAGTGGGGGATCTGGACGAGCTTCATGTTGGTGGAGGCCGGCGCGTTGCACTCGGGGCAGTTGGTGTTGAAGGCCAGGACCTCGCCTCTCATGGTCTCCAAGTTGCTCTCGGCCGGCTCCTCGTCCGGCTCCTCCTCGTCGTCGTCGTCCGCCCTCAAACCCAGCTGCGAATCCTGCTGGAGCGTCCTCTTGAAATGGGACACGACGAGAGCCTCGTCCCTCTGAGGGGCCGTGGGGTTTTCCACAAAGCTGTTGCCGGACGGATCCTCGATCACCAGCGTGAACTCCTCCTCGACCTCCTTCAGCTTCCTCAGCTTCCGGATGAATCCGTCTATCTTCTCGGCCACCTCGGGGTCAGCCTCCCGCCGGGCCGGCTGCTCCTGCTCCAGTCCCGCGGCGGCTCTGTCCAGGAGGCCCTCGATGGTGGAAAGGGCGCCTTTCTGGGTGAAGGGAGGGATCTCAAAATCCAGCTCGGGGATCCTGGTGGTCGCACTGTCTGCTTTCACAACCTCCCTGTTCAAGTCGTTTCTTGTTTTGACTTTGAGCGTGTAACAAACGCCCTGGTCCTGTATCCGACCCGCGGACTGGATTTCCGTGTTGGACCAGTTGCAGTTGTCGCAGTTGAAAGAGCTGACGATGACTTCTTTGAAGAATGGGATTTTGGTCAGAAGTAAACGTGTCATACCGTTCTGGTGGCAGTTCATACACATACTCTCGATCTCGGTGGGCTCCCAGTCGGCGTTGTCGGCGTTAATATCCTTGAAGAGGTTCTCACCTCGCACGTTTTCCTCCGTAATAACAGACATTTTACAACGTCGGTTACGTTTCACACTCGGCGGACGAACTGGTTTATTTGCGCGGTCGCTTCTCCTTCAGAGGAGTATCTTGCTGGAACTTTCTAGATGACACAGCGTCGAGCCTCAAAACACACGTAGATGTGGTGCGCACCGTGCTGTCCAGCTTCTTCCGCATTCTCTTCTTCTACGGTGGAGGCGTGCTTGAGCGAACGGCTGCCCCCGTCAGGTGGTACGCGGTACTGCGGAGTAATATTCAGGTCCGCACATAGGCCGATCAAACAGGTGTTGAACTGCGCGTGGCAGAACTGGAACTTAAATGAAAATGTTCAGTCGGCGTTTTTTTTTGTGTAATTATTTGATGTACATATTTTAATTGTTTAATTTAAACTTTCCTTGCCTTTTAAAAAAAGAAAAAATGCAGCATTCATTTTGAGACCCCTCTGTCATATCTGGAGACATTTCAGTTGTGAGGTCTGATGTATTTGGGATGCTGTATTATATGCACTAGGCTTATTTTTTTCCCCTCAAATGTAAGATATGTCGTGGACTTGTGTGTTATTGTTGTTTTAATTTAAGTTTTTGTTAAAGGGGTTGTGGACTGGAATGGATGTTTTACCTTTTATAGGTGCTGCACTCTGTTTTGATTTTTAACTCTCTTGACATACGGATGAAATATGATCTGTCTATAAATAAAATAGTGGAAACTCAAAGCTCCCCCAGACATGTTTTAAGACACATAGCCTCCAAATAATTTGATGTAAATCATAATCTACAACGTGGATAGGGACTTAAAAAAAAGTGCATTACATTTTATTTAGCTGACGCTTTTATCCAAAGCGACTTACAATAAGTGCATTCAACCATATACAAACTCAGAACAACAAGAATCAAGAAAGTACCATTTCTTCAAGACAGCAAAACTACAAAGTGCTATAAGTGCCATTTAAGTAAAGTGCTACGAAAGTGCTACGTGATATGTCGTGATTTTCTCAGGTATATGTTTGTCTTTGCCACAGTTACCCATCCATATTAAAAGGGAATAGCTCCCTCCCGCCAGAAGACCGTCTGCTCAGGTTCCTGGTTGACAACAATGCGGACGCTGAGGAGACAGTGCAGTGCGCCAACTGTGACCAGGAAAGTAACAAAAAGGTAAGAATTAGACCAACAGACCAACGTCAACATTCACATTTATTGAGGTGAAAGTCACTTACATCCACGCAACATAACATAGATTCTGACAGGCATTAGAAATACAAAATACACTTTCATTGCTATGTCGTCGCCCGAATTTCAATTATATTTTGCCTTTTTTTTTCTCCATACAGGACGCAGGAGGGATGTACTACTGTAACACTTGTAGCCAGCCGCTTTGCAGCGCCTGCAGGGAGTTGACTCACAAGGCCAGAATGTTTTCCCACCATGAGATTGTGTCCCTGGCCAAACGCTCCAGAGCCAAACACAAGAAGTGCTGTGAGTGCCACCTGTAATATTTACTCCCGAGGAATACCAGGCCAACGGGGCTGTATTACACCGGTGTAGACGTGTGTTAGCACGTATTTCTATTCCACAAACCTGCTCATTGGAACGACAGAAACTCTTGCACTCCTGTGGGCGGAGGTTAAAAGGTGTCTTTGTTTCCACAGCGCTCCACGAGGAGCCCTACATCCTGTTCTCCACAGAGAACAAGTCGATGCTCTGCATCAAGTGCTTCAGAGACATGCAAGTGTGAGTCAAACCAGATCTATGAAGTTCTCCCCTCCTTTTATACTCTCTTTTTTGTATTAATTTTCTGAATAAGGAGTGCAGGCTGAGCTCACATTGTTAAAGCCTAACCACATTTCCCTGTTTTAGACATTCTATTTTAAAAGGGTTTGATCATATTACTGGAAGAATCACCCTCATTATTGTATTACAAATCCCCCCAGCCCTCACTAACCCTTCACCCATCTTCACCAGAGCTGTAAACTGCCCACAGCCCTAACCCTCACCCGATAAAGGAGCAACAGTGAAACAAAGCTAGACAAAGATGGGAGGGGAAAAGTGAAAAGAGGAAGATAGTAGGATCAGTCTGGCGATAATATCTTCACTGAATTGAAATGTGTTATTAAGGGTTGCCATTTCCAAAACGATATCTCAGATTTACCTATCAGTTCACACCTGATCTTTTCCAGTTTTAGAAATAACATGACATCTAAACTGAGAGATGGATGAGGCTCAATTAGATTTCCACCGGAGTAGAAAACTGCGTCGTGTTTCGAGATGTAAAGAGGTGAACACCTGCCGGAAAACAAAGAAATTATGAAATGATTGCATGAGAGTTCATGGAGCAGAGCCGGATTGTTGTCGGACCCTGATTCGAGCTGGCCGATGCTACGCTATGATTGGCCTGTCTCTCTTTGAAGGGCGGGACTTAGCAAAGGGTCAATTGCGGGACTGTGCCTCTAGTCCTCAGCATGAAGTATCTGAAAATCTAGGCCAATAAGGTAACATCATTTGTGATGACCAGTAATATAATTGAAATGTAGGCAGCGCAATACATTTCAAATAGTAATTTAAATGTTCTGGGAGCTTTTTTGTTCCATAAAAAGCTTGATATAACCCAGTGGGGTTAATTTAGCAGAGAATTTTGAGTTGCTTTAGTTGTAGTTCAAAGTTGTTCTCTGGAGTGCTTTTCTAAAATCGATTGGATGAAAGGGATGCTTTTGATTGGGGTTTTATACATATAACAATAGGTAATTTGCTAATAATGACAATGTAAATTCTTCTTAGCAGTGTGGCCCATTTAAAAAAAAAAAGAAAAAAGAATGAAACCTTTCCTGAATGAAACCAGTTTGCTCCTCTTATATTAAACTTGGGAGGAATTTCTCAAGACGCCCAGCTCGTCCTTTTGCCAAAATCTTGGCATCAACGTTGGACAAAGACGCGGGTCTACAGGAGGATATGGGCTCCTTATCGCTCTTCACATGCACTGGGATGTTTGCGTTGGGCCAACCGCGTTCCAGAGATTCATTGAATACTGAAAGAAGCAATTGGGTCATTTCATTTTGAATTATTAAAAAAAAATCTACCAGAAATCCATGTGGCCCATATTTTGCATAGCTTTGATTGATGGTAATACTTCTTCCAAGCTTAGTGGGGAGTCCAGAGCCTCAGAAGCTCCGGAGTCTGAAGTGGGCGCCTCAAGATTTTTTGAAGAAACGAGGTCGCAGCGGTGAAGTCTTTCTCTTCTCTTCTCCACATTTAATTCGGTGCTGTTTGTTTACCACAGGGAGAGTCGGACTCACTGCATGGACATTGAAACGGCTTACATGCAGGGGTGTGAGATGCTGGACCAGGCTGTGCTGGTGAGAGAATCCACTCTTTTGACACCATGAATAATTCAAGCGGCATTGTGAAATGTGGTGCAGGTGCACTTGTGTAGCTCATTACAAATCAATTTGAATACATAAACATATAAATGAGCAGTATTTTCTAGCAATATTTTGAGTGTTGCTGAATTAATCTGGGTCGAATACAATTATATTCGGTATACTGCTCATGTTAGTTTTGCACCACTGAATATGGTTATTTATATGATAAGGTGACATGAGTACAGAGTTCCACTTTTGGGTGCTCTTTAATAATATAATGAGTGTATTTGTACAGCAAAATAGCCTCGACAATGCTTGAAGTTGTCATAAAGGCTGTGATGACGAATGTGTGGCGGCAGCTTCTGTGGCTTTTCATTGACAGCGAACCTCCTCCTCCGTCTGTAGGTGGTGAAGGAGCTGCAGACTTCGGCGCGAGAGGCGATCGTTCTGCTGAGAGCAATGATTGGAGAAGTGTGTCTGAATGTGGAGGAAGAAGAGAACGCAATCTGTACTCTGTTCAACAGCTTGCAGGTTATATAATGATATGTGTGTGATGGATTTACTCAACTGTTGTTTATTTCCCCCGAATCACTCAATGAAAAGAAGAACTCATGGGCGCTGACTTGAAACCACACGTTCAAGCCCGTTTGTGCCCAAAAATATATTTAATATGATACATTTATTATGATGGTTTAAAGTCTTAAAATTTGGTGACTGACCAAGAAAATCACACAAATCAAACTCAGGATTTTTGAAAAAGCTGACATTGTGTTTATCAAATGTTTTGTTTTTCATTGCACAATATTTGAATACCAACCATATTCCATATGGAGTACTTTGCAAAAACAGTAGTCCCAAGTGCCCAAAAAACTATATGTATTATAATGAGAAAAACTCACTTTTAAGCTGGAGAGCACTTTAAATGAACAATATTAGTTGTGGGCACAAATGGGTTCAGATCATTTTTATCTTCTTCAGGTCAAAATGTTTAAAATTTGTCACCAGCACAAAGGTTCAGAAAGTATTCAAATCTCTGCATCTTGTTACGGTGCAGCCGTGCAGTTAATATCATTTGAATACATTGTTTTACACCTCATCGATCCACACTCAATACCTCATGATGACAAAGCATGAACAGAATCTTCTTTTCACAAATGTATTTGGAGAAAAAAACTGAAATATCACATTAACAAGTATTCAAACCCTTTGCTCTTGCACTTGAAAGGTGTCCCATTTCTCCGGATCCTCTTTGAGATGTTTCCACACCTTGTTTGGACTCCAACTGTAGCAATTTCAAGTGATTGGACAAGATTTGGAAACGCGCGCACACACACACACACACACACACACACACACACACACACACACACACACACACACACACACACACACACACACACACACACGTCTCTATAAATGAGAGCAAAAAGCAAGCTGTGCATCAAAATGTCAGAGTGCAAGCAGGTCTTCTTTTCATAAATGCTTATTAATAAATAACCTTGCATCTAAATGTGATGTACATGCACTTAACCACACTCTTCGTCTTGATGTTTCCCCAAACCATTCCAAGAATTAACATTGGAAAATACATTTTATCTGACTGCCCCATGATATTTATACTCCAAGTCATTAGCTTCACTGCTACACCTTAAAGTGTAAATTAAAGTGTCAGTTACAGAAAACTGGACCAAAACAACTGTCAAAAAACTATCTTATCTTCCTGAAACGCATACTTCAAATTAATTCAGAAATTGAATCTGAAAAATAAGATCAAAATAAATAGTAAAATAAAATTTGAGTCTTTAAATCTTAAATTAGTATGCAGTGAGTTTCTCTATCTGAGAGCGTTAACACGGCTCGGCCACTGGAGGTCTCTGTTGACCTATTTGTGAGAAAGGAGTTTGTTTTCTTTGCATTATGAACAATCACACTGTGGATTTTACGCATATTTTCTTAACCACAATCTTGAAAATTCATTAGGTATTCGAGAGCTCAAGGCCATTTTCACAGCAGTGTCGGGAATAAAAGGGTTTGTTTTCTCTGTTCTTGTCTGACAGGAAAAACTAGCAGAGAGGAAGAAGATGCTGCTGAAAGCAGCTCAGAGGTAAAGCACAAATTGAAATATAAGATTTACAGGTTTTATGTAAAAATGCTTTTGTTGCCTCGAAGCTTGTGTCACAATATTCACCTAATTGAATGCTATTATCCGGCTGCCGGCGAGTCACTTGATAGTTTTTCCATTGTGTCATGCTGCATTGTTCAGGGATGAACAGCAGCACCCTGTTTGCTCTGGAATAATCTCACCATACTTTCTGTTTATGATCCTGAATTAAAAGTACCTCAGTGGGATTACAGGTTTTAAAGCCGATGGTTTCATTCTGCGCCTTGATCCACTCGTGGAAAATAGAGCCAACTTAAAAGAATTGGCATACAAATACACACTATCTCCATTATAGACGTTCTCAAGGCCCCAAAATCCACAACTGCTGCAGGAAACCCTGGATGAGATTTCCTCCGCTTCAAATAGAAAACAGAGCACCTTTAGCGCCTGAAAAGCAACTTGTGTGTGTTCTTATGAAGCGCACAAACACACACACACACACACACAAACGCACATCATTGTCTCGTATTGTCACGTGAAGAAATAGAGACTTGACATAGGACGACGTCAACATACCTGTTACCCAGCAGTCATTATTCCATATCTGTATATGACAGAAATACAAAATGAAATAAGAAATATATGTTATTGTTTATGTGGAATAAGTATGTAAAAGAGATGGCTTTGCCTTATACAGCAAATGGCTTTGTTCCCAAAGTGTAGCTAGTGTTAGTAACTTGAACGTAGTATATTAAAGCTAAATTTGTCAAAATATCCAACCCAGAAACCCAGCTCAGTGTTGCCAAGTCTTATCCAACAAAAGTAGCTCACAGCATTAGTCTCAAAAGTTTCTGAATCTAGAATGAAAGTTGCCATGTTGGCAACACTGACACGCCCGTCCCTTCTGACCTCCCTCCAAAGCCACTCCCCCAAAAGCATCATTATGAACGTAAACACGGCTTTGGTAGTGTGTGGAAAAAGCACAGGCAGGAATTCCATCTAATCGTTATGTTCTGGCTGAATGAAATGATGGGACGGGCTCAGTACAGCCCTGCAACAGCTACGGATACACGATTATGTTCTCTCTCTTTTTGTCAGAGCATTTAATGCATTCACTGTCAGGATTACTAACCCTGAGTTTGTGTATTTTCAAGGTGGCAATCTGAGTCGCTCGCTGTGGCGCGTTCTCTGTCCTTTACATAATCAGAGGGACAGTATTGTGTTGCAGAATCCATTCATGTATAGTGTCTATATTTTTCTGAGAAAAGGATCATTTGTGCTCGTGCAGAAACAAACTGTCGAGTGACACGTATTGAGAAACGACTTTACGAAAACAGGATAATGACACCCTCCCGTCCATTAATTTAGCATTAACTCACACTTAAATAATTTAAATCCCACAACATCCCCATCGCGGTAATTAAAGTTTGATTTAATGTCCTCCAAGGTTTGCAACTAATTAGTCTCTAAAATCAAATTATTGCACATCAGACAATTGGGAGCATTTGAGTGTTAACGTGCCTCGGCTGAGCCAGCGGCTCGCAGCTAAGCTAACGGTGCTAGCTGCGCTAACGGTGCTAATGGTGCTAACTGCGCTAACGGTGCTGACTGTGCTAACTGCACTAACGGTGCTGACTGGGCTAACTGCGCTAACGGTGCTGACTGTGCTAACGGTGCTGACTGCGCTAACGGTGCTAACGTTGCAAACCACGGCTAAAAGTGCTGACAGAGGTAAACAGTGTCCTGAGGGGGAGCTGCAGGGTGCTTGTTACTCTTCCGGGCCGGCATCATCAGCTGTACCCGCTCTATGAGAGCCGTGCAAAGCGGTGGCCGTGAGCTAGCCAGGGGGGCACGCTAACATACACAAACATGCATTACAAGCACTCCACGGCTACGTCCTATAAACTCTGATTACACAGAGAGAGAGAGAGACATTACTCCACTATATCTTTACAAAGAAAATAGTTATTTTATGCTATATTAAGGCCCGAATCCCATATGTTGCACCTTTTTTAAGATGAATGATAAATCTGTGAAATATATAGTTAATGAAGCAGAACCAGACATAAAATGTATGTGTGTTTTTATCTCTTTCTCTAAACTGCTAACACCCATTTCTCCAAATTCCAGATGAAAAAAAAGTAATCGGAATGACTTCCGAGCACTTTTCCTTTTCGCCGTGTGCTCCATCTGCACCAACGTGTGATTGAATGAGAACAATTTTGTCCATGTGAGTGAGTGAGTGTCTCGAGTTGCACTCTGTGGGGATCTCTAATGAGATTTTTTGTGTCCTCCATCTCTCTCTCTCTCTCTCCGTTGCCTGGAAGCCGTCCAGTGTCTGGGCTCCCGGAAGAGTGTTAAAGGCTATTTATGTCAGGCTTTGTGTGTCCGGCCTGCGTCTGCGTGCATGTGTCTACACGGAGAAGACAGATGGATTAGTTTCGGGAAATATTGGAGTATGTTGTTTTGTGGTTTGCGCCTCCTGAGCTGAATCCTCTTGAGTTTTACGGCAGCCACTAATGTGAAGGTGTAGCGTTACATGTTTGTTTGTGTGGGTTCGCAGTCAACACGAGGAGAAGGAGAAAGCACTCAAGGAGCAGCTCTCGCACCTCACTGCCCTCCTCCCAACCCTCCAGGTACAGTAAGAAAGAGCACGCCATAAATCTGAGGGGTCGTGGGATGATTGATGGAGGAGGAAAGAAGAAAGTATGTTCTGATACAGATTTGAGTTCAGTTTTGTACTTTTCTATAGTCTTTACTTGTTTGTGAAATACCAATAATCCATCCCAGTTGAGTTATTTAAAGTGAATCATTTGAGAAGTTTATATTGGAAATTGCTCTCTAACACACTGACTTTTTTTTTTTTTTTGGTTTTCAAGTAAAAAAAAAGCTGCTTTAAAGTAAAAAACTAACTTTTTCAGTGCTTGTTGGCATACTTTTGGGTATCTGGAGTTCCTACCAACCCAAAAACTGTGAAATAAGAAAACCCAGTCAGTTTTTAGTGGACTAGATCAGAAAACATGTGACAACAAGCCGTTGTGCCGTAGAGTTATCTGCTCTCATACGTCACATGCAGGCTCATTAGAATATAACCTCCACGGCTGGAGAACTACCTTTGCAAAGGTGCGCCATGTTTTTATGGCAAGCCAATCAGAGCAGACTGGGCTTTTTTTTCAGGCGTGGGAGGCTTAAAGAGACTGACTCTAAAACTGAGCGTTTCAGTTAGATGCAGGTATATTCAGAGAGACAGAATGAGAAAAAAAGATTTTTGAACATTAAAGCATGCAAACATGTTCTAGTTGAAAGTATG
Source organism: Myoxocephalus aenaeus (assembly GCA_038501785.1). Classification (NCBI taxonomy): domain Eukaryota; kingdom Metazoa; phylum Chordata; class Actinopteri; order Perciformes; family Cottidae; genus Myoxocephalus; species Myoxocephalus aenaeus. The sequence goes on from JBAMJR010000174.1 coordinate 115,132, forward strand.
AAGCTAGAAATGAGCATGTAATATAAAATATTTATCTGAAAAGTAGCTCCGGCTGTCAGTAGTGGAGTAGAAGTACAATGTAGCATAACATGGAGAGACCTAGTTTTGGGATTCATTTAATACCATTTAATCTGAGTGTCAGTCTGTCGGTGTCTCATATTCCATGCAGCATGTTTTGAAATCTAAAATTGACTCTCTGACGTTTTCAGGTGCACCTCGTCACCTGTTCGGCATTCCTCAGCTCAGCCAACAAGTTTGAGTTTCTGGACATGGGCTACGTGAGTGCACAATGGATTATGTTTGTATTATTGTTGCTTTTCATGAGAATTTGATCATATATATACATATATATAGTATATAAAGAGAGAGAGTTGCAGAGAGTTGCAGTGAGAGAGTAGTGGAGAGGGGAACGTGAATACATGAACCTTTTTTGTGTGCAAAGATGACGTAAAGTAGATAACTATTGGACAGCCCATTGTGATTATGAATCTGTGTCTCCTCTACATGCATCACAAAGACTTTGCTTCATTCTCCAAGAGTTTTCTTGGCAGGAGAAAACTTCCAGTATGAGCTGGACAGAATTGATTCTTTAAAAGGAGGCTGTCCGTAATGTCTCGTCGAGATGAAACGCATCACTGGTGTTCTTGCTTACACAGCAACTCATGGAGCGGCTGAAGAGGATTGTAAAGCTCCCTCACCGACTGAGACCAGTGCAGAGCAGCAAAGTGAGTAGCAGCCGCCTTTCTGCAGCGCTGGAAAAGGTGACATCCAGAATGCAAATCCACTGCATTAGTTGTTTCACTTGCTCCCGATGCAGTTTCACCTCTTTCTCCTCCGTGACCCTGAAGCTCGGAACCAATTCTTCTTGTTGAGAAAGTTGAGTTCAGCGCCTTCCAATGGGAGCTGTAGGCATTCATTCATTTGTGTATTCATCGGGGACATAAGACACATTAGTTAAACATCACGATGATGCAAATGTTTCAGATGTAGACAAAACGCTTCTTTTAATCTGCAGTCAAAAGTAGACAAAACAACCACAAAGCACATGGAAGACACTTATTAGAGAACACACATACAAGCACATTATACAATAATAAGACTTTACTATGATCACACAACTATAGTCTTATGAGCAACTTATAAAGTATAAGCTTAACTACTAAGAAAAAGCAAAAAAAACAGCAAACAGTCATCAAAAATGATAATATCAAGTGGAACTTAAATACAAATTATTTTGTCAAAAATGGTTTCTTTTGTATGGCAATTTGTCAGACAATAATGGTTGCCAGGTTGCCTTTGACAACCATTTTCAGAAATTGACAACCAATTCTTTGCCCAAACTGTTTATAACTCAATAAATGCAAGAAAAAATTGGGATGCTCATATATGTCTCGTGAAATTTGTTACATGTTTTATATAATAATAAAACAATTGGAAATAGGGACAGCAAAATGCAGCAAACATGCTTCCTGAAATACATATATTATGTTTTATATATTGAATTAAATAGTGATATTTAACTGTTGCTGTTAAAGTCAGAACAGTGCAGTGGAGCACACACACACACACACACATCTGTGGTGACTTCACCTTGCAACCGTAGTCCTGCTAGAAGACCTTGAGTAAAGATTGTTTAGTTAAAATGTTTGTTCTGCGTGTGACAATATTTCTGGTGCAATCATTGCTGCAGCGTTTCCTCCTCACAAATCACCGTTTCTGCTGCCGGCAGGCAACAGCTTTAAGAAATTCAAAAATGTCTACGAAAGCAAAAGCAGATTGTTGACAAATTTAGGCAAAGATTAGCTCTGGTGACTGTGAAGGCCACAGAATATATTACACACATCATTTTCATACTCATTAAAACAGTCAGTACCTCCCACAGAATGCAGTCAGAATAACTTAAATGAAAAGTGACGAGTGGATAATACTACAAGTATTAAGAAATAACTACATTGAAACAAGTGCAGTTGTTTTGGTAGAAGGGTCTCTGGTCGGAGTATTATCAATACACCCGATTAATATTTTAGTATTAGTATATTTTCTTAGGAATGCTTCTTAATGGAAACAGCTTTCTGGTCGATAGTACAATGTGTATGTTTGTGTTTCTTTTCCTTTTCTTTTTAATCGTTTATTTTGTTTTTAAATGCTGCTGCTGAGAATAATGCTGATGGCTGTAATTATTATAATTGAAATTATGTTATTGTTGTTTGGCTGCTATTTGTATTTATATATTGTCGGGTTGACGATACGAATGGGCCACTTAATCGTCCACTCCTTTCATGTCTTTCTTTCCTCTTTTCTTATTTATTTCATGCCCAGATTTTTTTAGTTTTTCATATACAGAATAATTAATATTATAGCAGAAATGGGTGCAAGTATTCGTACAAGTCTAAGTGACGTTTCCTCTGTCTTCCCTTAGATCAACACAGACTACAGAAGTGAGTTTGCTCGCTGTCTGGAGCCCTTACTGCTGCTCGGGCAGCGCTGCCCTCCTTCTGTTGTCGGCTCTATAAGCGTTGCAGCAAGGTGAGACCCCTTACCTGCTGCCAAATATCATGTGCACGTAATCACTACATATTCCCTTACACTCTGGTTTTATTTGACACGTTTCGCTGCCTGAATAGGACTCTGGCATCTTTTGGATTCTTCCAAGAAAGCAAAAAGTCTGGCTGGGAAGAAAATTTCACGCTTGCGAAGCATCCAAACTTCAAAATCCCCAAATGGTTTTGCAAGTACAGATGGTAGGCGGCGACGAGTGAAGTGAGAGGAAAGGAGGCGCCATGCTGAGTCCCAGTATGGAAGTTATTCTGTGTATCTGTAAACTCTGTACACGGATATGTTGACGTAACTCACCTTGTTGCATGCGGGCTGCAGAGACGCATCCTGTTTTAGAAAGCTCTGGTTTTGTTGCGGCCGGGACACAAAAGCAGCTGAAAACCGGAGTTCTTGAATTAAGATGTTTGTTGTTGTTGTTTTGTGTCAAGTGTTGTGCGTTGAATTTCGTGGCGGAAAACCCCAAACTCTGGGAATGCTTCGACAATGCCATCAAACCGTTTAACTTCATAGATTTGTTTGAGAATCACATCAAATAACCATAAAATAACCTGTCTTTGAACACCCATCTCTGCTACACAGGCCCACACGCTCCCCTGACTGATCAGCCCCCCAACTGTTCACAGGTCCTTAAGCCCACCCGCTAATGCCAACATACTGACAACTCTCCCTTCCAACTTGCTCAGCGCCCTTGCCAGTGCAAGATGCAGAGTGGGGCCGGGATTGGTGGCCGGCCGGCTGGCACTATTTTTATCGTAATTTCACAGAACTCTCCAGGATTCATCTGGAAGTCGGCCGGGCCGCTTTGTTCCAGGCCGCTGATGTCACAGCTTTAGAGAGTCTTTAATTGGCGTCAGTGATGGGAGGTCAGAGGCTGGATGTGCAGAGCGTGACATGTGTAGGGTGGAAAGAGAGAGAGAGAGAGAGAGAGAGGGAGGGAGGGAGAGAGAGAGAGAGAGAGAGAGAGGGAGAGAGAGGGTAAATGGTTTAGAAAGGTCCTCTGTTGCATCAACACTGGGCAAGAAGGAAGGAGTGAGAGCCTGCCAGACCCCAGGTACATTTAAATGTATTTTATTATTGTCAAGTTCTTGCCGTTTATTCTCTTGTACAGTGTCCAGAGAGTGTGTGTCTTAGTTTGCAGTGTGATCCCCAAATAGATGTAGCTTTCATAGTTGAGTGTCTTGAATATTGATTGTGATAGCAGGTGCTTTACGGACTGAATCCTCAGCGTAGGTTTAGAGGAGTCTCTGTCTTTCTACTCTCTCTAGTGAACGTCTGCTGATGCCTTTGACACTGCGAGACAACAGTCGTCACGCAAGGTGCTCGAATGCACAATTTTTCAAGTCCACTACATACTTCAGTGAACAGACGGAGGGAGGAGGTTAGCTTTTCCTCACCGTATGGTCGTTCAGAATGACGCCCACGTGGCGCAGCGCTTTACTCTGAATGTGATTGAACGTGTTGTTGTGTCTGATACTTCAATCGCTGTCTGAAAGCTCCCTTCCTCCACTTGCGAGCCGAGCCGCTAATGCAGGATGCAAACCGGACGGGGATTTGGTGGACGGCCAGCTGGCCGGCCCTATTTGTATCGTAGTTTCCCAGAACAGAAGTGGAGTTGTGCGGCCATGTTCTTTCATGCAACTGATGCTTTAGTACTGGCAACGTCTTTAATTGGTTGAGTTGGGATCTGGATGCTCAGAGGACAGCATTTGTATGGCAATGTGAGAGGATGTATTCACACCGAGGTTACTGTAGAATGGCTGCAGGGCACTTAGGCTTGAAGCCAATACGGTCCATGAATGTATGTGCATCCAGTTGTTTGGGTATGTGCTGCACATACGTACTTTCACACTCCTGGTGAAGGTGAAGGCATCTGAGTATTATGAGTGACAGCAAGCGTGCTGCTGCGCTTCAGACACATGATATATAATCTGTATTCATCCAGGTAGTCTCACTGAGATCAAGATCTATTTTGAACCGACTAAAGAAACAAGAAGGTTGCACTCAGTAGAGCGCAGAGCTGCCAGGTGTCTGCAACAACCGCTGCTGATGTGTGTGATATTATGAATATAACCCACAATTGGCTAACCCCACGTCTAGACACCAAAGGGTGTTACGGTTTTAAACTCAAAAAGAAGTGGCGATGACATGATAAGACACGTCATACAATTCCTCCCCAAAACTAGATTAAACTCACCAAGCTGCCTGAGTTCCGGAGAGGTACAGCAGTGCGTGCTCTGGTAGTTTCCGTTAGCCGAAGGGTAGTGCATGAGGAGTCAGCAGGCAGTACAGAACAGCCAATAAAAGGCGCTTTGAGAAAGTGTGAGTCACCGCAACCTTCGAGAGGTCCTTCAGCCTGCAGCCATAACTGGCCGCCCAAAATATTATGCAGTTTGCTGCAGCAGAATGCGGGATCAGCCGTGGACAGACGCTAAATTACACATTCGCTCACTCACAGACGAACACACGCAAACACGACCCTTACCATGATCCTCCTGGCGGAGAAACAAACAAACACAGCCAGACAAAACAAAAGGACAAACACATAACCAAACACAAGCGTGTAAAGAACAGGAATTTATTGATTTTCTCCTGCAAAAGCATCGTGTGGTTCCTTTAAAACATGGATACATTAGAAAATGAAGTCGGCACACCACCAGGAGTTAGTGTCCGACATTTTGTGTTGTATTTATGAAAAAAAGAAAATAATGGGTTGTCAAGCAACCCAACAATAAGTGAAATGTAATGTAATTGCATCGTATTGTATTTAAAAGAAAAGTTTGTGCGAACATTCAACCTCCTTAGTCGCCGTTTAACGGAGAGATGGAAACAACATCAAGGCGCCGAGGCCGAGGAAGTGGCCGAGGAAGTGTTTTGAGACAATAAAGTGTGTATCGGATAGTGGCTGAGGAAGTTATGCCACACAAAACAAAGTAGATGGTATGTAGAAAAAGTATACAACGTTTGTATATACAGTAGATCTTAAAAGTAGAAAGTAGGTTGAGATAATAGACATTCGGCAGCAGGGTGTTTTGCATACAATATGCACTCAATTCCCAACTGATTACAATGATAGAAAGCCTTGGGAGCCGGCGGCCAGGAGAAATATTAAGAATATTGCACTTGGTTCTGAGTGTTTTGAATAGTGCAAGCTGTACATGTACTATATTTATGTAATATTCATACAGTCAGAACAGAGCTGGTCAATTATAGAGTTCAATGAATTTAATATGAGGCTTTATTCCCGCTGCGGTCAAAGAAACCAGGGGGTGAGACGGATGTAATGTTTCATCCACGGTAATTAGCGAGAAAAGAAAAAAAATAATACATTCATGATTATTGTTCCCCTCACCTCAGGCACCAGTCCCCTCTCTCCATGTCGTGCCGCTCCCCGTCTCTCAGTGAGATGCCCCTGGGCTCGGTGTGCGGTCGGAGGCCCACCTGTCACCGCAACATCTGCACCAAGGTCCTGCTGGCCGAGGGGAGGGAAACGCCCTTCACTGAGCACTGCCGCAACTACGAGAACACCTACAGGGTGAGTGCTGTGACCATGTGACCATGTGACCAGGGCTGTGACCATGTAACCAGTGCTGTGACCATGTGACCAGTGCTGTGACCATGTGACCATGTGACCAGGGCTGTGACCATGTGACCATGTGACCAGTGCCGTGCACTCCGACACAACAAACGGCCCTCCTCTCTCCAACTCTCACTCTCGTTTCCACCTGTTGTCTTCTGGCAATAAGTCACATGACACAATAACGAGCAGGACGGTTGAGTAAAACATTCTCTGTCGGTTTCTGTCCATAATGTTGTCAGACATTAATATCTAATGTCAGACAGTTCTAATAACAATCTGAGCGCCTGTCGGTGGAGAAAACAAGCCCTTTTAGTGGACTTACATTGAGGGTGAGGATTACATTACAGCCTCTTCAGTTGCGTTCTCCCTCAACACTGGACCAATTCATAAAAGATGTTGTGCCCGTTCGTCAATTTCACATAAATTCACGGTTGAAAAATAGCCAAATAACAAATAAATTGTTCACCACGCTCACGCTCTTGTTTTAGCGTATTGCTAACATTTGCTATTTAGCCCTAAACGCAAAAGGTGCAGCAGATACTGATGGGAATATTGCTAGTTTGACATATTTTGTTCATGAATCAAAGGATTGGACAAATTACAAATATACCGAGATGATGGCGCTTGATGAAAAGTTTAGAGATCATCAAAGTTGTTACAGTTCATGCCGTCGGGTGCATTGGATGTCATGGCGAGTGTAGAAAGGGAATTACACTCGAATGCCAAAGTTGCGAAGAACACATTGTTCCCTGAATTATGGGCTGATCATCGAAGAGCCAACTTTTCAATATATTATCAACATATAGACTCATTAGCTGTGTTTCCATTCACATATTGTTATAATCGTTTTGGATTATTGTAATGTCTTGTTGATGTAGCTGAGGTCATTCACTCCAAACCAGTTTATGGAAACGTGCATTATCCACTTTTATTTATTTATTTTGCGATTGTTTATTTCAAATTATCTTGACAATGCAGCAATGGAAACATGGCTTATGGAACAGAGAGGATATAAAGATATTTTATAGGTTTTCTGAGTTTATAAATCTCCTGTATTTGGATCCACATTGGTTAAAACCGCTGCAGCAGCTTCTCTTCCTGGACTATAGGAACCTTCTCTGGTCCTCAAAGTGAAACAAAGAACAGGCAGCAGCATGTTCTCCTCCGGGAGCCCAGCCTGTCTCGTGAACAACACGGTTTTCACACTCGGATGCACTTCACCGGGCATCCGGACAGCCATCAGATCTCGGCTGCTTTAAAGACATTGAAGCGCCTCTCGAGCGTCACGTCCTTGTGTGTTTATAGACTCTCCAGACGGAGATTCAGAACCTGAAGGACCAGGTCCAGGAGCTGCACCGAGACCTGACCAAGCACCACTCCATCATCAACACCGATCAAATGGGAGAGATCATGGACCGATCGCTGCACATCGACAGCCAGATAGCGTTCCAGCACTCCACCGTGGAGACGATGAGAGTCATGTTTGAAGAGGTGCGTCGTGTGATACCTTGAAGATGACCTTTTAGTTTGTGCTTTCCTCTGCCAGGCAAAAAAAAAAAAAAGTTCCCACATTTGTCCTCAGTCAGTAGCTCTCGCTGCATACTAACAAGCTAGTTGCAGCCGTTGTTATAAATGTAGACTGCTAGCAGTGCAAACAGAGGGTGAAGAAGCAAATGTCAAGGTGCCCCGAGAGTCCGATGGCCGCAGTGAATGTGAGCATCCTCTTTCTGCATTCTCCTCACAGATCTGGGACGAGACTTTTCAGAGGGTCACCAATGAGCAGGAGATCTATGAAGGTCCGTCTTCTGATTTTTTAAATGTGTGACCTGAACTTTTTCCTTCTCCGTCTTTATGATTTTACTTCAATTGTCTGCGTTTTACTGCTTCCAGCCCAGCTTCACGACCTAATGCAGCTGAAGCAGGAGAACTGTTACCTGACCACCATCACCAGACAGATCAGCCCCTACATCCTGTCCATCGCCAAAGTCAAAGAGCGACTGGAGCCCAGGTGTTGTATTCAGAGGATGGATTACTATGTATATATATATATATATATATATATATATATATATATATACTATATTTGTTGACTGAGGGCAGTAATTGGGAGGAAATTGAAGCCACCAGAGCAGTTTAATTTGAAGTACAAATTATAAAATAATAATGGGGGATAAAGAAAACAACATAAAAGAATAGTCTTGTACGTCTTGTAAAACTAAATTGAAATGTGTAGCCTCAATCAATATGTCTTTTAAAGCCGTGTTGTTTTCCTCTTTTAAAAAAAAAACGGGGTTAAACATTAAAGCGCAAGGCTTAGTAAATGAATTAGTTGTCAACAAATCCCAAGAAAAGACCAAAACCAACAGTGAAGCATTTATTCTATGTAGCTTATTCCTTTAGTGACACAGAGCGCCATTGTGTCCAAAATCTATTAAAAGCACATCAGCGAGGCCCATCGCTGCTCTGGGTGACACGTTCCTTCATTACCAGGAACACGCACACGCACACGCACACGCTGTAGTTTATCTTAACTCAATTCCACATACACCGTTCTGCTGCAGTAAACAGTCACCGGAGCTGCAAATTTGTTTTAATCCGCGGCTGAAAATATTCCACAACAACTGCAGGCGTTCGTTCCTGTTTGCATAATGCTCGCTAAAAACTACAGGGACCAGCTGTTTTTGAGGAAATTCCTGAGCCCTATTAACAAATACATCTTTATATTTGTGAGATGTTTAATAAGGACTTCCATATTAAGGAGCAGCAAATGGACTCGTGGGCGTGAGCGGCACAGACTGAGTGGAGGGGTTCATCCATGTTCTGTAACAGCACCGACAACTCACAGGAAATGGTCATATTTCAAAATGTACTTTTTAGGTTTCAGGAGCCGAAAGAGCACCACGACGACCGCACAGAAACGATGCTGAAGATCTATGAAGACAGCGCGATGGCTAAAGACAGTCAAGACAGGTACAGAAAGTCCTCCACTGTAGTTGTTCTGTTTGTAACGCCTTACGATACAAGTTCTTGACACGATATTTAGAGAATTAATTTATCAGCAAACAATTATTGTATGTAAAGCTGTAATAGTGTCTATCTGAGCAGAGAAGGAAGTCGCTTTCCCTTTGTGAGTGTTTTTACCTCCTAAGGAGGTCGCATAAAGGTGAATGAGCTGATTGCAACATTTATATATTTGCAGTATTACGAAACAGGGTGTCTGTGGCAACTTTACACACACAAAAATGAAACTCTTCACACAATTCTGAAAACTTGAAGCTTGTGCATCAACAAAAAGACTCCTGACTGCTAAACTTTAAAACAAGAGTTTGAGTTTTTCACTCAAATCCACCATGACTGAAATGTTAAGGACCACACTGGTAAAATGTCTCCAGTCTCGACAGATTTCAGGCTTGAGTTGTGAGATTGTATTTGCAGAACTACGGGCAGGGGAAACAAAAAATAAGTGTGTGTTGTGATTTATGTTCTTTAGTGACGGGTCGTGTTTCACCGCTCCATCATATATTTGGTACCTTACAGATCTGACAATATATGACAAAAAAAAATAAAAAAATCATCTGAGTTTGTGATAATGGACCCCCTCGTCCGTATCAGTGTAGTACTCGTTCATTCCTTCTTGACAGTGACAACCAGACCTGCGTCGCAGACCCGGACCGACACAAGAACAACCGCCCGCCGATCCTCGAGTCGGCCGACAGCTCCGTCAAGACCAGCCGCCCGGTCTGGCCGAGAGAGACGTGCAGCCACAATGAGACGCCTTCATAAAACACTGTGTCATCCACGTGTCTCGGTGCAGCGCCGGGCCTTAATTCAACCACAACAAGCAGCTCAGGACGGCGCTGGACTTCCTCTGCGGTCCGGAGACTCCGAGGTGAGACCTTGGATAGACACTAACGCGGAGGCTAAAGACGATTGGAGTCGGACAAAGAAAATAAATAATTACTTTGGTGTTATTTAGAGCCGTGGACTTGTAGAAGCTTCAACGAGAAAACTGAATTTCCTTTCCTTTTGTTGCTCTGTTTGTGCTTTGGCTGTTAAAATGATAAGTATGCCGAGAGTGTGAATTATAGCCCTGTCTCTTACCATGTGTGTGTGTGTTGAATTCCTCTTTGCAGAATCTATTCTTTGCATAAAACATTTTCTTTGGGGAGTTAGGGTGGGAGGGAGGCTGATGATGGATGACTGCCCAGGTCTGATTCCCCTGAAAGATTGTTGAACCGGTGTGACAGCACAGATGGAACACAGCAAATGCAATGACGTGTGTGTCATTCTGGGTGTCAGTGTAGGTCACATGTTGAGGTGTGTGTCCTCCAAAATGAGGCAGTCATTTCCAGGATGGTGTCTGCAGTGGGGTTGTCTTGACTTCAACATCTACATGCAAGAAGCGGAAATTTCCGATGGGTGTGAATGTAACTGGCCTTGTAGCTGGAGCTAGCTAGCGCTGCTGCTAGCTAACGCTGCTGCTGCTACTGCCCGCGTCCCCTCTGCCCAAGTCGGGGGTCGAGCCTGGTCCCGCTACCTTCGGTGGTTTTCGGGGAGCTAGCGGAAGTTAGCGGAGAGCTAGCGGAAGTTAGTGGAGAGCTAGCGGAAGTTAGCGGGGAAGTAGTGGAGCGCTAGCAGGAGCCCCAGCTGGCTACAGCGGGGAGCTAACGGGGACACTGACCGAAGGTAGTAGCGGCTCGTAACCCGACTTTTACAGTATATGTCCTTTATTTTCTTACTTCCCTTCTCCTTTTCCTCCCATGTATTCTTTTGAGTAGTGGAACATAAAGGCATTTACCTAATCCCTGTAAAGGCAGCGGATCCAGAGGACCAGCATAATTGGAAGTGATTTCAGGAGAAAGTGTTGCCGACCCTAACGTGTTTTTTGAAGGACTTTTCTTTTTTTAATTCCCCACCTGCTAGCAGAGGCAGAGACGGAAACAGCCCTCTATTCTCGGCACAGGTGAGGATGATAATGAGGAGCCAGACTGATGGCTCCAGCACTCAGAAGGAGAAGGTTATTTACATTTACACAGTAAAGTGGGTTTATTCAGAACCGGCACGCTTCACAGGAGATATTGGGGCCACGCCGGCCTTAAGGACTCCGCGGAGGAGTCAGGGGTGCAGATTCATTAAAAATACATTTGTGACAGCGGAGTAACAAATGGCTGTGCCTCTGCTGTGTTCCTGTACTCCTCCCCATGGTCATTCATCATCTGCTCTCATCGAACTACCAGGTCCACGTTCACTGTTCATTATTCTCTCAATCTCTGCTGGGCTCTCTCACCTACTGCCGGAGCAGAAGAAGGGAACCCCCCACCCCCAAGGTTATTTCACTCCAAGAAAAATAAATTCATTTTGGGAGGTAAAGTTCATAGAGATATGGTTTTCATTTCTTTACCAATTATGATGGGTCCCACCTTTGCTCCATCCGTTTTAAAGCAGGCGCCACGGTACTACGCTCACAGAAGATATGCTGAAGGGGAAGAATTCTTTTTTTTCAAGTCATACGATTGAGAAAAAACATTAAAGATAAGATAGAATGAAAGTTTAATTATCTCTTTGGAGAAATTGGGTCACTGAAGGAATAAGAGAGTGTGACATTAAGAAGAATACAATTAGAGCAAATAGAGCAGATTGAGGATGAAACCACAAATGGTTATATAATGAGGCTGAAGATACAGTTAGGAGTCTTAATTATGCTGCTTGTTACCCACATGCAGAACTGCTATTGGCTCCGAAGACTTTACCGACTAATCACAGATATATTTTAATTTGGTTTATGGATTTGTGGTTTTCAAACAAGATGAGAGTAAAGTGGTGCTGTTTTTTCAGAAAAGAGGATTAAAGTTAAGTGGATATATGGAACTAAAACTCAAAGGAAAACCTAGATTTTTCAACAGAACGCATGTATTGCAGCTTAACATGATCCTTACACACAACTGGTCCCAGGACAGTTTTATAGGTTTTATAGGTTTGCTCGTTTGTTTACTTGTCAAGAATCAGATAAGAAGATTGACACCATTCTTGTGTTTGTGTGGTAAAAATGAGGCTGCAGCCTAGCTAGCTTAGCTTAGCATAAAGACTTGAAATAGGGGGAAACAGCTAGCCTGGCTCTGTCCCAAGCGTAGACTGTATATAAGAAGTGATAGTCCCTGTAATGTTACCTATTGGTTTGTGCACTGCCGTTTTAATGCCTCGAGTTCAGAATTATGGCCGTCGCCATCTTGGTTTTTGGCCGTCGCCATCTTGGCGTTTTGCAAGTGTGGAGCCTAAGTACAACTGATCACTGAAAACGACATTTATAGGTGAACAGAATTTTTTTTTACTATCATGAACTGAAAACACACTTAAAGGGTTAAAGTTCTAAGACGAAAACACAACAACTCCTAGACTGGACAACGCCGCGGCAGTGACCTGTCAATCACAAGGTAGCCCCGCCCTAAATCACACCCTGCTTTGTGGTCTATTTTACTCTAAATGGATCATAATTTACTAAATGAGCATCATGCTGCATGTTTTGAATAAGGAAGACAACTAGAGATTGAGACCATACACTCCTGTTTACAATGTTTACTGAGGGAATGAATCAAGTCATTTTCTCATAGACATATACAATCTGATTTCTTTTTGAAACCGGAGGAGTCGCCCCCTAATGGTCAGTAGAGAGAATGCACGTTTAAGGCACTTCCTCATTGAGGTTGAACCTGGTCCAAAGGCAGCAATATAAACCCAGCAGCAGCTCTAAAGCTCACTAATTAACACATGTGATCTAGTTTGTTGATTTAGTTTGTGATGATGATTTTTCTTTTCATACTATTTATTTCACACTTCCTCCTCTCCATCTGTCGTCAGATCTCCGTCTTCTTCTTTGAAAATTGTTGCGTGAAAAGAATCATGCACATGCAGATTGTATTGTTTTAAAGAGTCTAATGCGCTCTGAATAGTTTTCCCGTCACGGCTTAAACTGTTTACTGAAGTCCAGCTTTTCTTTGCCTCCGTACAGAAATTCTCCGATGACATTTTCTTTTTCATTTTCATAGTGTTGACTTGGTTTTCTTTCATTACCAACATATATGGCGAGGGACTTCTTGACCCCCGTCTCTGCTGTCTGCTGTGGACTGGAGGCGTAATTGGAATCAATTTTGGTGCCGTTATCGCCGGTGACAGATGCGCGAGGCCGTTGTGTGAAAAGGTCAAGGGTTGAGAGAAACCTCCCAGGGGATTCGGGATGCTTGACACATAAAAATGTCATTCCTGAATCAATCTCACATGTGGACACGGGTTAAATCTCTGAGGGCGTTCATGACTCTTTCTGGTAGTTTCCTGACTGTTGGCCGGTGAGCAGCTGCAGGTGGAGGTTAAGTTAAGATGTTTAAGACTTTCACTCCATCAATTTGTTGACTGAGCTCTTCCCATCCAGGCCGGGGATTATTTCTTCTGGGAAGCTAAACTCAATTAGAGACATGCAAGTCAAAGCATGTCAATATGTGTATCACTCACTGCCCCCCATGCTGTATAATTAACCCCTGAGTGAGCGCCAAGGATTTTCCTTTGACCCCAGCAGCTCCGAGGGTCATATTTTTACTCCCATCCTCTTGGCCGACAAGGAGAAAACAAGCTATTTGCATTTTTCTTTGCATTTATATGTTGAAAGACATTTACATATATAAAAAATGATATTCAAGATAGTTCAGGAGGCAGTGTCAAAGTCTAGTTTACGCTTCGTTTTCTGAGAATCAAGAAAGAAAACAGAGGATTGGTTCTATTGTATAATACTATATCATATAATTAAAGATAAATAAGATACGATGAAATAAGATATACTCTATTGTCCCGCAGTCAAATTTGTCTTCGGCTCCAGGCCGCTGCATCACACAACACACTTACCAGCGTCACAATCCACATGCACATAGAGTACAGATATATGGTAAATAACAGGTCAATTAAGGTTGTATGACTTGAATTATATATATATGTATGTATGTATGTATGTATGTATGTATGTATGTATGTATGTATGTATGTATGTATGTATGTATATATATATATATGTGTATGTATGTATGTATGTATGTATTTATTTAATTTTTTCTTCATTTCGAATTAATTATCTGATTTAATTGATAATAATAATTTAGGATAGGAATATATAAGCATTTTTCTTTTCAGTCTTTCTGTTTTGTATATTATATAGAATATTGTATTGACTGAATATTGTATTGACTGAATAAGACAAACAAACAAACAAACAATTATTTATGCAAATATTGACAGGCTCAATGTTATTTGAACCTTTATCTATCTCAGGCGTCATATGAGCAGTGGATTTTCTACATTCTGGTTATGATGCAGCAAAAGTTGTTATTTTCATGATCCCAGAAACAAACATCATACATTTCTTCTTAAAAAAAAAAAATCTATCGGCGGATTTGATTGCAGAAATATTGGTTACCTCGAGATGCTCTGAATGAGACGTTACTTATTGTTGTGTGAGTGTGCAGTCCTGAAGCACACAGATTAATTATTTCAAAACCTCTTTGGGGATTGTCACTAATGCAATAACAGAGCTGACAAATTGAGTTCCTTTTATTGCATCGACCAACAACGGCAGCAAGAGACCGAGAGAGCGAGTCCTCGACTCGGAGGGATCGCAGGTGAGAGCGAGGACGTGTCAAACCTGCACGCATGCAAGACTCAGGAGAGGCAGCCCAGCAGCTCCGTATTAATCAACAGCTTGTTGGGCTGCTGGCCATGTACACCTCCCCGCTCCATCTTCACCTCCTCCTTTCTTCACCCTCTCCTCCTCCCCCTCCTCCTCGTCTTCTTTTTTCCCAGCCATGGCCTCCTTTTTGCATCAGCACAGCACGAAATGAGCCATTGACATGCAGGTTACCCATTCATTAACATCTCTCCCTCATGCTCCCTGCTTCAGAGTGGATATTATGAAAAAAAACACAACATAATTGATTATCGTGAATATTTTCAAGGTAGGGTTATGTTACCTTGCTTTTTGGGCCAATTTGGCCAAATTACCTAAACATCTTGCATGGGTTGGAATAATTAAATTAACTTCAATTTCAATTATGAGGAACTGCGGTTGAAATCCCTGGCAAATTACAACAGCACATGCACTTTATTTCACCTTTACTGTTCGTCTGAGTCCTTCAGTTTCCTGGCCAGCGATTGGCTGACGTCTCTACTGGCTGACCTGCAGTGAGGCAAATAACCAAGATGTGAATACATGAGTGCAAAATGTGTAGCCGCTGAACTCTTCCTTTCTTGGTTGGGAGTTTTGGTCATTAACTCATGAGAATCGTTGTATATCTTTGTTCTTTATTTCCTTTTTTTGTGTTGTTTTGCAAATTCAAAAATATGTTGGTGCTTCTCCTGAGTACTAGTTTACAAAATGTTTGATTAATACTGATCAAAACTATGTAATATGGCGCTAACGTTACAAGAAAGGAAGAAGACATTTTAGTGGATTGGTTATTCTTTTATTATTGGAAACGTTATTCTCCATAATGCATTTTAAATGATATGTTTGCTTGAACACATTTTGATCATCCTCAGCTGACAAAAAAACTAAAATTAAGCTAGCAAATTATTTAATTTAATTGATAATAAGTGCACTATTTTAGCACCACATGAGAAAACTTACTGAGAAAATATTGGGTTTTTTATTCCGAAATTATGGACCCATAAAATAAAGTATTAATATTTATTGCAAGGAGTCAATGTGTGATTTTTATCATAGGGTGTAGTTTTGTAATTAGGTACTGTTTTGAAACTTGTTAATAAGAATCACACATCATCTACACATCTAAGCATGACTGTTGACAGCCTCCCTGAGAATTAACACACACTTTGTTGCTTTTTGTCCTGCGTCTCGGCCCTGGCTTTACAGAGCCAGAATGTTCTCCGCGGTGGTATATTATGTTAGCATGTGTTCATGCATATGAATGCGTACAAGATTGCCGCCCTTGCTGCAGCAGTAATAGACTTTCCGTCCATGCTTTTCCAAAGAGGCCCATGAGGCACAACGACATGCACAAACAAACGACAAGGCTCTTACCTCAAGGACTCGCGGCTCCACTGCCTACACTTCTGAGGACAATAGACCATTCAAGCTAACCAGAGTTAATGCTTTGCAGTAATGAAAGCCATCGGGGACAGAAACCTTGACTGCAAATTCACATTCTGTGTGTACTACTTAGATACTTTAATGGAAACTAAATCAGGTGTTGTTACGTTCCAGGTGCATGCCGCGTTATCACTCCAATTACTCCAATAATACTTGCGAGAAGCAGCAGATTGAAAATAATTATTTTATAAAGCTTTTTAACATTGCTGTGTCACTTTAAGTCAAGCGCTTTGGTGGTGTGTATTGTATTGACTGAAGTGGTTAAATGTTTGGCACTCACTGAAAAGGCTGAAGCTGGTTTGGCTCTGGGAATATGCACAGTAAAAAAAAGGAAGAGTGCGGTAAAAAAAAAAGGAAGATAAAAAGTCTTGCCTGGTTGGATAAATAAAAGTAGGGCAAAAAAAAGAGGAGCGAGTAGAAATATGTGTGTGACCGAGAACAGAGAAGAAGTATACGAGAAAAGAATAGAGAGAGAAAAATCCATAAGTAGTCAGTGTCAAAATGCTTCATATGACATTGACGTAAATGTCATGTGAATCCTGTAGTTTATCAAGAAAGCTTCATCTACATCGATCTTTATTTTCAGGACTAAAAAAAAAAGACTTGCCACATAAAATAACAAATCAGAAGCAACCTAGGAATGAAAAACAACAACAAACACTCGCGTTGGAGAACCAAAACAACATGTAACAGTGTGAATCATAAAAAAAAAGAATCGCAAACAGAATTTGGTGCTACCGACAAAACATGCAGCCCAAAATGTTTCATCTTCTTCTCTTCTAATCTTCATGGTAACGGTCTTTGTGTCTTCTGAGGTAAACAGGATGGTGCCTTTGAAATGCATTCAGAGCGCCAGACATTGAGCTGAAGCCACAGCTGCCTATACTGCAGCTAATGAACCAGCAAAACTGTCTTCTTGTCATGTTTTCATATTTCTACACTTTCCAAGAAAAAAAAATCATACTTAATAGAGGAATCAAGACTGTTAAAGCTATATTTATTTCACATTTTAGACTCTTCCATGATGTAGTGAATCATTTATCATATGATGTCAGACCCTTCTGAGTTGCCATACTATCGTAATCCTGGTGCAAAAATGCTTTTAAATATATATTTATGACCGGAATCGCAGAAACAATAGCTGCGGCCTTTCTGCAGGTCTCTGATAATCAACGTGGTGGACACCGTGTGGTATTTTATAGTGAGGAGGTTCTCGTTGGCTCAGTTAGCGTGGAACGATGTATTTAAAGAGACAGGCCGGGTTAGTGCGTCTGAACGGAGTTCAGGTATAATTACACGAGGCGTGTCAGCGAATGAGGGGCCTCCTATGATCTATTATTCTACAGTGATGCTCAAAGTGAGGATCGGGGACTCCCAGGCGTCCTTGAGGGGGTATTTTCACAATAATCCATATTTAACACAATGACAAAGGGACAAAATCTTCAAATTGGAGTCAGTGGTCTAATTTGTGTCAGTTAGGAAAGTTTGAGATTTAAAGGACTGGAGATCCCTCTTTGCTACAGCCGGGATCATTTCCCTCACTATAACGTGACCAACAGAGTTTCCACTCAGTCATCATCATGATTTTGAAACAGGAAGTCAGTTAGTTCTCTTACAAAAGAGAACTAACTGACTGTAAAAAAAAAAAGAACTAATCCAAATGATGCAATCAGTCAGTGAGGTCGACCCTGCTGCCACTCTAACCGCTGCAATGAATGACGTGCAAAATTACATACAAAATATTTAATGTGATGGATTTCGAGGTTTGTTTTAAAACCCTTCATTAAACATTTGTGATGTGACAGAACTGTCTCAGTACACAACAGATCAACTGCTCTCAGAGGCTGCTCAGTGTGTGGTCTGTCATTTATTTATTGAGTGTTACAAAAAGAGTGTGTGTGCCTCGAGGCCCTTCACGTAGATGACACACCTATAAAAGTGAGACATTTAAAATGGTTCGAAATGAGAAACATTTTTTTTTTTTAAATGCACAGTTGATAAAAACATATTTATTCATTCTTTTCCTCAAAACCCGATGTTTTAATGTGATTTTCATAGTAAATACGACTTTGCATAGGTCAACATCAATGGTTTTGAGGTCTTGCTCCGTCATGAGAAGAAAGACCTTGAACTTTAATTTGGTCCCGGCGTCTTCACCTCAAACATCACAGCTCTGATGAGTAGAAGAAGTACAAAAGGCACACGGTATTCTGAAGGCACGACACTGAACCTTCACTTCACTTGTGTTAAAAACAGTCATGTGCTTTAAGCATTTGTTGTACCGTAAAGCAAAGAGTAATAGAACAATAATAATTACATGTACTGCCGATTACAAAGAGAAACAGACAAGAAGTCTGTAAGTGCCACGTTTGTAAAAAAGAAAGAAAGAAAGAAAAAGACTCACTCGGGGGGGAAAGTAAACTGACACAACTGCTCCATTTAACACCTCCCTACTAAAAATAGGCGGTAACAACAGTAACACAGCAGGGTGGGAGGAGGTAGAGCAGTGTTGCCTCTGTATTTATTCAGCAGTGATGTGCCAGCTCAGCAGAAAAGCACTACAACCTTTGAAGAAAAAAAAAATGTAAATGGATTTTATTACGCTACATTCAATTCTCTAACCCAAACAGAGCTAATGATTTAGCATAACATAAAGTATTCATTTTGCCGTCAGTGCAATCTGCAGCAGACCGACTCTGTATAGGAAACACAGGGACGGATCGACTGGAGGAACTGCCCACTGAGCACGGGGCTGCTGCATAAAGAAAAGTCAAACACTGCATTGTTCGCCGCCTGCTTCTCTCAGTATGAGCGGACGGCGGCTGGTTTGATGTCCTGGGCCTGGTTGAAGGGATTCGCCGGCGGCGCGGTAGACTCTTCCTGTTGGTCGATGGACTGGTAGGCCTCTCTGTTTCGTGACACGGAGGGGAAACCTGCGGAGACGAGCCACAAGTCTTCAACACGCACACAACAACCCTCGTCACGCACACTATTATTTGTGATCATATCTGCTTAGAATCTCCGTGGCTCTGCACAAGACGGGAATCTCAAACACAACTTCCTCGTTCTCCTCACACACGGATTCGTGACACGGTTCGGCCGGTTTCGTTATCTCGACTGCATCTGGCCCCTTCTGGATGGATACAGATTA
Source organism: Myoxocephalus aenaeus (assembly GCA_038501785.1). Lineage (NCBI taxonomy): Eukaryota > Metazoa > Chordata > Actinopteri > Perciformes > Cottidae > Myoxocephalus > Myoxocephalus aenaeus. Next base: position 134,560 of record JBAMJR010000174.1, read on the forward strand.
CACTGTTGGAAACTGTCTTTGCCGACAGACAGTGAAGCACACGCTGATGGACGACGGGTTGAGAAATTAGCAAATTACATTCAAGGAAACCTCTTTAAGTGGCTCTAAAATCCCTCCTCTTCTATCACTCTCTTTTTACATCCAGTACCATCTGATTAGCTGCTCGCTCTGCAGCTAATTGAAATGGACCACGGGAACGCAAGGAGTCCGGAAAAATCTTATGTGAGCAGAATCTTCTCATCCTGGCGGCCTTATACGTTGTGTACACATGCTTCATAATTAATTCTAGGAGGGCAGTACACTAATCCATCTGAAAAGTCTTAAAAGACTCACTATGACGCTCTAAAACAAACTCGGACACGGCCGGAATACCAACGACGTCTTTTTGGAAGTTCAAAGACCTGCGCACTCTTACGTCTGCATGGCCCAGAGTCCTAGAGCTGTGACAAACATGCACATATTAAAGCTAATCAAACAGGCACTGCCATTGCAGAGGGTTCGGATAATTTGCAAAAGTATATTCATTTGACTAAGAAAGCACAACTGATGTTTATTATTTTATTTTAAAGCATAAAAATACATTTATTATTCTTTTTTGTAAAGTGTCATGCTGCTAAACAAGCCTCCAATAACTTAAGTCTTACTCTGAGTGTGCTTTTCAAACAGGTCACATTCATTGTTTATTATAAGTCATCATTACTTTAATTAGGCTGATTTGAGAATGTGCCCCATCATGCAGCTCTGCTTTAAATATATGCAGACAGACTACCCAAACTCAAATGAGGTGTCTGGAGAGTAAAAAATATGAATAATACATAGATGCAAACTTTCACAAACATATAAGCTCACATAATACAATAGACATAAATATAAACATACGGTACTGACAAACACAGATAGGAATGGGAGGGCAATGAAGACTGATGGAGGTGGGAATTGACAGATTTAATTAATATAAATCACTGAAAAGAGAAAGATGGACCACAGAACATTAACAACAGAATAATTGGGAAATAAATAAATAACAAGTCAGTTTCTTTTTTTGTTTGTCCTGCTGCCCGATGTGTGATCTTACTTCCTGTGTGGGAGAGGATGGAAGAGGATGATTGGAGAGGAGAAAATGGTAAAAAGGAAGAAGCCGGGAATCAATAGCGGCGGCAAATAAAGGCACTGTCAGCACTATCCGTAGTACATCGACTGTCCACAGAGGTCTCTAAGTCTGAGAGGTCAAAGGTCAGCAGAGAGGAGGAAAGACACAAGACAAATAGTCAAATCATAACAGGAAACACATGAGACATGACACATGACAGACTGTGAGGTTGAAAATGACGACATGCAAGAGGAGAACAGGGAGATGTATGTTTAGACAAATCCTTGCACATTGATGGACGGCGTCACCACAAGCCTGCTAAACATTAAGGCCGTAAACAGTCTGCTAAACCCCGCCCTCCTCTAGTTACTGATGCCATGTCTGTCACGCTTTACATTCTAGATCACTTCGTATAACAGTGATATATGTGGTAGCCTACCACTCAAAGTTAGAAGGGATTTGTGGGTCCATGATTTTGAACAGATGCAAACCGGTATTGCAGTACGGAAGACCAAAATGGGCTCAAACATTCTTTTTAATATTGTTATCTCCGAGATCACGAGTTAATTATGTCGTTATCTAAAGGAACACGCTTTGTTTTCTCGAGATAAATAATTAGTTACCACGAGAAAACAAGATGTTGTTTCCTCTCATCACTTGCGATGTGGATGTGCTCGTCCCGTACAGAATAATGACGCTAGCTAACTAGCTTACTAGCCTTGACGCTAACTAGCTTACTAGTCTTGAAGCTAACTATCTCATATACCGACTATCGCTCACTGCTTCAGCTGTGCTTAATAAGAGCAACACTTAAGCAATGTTCAGGGGACGCGTCACAGCCGTTATTGTATTTAGAGACATATAAATAAAAACACAGAACCCGAGGGATTTAAACCGGCATTAGAGCGCCGCCAATCAAATGAATCAACCAGGCTTCTCACCCACATGCACCTGATTGCCGGGTTCCCACAGTGCTCGTTGCAGCGGGGAGCCGCGCTAATGCCGGCTACGCAATCAGACGGCAATTAAAAACACACATCGTCGGAAACAAACATTAGCTGCACTCATCAGTCACCGCGCAGCCAATCACGGCCTAATGGATGTACCTGCTGCGGGTCTCTGGCGTTAAGAGTAAAACCACAGATTAATCAATATTCAATTATCCTTCAAACAAGGCTGGTTGCAACACAGGAAAGCATTTCATTACTTTCCCCCAGATGGTATCGTGTAATAAATTCCTATTTTAGCCGGCGATAGGACAGTTCATGATAAATCAAACGTCCCACCTCCTGGTTTATTTTTGTCACTTTTGTTGTTCTTGTTTTTTTTTTTTTTAATGAAGGCAAGAAAAGTTTGCTGTACTCAGAACTATTATCGAATTTGTTTCACTCCTCTGCCATCAAATCCTGAACTACAAATGATGAATACAAACATGTTTGGTTCGTCCATATAGATGAAGCCGCGAGTGAGGATTTTCAAGGATTTTCAAAGGACGTCACAGCTCAGTGGGATTCCTGATGGGGAAAGCTCTCGGCAGAGAGAGTCCAAGTCCCCAAAATCAATGGCCACACTCGGCCAATCAAAGAGCTCCTCTTGAGTTTCTCATGACCAGTCAATGGAAGAAGTGCACTTAACTCAACGGTCAAGAACGTCACAAAATCTCTATTTCTGTGCACACACATCCAGGCCTCCATCTCAGTTTATCAATTGACTGCTATGTTTCCATCATGGCAGATCAATTATTTTAAGTTTCTTTTCATCTTGCGGGGGTTTTGATACGTCTGGGGGTCAGGATGACACGCAAACGCGATGAACAACTCGTGGAGAAGTGATTTCCTTGCCCGGGCCGAGCTGCGGCTCAGATGTTTTGCTGCATTTAAAGTCTTGTGACTGGAACTAATTTGTTTGACTGTGGAATCAACCACCCAGTGTGCGCTGCACTTGGCGGGCCTTTCATGGCAAACAGCTTAAAACAACATAGGGAGGATCTCAAAGCGCCTCTGGACACATCGTACCTCCAGATAGCTTTGGTCACACTCAGGGTGTGGGATTCTTTTTTATAATGATCTGATTTCTGAAATGATGCATGTACCCGCGAGATAAAACCTTAATTTCTTATGTAATGAGTTATTTTCTGTGTCATCTGCTCCTCAAAAGGGGAATTAGATCCCACTTGCATGATTAGATAGAAAAGGACATTCCAGTATACTGGAAGATAGACTCTGTTTCCACTTTAAGAATCGTATTTTGGGAAGCGTTTAAATTCCCGTTGACGTCTTTATCAGAGCCCAACATCGGTTTCTTCCTCATAACCAGCCTTATAGTGCAAATAATCCCTTCCTCAAAAGTCTCCAAGTTCCTTGTGTTACTGTACTTGACCCAATTTGCAGCACTTACCAAAGTTAACGTTGTAATCCCCTCCACGCTCGCGGTACATCTGGTAGACGAAGAAGCAGGACACGGGTTTGAGCAGCAGGTTGAGGATGGCCATTCCTGCGCTGAAGCGGAACTTGCTTTCTAAGCCGAAGTTATTCACCGGGTAAAAGATCCCAAAATGGACGATGTCGGTCAATATCGTCAGGACCATCCCCAACAGAAACTACAGTGAGGGGACACAAAGAGAGAGACAAAGAGACAGACGTCTTAATGGACACAGGAAGAGATGCATGCAGCAAACGGTGTGGAAAACAAAGTCAATCCAGTCATTTAAAAAGAAAAGAGAGATATTTCTGAGAGTGGTGAAGGAAGTCAGAATAGAAAATACAAAAAAAATAAGAAAGAAAACCCTGATGTTTAAAATGCATCCATTACTTTTTTATTATCTGGAACAATCAAATTAATATTACGGGATGAGAGATAATACTCCAAAAAACTGAAATGTAATTTGTAATAAACTTAATTTTATATTTCTGTGTATTTATTGTATTGTTTATTTTTGGTTATATCTATTGAACTGTACTGTTTTATGAGTGTTATTGTATTATTATTATTATTATTTCAGACACTTGAGAAAGTGAAGCCTGGAGTTGATAACAAAAGAAACGTGCAGTAAGCTGCAGAGCGCTTAATAAAACATCTCCTGGTTGATTTAACTTTGAAGCTGCATCCTGATCTAGAAAGAATCCAGAGACTTTGTTATTTCTTACTTATTTACTTTGGCCCACAACGATGTCTCCTGGAGGACCCCCGGACTAAAGAACACAAGGTGGTCTCTTCCCGTCGGCAACGACCGTCAGAATGCATTAATGTCAAACGTGTCAGTGAAGGAAACACTGGACCGACATGTTCTTTCTTTCTGCCCCTCCAGCTGTGGAGCATTTGTTTGGCTCGTAAACCTTCACAGCCAGCGAGGCGGTCCGGGGCGCTGAGCTTCAACTTATCGCCAGACTTCAGATAGATTTTGAATTATAGTTCTTCAATATCTTCGGACTAACTGGCCATGAGTTCTGGGTAAATTAAGACTTTTAAGTAAAAGAACATGGCTGACTGAGCAATGATATACTTCTTCATCCTCCTTTATGTAATGTTTATTTAACTTTTTTTTTTTTGTATTCCCATTGTTTATGAGAATTTGAATACGTTTAATGTTCATGTAATTTGTTAATTCTTCTTTTTTTACTAATATTTTACATTAATAAACGTTACTGTACAAAGTAACACATTTGTCATTTTGGGCTACACAAAATAAACTGAATTGAGTTGAATAACGTTATTGAATATCGCCATAATGATGATGATGATTGGTATAAATAAACCCATATTAAAGTGTACTCAGTTCTGCCTTTCTGGCTGCTTTCACTACACTGCTGGCACCAATTGAAACAAAATGATGATTTATAAAGGACAGTTTCTATCAAAAAGTTGACATTGCATACTAAATGCATGAAAGCCAACGTCCTCACTGCTCTATATTTCCAACAGGTTACCTCGCTCTCTAAAAGCTCTTTTCCTTTTCATGACTTGCCCTACAACATTGTTAGCCAACCATTATGAGCCATGTTATGTTTATTTTGTCATTAGCTGCCACTCGTCAGCGGGTGTCAAACATGTTTGGGTCCTGTGGTAGAGTAACCGTCTTTATATTTGCATTACGCTGATTTATAATCCACATTAAGACCGGCCTTTACCGCCACAGACTAAAACATGTGAGTGAAACTTGCTGCTGCTGTAAACTGCTGCACTGTGACAGCCACGCTTTAAGGGAAGTCTCTCTCTCTCTCTCTCTCTCTCTCAATGGGATGCTCACAGGTCGTCCTAGATTCCACGGTCAGATAAGTTAGCACGGATACGCATTGCTGTGCCTATAGTTAGACTCCTGTCCCAGTCACATGATGCGAAGACTGCAGCCAGCGTGAAGGAAGCGGGAGGCGACGACTCACCATGAGCACGGCGTCGATGGAGTCCCTCTGTGCGATGGCCCAGACGCCCACGGCCAAAACACTAAAGTTCCCGCAAGGATAGGAGATGGGGAGCCACGACATGCAGCCCCTGCAGTGAGAAACACACACACACACACACACACCACGTATCAAGAGTGCACTCGTATGGGACGTGGAGGGGAAAGAGCAGGCATGAATCATGGTGGTGAATCAGTCTCTCTCTGTGTGTGTGTGTGTGTGTGTGTGTGTGTGTGTGTGTGTGTGTGTGTGTGTGTGTGTGTGTGTGTGTCTCAGAAGAGGAGAGAAATTCCGCAGGTTTGTGGAAAAAAAAACGGTGCTTCCACTCACCATACTGTCAGCAGCCAGTGCACCAGGACTATGGCCTACGACAGAGGGAGAGAAGACATATTTTATACTTTACTGCGGTCAAGGACACTTCAGTGTTCAATTCTGGCAATCCGTCCATCGTTTATCAACTAAAAACTCCAAACATTCAATTCTCCACAGTGAGAATGTATTGTTTTTCTCCGTTTTATGTCTTTTAAACTGAATCTTTTGTTGTGTTTTGAAAGATAGTTGGACAAAAAAGGACATTTAAAAAAATGGTGTCTCTTTGGACTTTTCTTAACTTTTTATAGAAAGAAAATAAAGAATAGCTTGAAGTAACCATTGGATGCAGCCTGAGCTCAGTCTGTCAACTCACACACATCAGAGCAGGAAACTGCAGAACTAGAAACATGTGATCAGTTTGCATCTGCCATAAAGTGAGAAGCAGCATCAAGGTGATTGATTTCATGGCTCCACAAATTGCCGGTTTGCATACATTTTATGAAATTATGAAATCAGACAAATTCACAATTTTTTCCCTCCAGAAAAACCAGAGTGAGTGCTCCTTTCGCTACATTTACACGTCGCCCTTTTCTGGCTTTTCACATCACATGTTTGAGTTTCCAAACTGCTTTTGATCCTTTTTTAGCCTTTTAAAGAAATAGCACAAGGCATGATTCTATTTAATTCCTTTTATAACGACACGTCTTTGCCTCTAACTCATTACTTTAGGATTACTTTTACACGTAACAAGTGGAGAAATCAAAAATGACTGACCAGCTATTGTTATGTGGTTCATGTGATTAATAATTTCAACTATTTTATTATCCCATCTGGTGGAAACTTCACTGTTTATGAGTTTGATCTTTTGTTTAAACTTAACATCTAATTTAATCATCACTTTGTTTGTGTTTCTAACATCCAATAGTGGGCATCACAACACAACTGTGCAGTCTATGACCTTTAAGGCACTTTAACATAAATAACTGCACATATCATGCAACAACAACACAAATACATTTCTAGAGGAAGGTAGTTTCCCCACAGAGGAATGTGCCAATGAGAGTTTGACATCCTCACATGACATGTTGGTTAAAACAAGCTGCCAACATTACACTGGTGTAAAAACTCACCTTTAGATTTATGGCAGGGATTTCCATCACAGGCGGTCTGTTTAAAAGCAGCTCTTCTTCCTTTATCCGCTTCACTGCTTCAACTTGTTGAGGGGCGGCGTCATGAAAAGCTGCTGCAGATTGTTTCTTCCTGCACAAACTTCTCTCAGAAACTCCTCCTCCCTTCCGATCAGCCTGCAAACACAAACCATGTGACATCAGCATGACTGCCTCCCATGTGACTCGCACCTTCCCTCCTCCCTCCTTCTCTCCTACCCCCTACCTCCTCCTCCCTCTCCCACTCTAAGAAGCCACATAAGCATCAACAGCGTGTCCATTATGAATGTAGCATGTCAAAAATATAAAATTGTAACAAGATTGAAAATACAAGATTTGGTTTATTCAAAAGTATTAGAGAATTATAATTTGAGTTTAGTTTTAATTTTGTCAATGGAGCAACATAACTTGATAACGCATCACATGTCAGTGTCATGTGTTGTGTGATGATTTCTAAAGGACCGATGAAGGCTTTTGAAACATTTAGGCAGTAATATGTTTACGTGCATATCTTTATAGTGAAGATGAACATGACCCCTTTAATGCTTCTTGATCACATCCCACGTCATGCGATGAACCAATTCAAGAATATATGCCCCCCCCAAAAAAAATCCAGTCATCTTTTCTTCCTGTAAAACAAAATATGACGTTGGCTTATGTAAGCTAGTACCAATCAATATATCAATACATCCATCAATCTGCATTGTTTAATGTGTGGATCATGGATGAAGGAAGTAGAATTACTCCTGAGTTTTTGTGCATTTAAAAACTTTTAGGACCTCATTATTTCAATGTTCAATTGTGTCAATTCATGTGTTTGTAATGGGAAGTTAATTTACCTAAAAAAATTATTATAATAAAAAGGATTATCTGCTGAGTTGCACAAAAAGTATTTTTATTGCAAATACATTGTAATCCCACTATATGGCCACTGTGTAAAGTCGTACATGGGCAAAAAACCCGCGTTTGTGGAGAAGTTGCCGGTCAATTCTAAGTAAAAGTTGGGTAATATTTGGTATAAAGCGGGAGATAACACATGCTTATTGATCAGATTAAATGTTGATGTTTTCAGACTGATGCAGTCAGCTTGTTTGTGACATTTGGAAAACGCTTTGTTCCAGATACTGTGTCTGTCTTTACAACTACTGCTCAGTTTACCATGACATGTAGTATTGATTCATGCTCCCAAGAGGATGCATGGCTTCTATTGATTGTTAGTGACCTCCTGCTCTCATTTTCTGTCTTGTCAGAAAATGAGTCAAACAAATATATTCTTGTTTTTCCTCCTATCAGGATGAATAAAGTGAGATCTTGTCTTTTACTATCCTGCTGTGGATAGTACAAACATTTATAAAATCTTTACTCATACTAGTGACGATGAAAACTAAGAAAATATGACCCAAGTTTTAATAATGTAACACATATTTGTGGTCCTTTTGTCTGACTCAAATAGATTATGAGGAAACTTTTTCTTCTATATTTTTACATTTAATTTCTAATCATGTTTATACTCTCATGTAAGTACAACAAAGAGAGATAGTAAGTATTTTTTTTAATCAAAAACTGAAGTATTTTCCCGACATCTTCCTCTCACCTCTAAATAATATTCTCTCATCTTTTCCCATCATCTCATCTCTTATCATGTCCCTGAAGTTCGGTAACATTATCGCAGCCACCATGTGATTTGTTTAACTCATTGCACACTGGAGGTCATTTTCATTTTCAGCTCTGAAAAAGCTGACCTTGAGTTCTCTGCAAGCTTAAGAATAAAGTTCCACATTCATATTCTTGTTCATGCATTCATAAATAACTTACAGATATCTGCTTTTCGCTTTTAGCTCAATGCACAAGATCATGAAGTATTTGTCACTTCTGCTTTCTGCAGAGGACTTTTCTCACTGACCTGCCCGCTACTGTTTTCTTTCTGAAGGGACGTCTGTATCTAGATTCAAGCACATTTGACCTTGTAACTCATTGTCAGTCTCAGTGGACGAAGGCAGCAGCCACAACTGTGTTGTTGATTGTTGTCTGTCTCGTCTCATGTCTAATGTATGCACCTTCCACCAAGAAAAATCCCTCGTCTGTGTAAACATTCCTGGCAATAAACGGTTTCTGATTCAGATTCAGATTCTGATCTGAAAATGCAAATGTCAGACGGCCTGCTTGCCTATTTCATGCTTCTTATACCAGAAAGGAGATGATTCATTGTGGGCCTCGAGCTCTGGCAGATGGCTCTCCAGTTCTGACCTCTGACCCCTCACCGACACTCTGATTGAAGTGTTTATGCGTTCAAATGAGTCCCAATACGCTGTGACCAATGTCTCTGTGTGCATGTGAGTGCCAACATGATATTGCAGAGCGACAACTGTTATTTGGTTTGGGTAATGTCTTTAACCATCAGAGGAAAAAAGCAACTCTTCGGAGCAATTGCAAATAAATAATCCCTTTTACATCCTAACCTGCTGTGACAGACTTGACAAGTGAACGCTTACATGTAACGCTGGAGCACATCATCGTTCTCGCTTTCCTTTCCACTCACTTTTATCGGTTTTCAACACCTCTCATCCGATGATTTATTGTCTTTGAAGCCGTGGAGAGAATTCCCTGCCGCTTTGTTTGCTCTGGTGTAAACTGTTCTCACCACCTGAGTCCTTTTCGAGAGTTCCCCGATCTCAAGAAGTTGAGCGAGGACAGAAACTTTGGTAATTAATTACTTCAAGAAATCCTAAAGAAAGGGAGAAGTGCCTTTGTGGAGCCGCAGCTCTGCCGGGATGTGCTGTGTGTAATCTATCACTCGGCTGGCTGTTGGCCAGGTTTCAGCAGGGCACTCTGTCAGAGGTAACTATTAAAAATACATCACCACTGCTTTTACTCTGTAGCCGTAAATCAGGATGGCACAATCTCGGTCCGGCCGAGCCGCTGGTTTGGGAAAAGAAAAACGAGTGTTACTTTCTCCATCTAATCAAATATTGATAGATTCTCAGAGAGCTTGTGTGTTCGGATCAGAGACGCGCCGAGAGTTATATTGCTTGCACTTGCCCTAATGTGTCGTAAGCTTCGCGTTAAAAGGTTTTGACGCAGTTCAGTTTGGAGATAACGAGCTTCAAAGATTGCAGCGTTCATCTCGTCACGTGGAGATAGATGGCGTTTCATTACCGACGCCTCGTCTTCAAGAGAAGGTGATGTGTTTGGAAGAGGTTTATGGGACTGAATCGGTTTTATTCTACTGAAGCACCTCAAAGAATAATTTCCCCTTTTCTTCAAAAGAAACAAGATATTAAACTTGTTGCCATCATGCTCTGTTAGCCAGAAAGTAACTGAAAGTACTTCACTGCTGTACTCGTGAGTATATTTACTATTGCCACATACTGTACATACACTATGTTCTTACAACTAATATATATTTATACCACTGTCCATACTATATATATATATATATATATATATATATATATATATATATAGTATATATAGTGTATTTATTTTATGCACTATATATTTTTGAATACAATACACTATATTGTGACCCTTTGGAGAAGGTCAACCCCAAAGGTTGAGGACCACTGGACTCTATAAAGTCGTTAAAACAATCTCCTGCTCGAGCTGTAAAGTGCTGCTTTCACATTGGTCAATCAGTATTAACATATATATATATATATATATATATATATAGAGAGAGAGAGAGAGAGAGAGAGAGAGTACATTTCGCTGTGCATTTTTAAGAGACTGCTATTATGATATATGTATACAATAGGATAATCTGTCTATAAATGTAACCTATAAGTAATTTAGATGTATTTAAAAATCTATTTTTGAGTATTGCGACAAAAACATCTGTGAAAGTTACTGATTCAAAGCTTGAAAATGTCCTTTTTTCGACAAAGAAAAAGAAACATTCGTAATAAATACTAATAGCTGATATAGATGAGAATCAATGTTGTAAATATAGACAGGTGTACACCACAAAATTATTATCCTAGTAAGTGTTTAATCATGAAAACCAACAAAAAAAGACAATATCTGAACAACTGTGTTTAAGTACAGTATAAATAAAACATACATTGAGACGTGTAAAAGGAGGTCAAACAAGCATCTTTGTTTATCGTTCTACCGTTAAGTACATCTGAAGAGAAGTGATGTCAATTCAACAAAAGGTTGTCGGCAATTCAAACACATTCTTATTTACAACACAGGACAGCAGACTGGGTCCAAAAGGCATTTACAAATCATTTTCAGCATTTGTTTGGACAGCAAGCGTCCCAAGAGACGAGATGTAGCCGAGAGCTCCCACTCAAACGGTCCCAACGTCAGTTTTATCAAGAATGACAGCTTACTTGACTCCATTTGAATGATCCTGAACTAATGAAAGCCCCGGGTTTTGGACTCCAAGCACAGTAATTCAACACTAAAAATGATTTGTAAACATAGTTTGACTCAGATCAGCCGGACAGAGACGATCAGCTGCAGGAAAAAGTGTGAAAACCCCCCAATAAAATCAGCTTTTGCTCAAAATTAAACCAACAGACACCATAACTGTGGTGAATATCAACACATACACGATGAGACGTGTTACCAGCCGAGGGAAACTTTTATACCAATTTACAAAATGACAGAAAACATTGGTCATTGTGGACTGAGTGAGTTTGGGAAAGCCTTTTTAAAAACACTTCTGCTTCTGCTGTGATGCTGGAGGGAAAACAACTGAATTAAGAAAAGTGCTTAAAAGGTGGCGTGTGTGGCTCATCCCACAATGCAACAGTCAAACAGCAATTCCAGTTGAGATATTTTACTTTAACTGACCAGATGTTGATATTTAGATTAGTTTTACATTGTGGGAATCGATATTACAAAAGCGGCACGCCGCCACCTTTCAGCGCCGAGCGTCGTCATGTTCGCGGTGTCGTGTGATTTCATGGCTTCGTCTGCTCCGTCAGAGACGTCGTGGAGACATTTCTCCTGCTCCTCCTCCTTCAAGCTTTTCCACCTTGTCCTCCACCTCCTCCTCCTCTTCCTCAGATAGTGATGAAGCCTCCCTGGTCACTGCTGACCGACTCTGGCACCACGCAGCGACCCCTCCGCCTCGTCACGCGCCGCTTCCGGTGGAATTTAGCGTAACAGCGAAACCCTGAGAGATGAAAACAAATCATGAGGTGAATAAATCAGATGCAGCTGCAAGTTATTAAACGTCTACTCATTGATCCTTTATCTAACTGAGGGCTGTGGAAGTTATAATCTATGGCTCTGAAATATCATTAGCTTAAAGTCGAGATGAAATGAAAAAATGCCTTTTGAACTCCTCAAGATCACGTCCCCGCTAATATTGTGAATTTACTTCAAAACATGTGTAAATAAATATGATATATATACATTTTTACATCAAAATCAAACCAATTTCAATGAATAATCTGCGACTTTTAGATCAGGGAAGTCTGTGGAGTGTTACATTTTAAGCCCACCCACTAAAGTCCTAAAACCCTGAAATGAGTTCACATTTTTGCACTTCTAGTTCCTTCGACTATCAGTCAATGTGTTTTTGGATAGATGTCTTGAAATAAGGTCACAAGCTTAAGAGATTTTAACGTTTTGTTCTACACTATAAAATATGTCAATGAATATGACTGTTGTGTAGTTGGTTTCTAGTTTTATAGCATTAGCCTTTTACTTCTGCCGATTGCATGCACGCTTTAAAAATCATAATTATAATGATGTTCATTTGTGAAGATTATCATGCTGAACAAAACGTGTAAGTATCGTAAACGTTTGTTTTCCACAGAGCTCGTCTTCTGCAGTAATGCAAGAGCCAATGGAGAAATACCAACTGCCGTTTTTGTCGAGGGACCCAGTGTGATGCTAATTTACAAAAATACGTCAGCAGCCCTCTATTGATAAATCCATGGCGCTGTCCGTGGTGCTGAAGTAGCAAACGGATTAGCAATTGTGACTTTTTGTCTCTAATTACACCCTTCTGTCAGTTTTGACTTGGATCTGTAACCCTCTCTGAACTTTACAGCCAGGGGGGCGGTATTAAAAAATACAAAAGCAAAGGAGTCGTTCGCTCGTCGCTGTTGAACAAAACAAATCGCCTCCGTCCTCCTTTTGCCAAAAGCTGAAACTAAACTACAAACTAACCTCAGATTGATCCGCTCCAACAGCACAGAAACAATCATCACATGTCTAAACTCACAACACTGTGACATTCGATGTTTCCCACTAAATCAGTCGGCCACACATTGTGGTCCACTCTAGGGACGCTTACCCGTCACCAGTCACTTACTTTTAAAATAGATCCAAAAAGAGCCCAAAAAGTGGAGCATTGCTTTGAAGCAAAAAGGTCGACATTTTACGTGATTGCCCACTTTCTGGCTGAGAGTTAGATGAGAAGAGAGAGTGCTATCAGAGTGAGTACACCTATTTCCCAAAATGTCAAACTATTCCTTTCAGTAGTGAACTGTGTCTTGTGATGGTGGAGCTCAGTGATCTGACTGGAAAATAAAAGAGAATCTCTGATGAGGAAGTTCATTTAAATGTTAGTAAACAAGTGAAATAAATATTTAAATCGATTCTAAAAGATGAATGTTATATAAAACACTATGTTGTGTGCAGTTTGATACACCACACAGTATTTAAGTCGCACAATCACCTGACCTGCACACCTGTTCTCACTTCCCCTCATCAGCCCAGTGGTTTATATATCGGCCCAGTTCCCCTCACTCTCTTTCAAAAGGTCTATTCCGTGTCATGTGACCACGTTCTCCTCACTCACCTTCCTCACACATGCAGTCGTCGTAGCATTTGTTGTTGAGGCCTCTGTTGTGAGGTTGACACTCGTGTTGTCTCAAGTCACAACAAGAACCTGTAACGGAACAAATGCGTCACAAATTCAACAACCAAGCACATGAGAAACCGTGTAAAAGAAAGTGACTTTAAGTGAAAACGTCGACAAGAAACTGCGTGTTCCTTTTCATCTTAAAGGCTCTGAAAGGCGTCTCACTAGAGACATGAAGTCCAACATGAACACACAACGGTTTGGGTTGTTTCACTTTAAATTATTCATTTTTTGTGTTTTTCTCAATGGTTTGAAGTGTCAGTTGGGGGGGGGGGGGGGGGGGGGGGGGGGGGGAAACAGGATGTCAAATGACCATTTATTAACCAATCAGGATTTGTTTGAAATCCCAAAAGGTGGTGTGGGGTTGTTTGGTTATGAAGCTAATGTGATGGCTGTTGCCATTTTTTATTTTTTTTTGCAACAAGAAGTGACAGGAAAGGGTGGAGCTAAGTACAACTGAACGCTGAATAAGACATTTTTAGGCAACTAAAATGTTACAATTAACATGAACTAAAAACACACTGAAAGGGTTACAGTTCAAAGATGAAAACACGGAGAACACACAGACGGGAATACTCCGTGGTAGAGACCTGTCAATCATAAATTAGCCCCGCCCTAAAGCATACTCTGCTTTATGGTCTATTTGACTCTGAATGGGACCATAACTTACTAAAGGAACATCATGTTCTATTGAAGAAGACTTGAAACTAGAGATTAAGACATAAACTCATGTTTACAATGTTTACTGAGGGAATAAATCAAGAGAGAAGTAGCAATTTTCTCATTGACTTCTATACAATCTGACTTCTTTTTGCAAACAGAGGAGTCGCCCCCTGATGGCCATTAGAAAGAATGCAAGATCACCACTGACCTGGGAGGCAGTCCAGGTGGTGGTCACACGGCTCGATGGCGTCCGCGTCCACCGTCACATTCCCACTGCTGAGGTTCTTACTCCGCCTCTTGTCTGCAGCGGGAGAAACACATGGAATTTGGAACAGACGTCCATGGGGCCCACCATGATGAATCCTAATGACTTTGGTAATCCCCGGACTTTTCCTGTTGCACCCATGGATGTATAGAAGAGAACTGAATGCAGCGTTGGGGGCGGGGCTCCCATTCATTCTCATGAAAGTTGCTCAGTGGCGCATGAAGCAAAAAAAAAAGAAGTTTTGTCCCGAGGATAAAATCACTCGGATCTTACGCCGATCTTCCGTATGCACGGGCCAATGGAGCCAGAGCACTGGCGTTCCCTTAAACTCCGCCTCCCAGCCTCGCTCTCAGGCTCATTCACATGAATGAAGGGAGGAAAATAACTCTGTTATAAGTGATGATGATTTGAATACGGGCTATTCATGTGTTTGTACTGGGAAGTTGAATTGCCAGAGAAAAAAGAAAGAAAAAGACGTCTCTTTCCCAATGTATGCCTATGGTACAAAAAAACTCATTATAGGCTCCTTGGCATCCCGTGATGGACCTGGAAATTGTATTTCCACGGTTTGGACACAATGTAACATTTCCTTCAAAGCCCAGCGCTCTTCCTAGGGGCTTGTTTTTAGTTTTTTATAGAAATATCTAAACAACTATTGGATGGATTGCAATGAAATATGCTCCAGACATTCATGGACCAATGAGTTTGATCCCCAAGAGGTCAAACTTTGTCCAATATTCTTGTTTTTTTTAACTAAATACCCACAAAACAAAAAAAAATCCCAGCAGCCTCTGCTGATTTTTTCTTTTTTTGTAATAAAGTCTGAGTTTAATACAGTTTATTTCCAGCCAACCTGTTTTTAAATCAGGTAACTTTAATGAAAACAAGTTCAGGATTGCAGCTAATAACTCACCTTTCTTCCTGGAGGACGGCCAAGAGTCCACAGGTTTCATGTCCTCGTAGTCTGTCCAGTCAAAAAGCGCCATGTCCAGCGTTGGCATCACCTCTCCTTGTCCTTTTCCTCTTCCGGACCTCTGAAAAAAAAAAACGAGGCGTAACTTGAAGTCAACTAACTCAACGTAACTCACGTTCTGCATCAGAAAACCAAACAGGACAGAACAAACATGCCGACACGCAGATCCCAATCTCATCTGCCATTAGTTACAGCGTGCTGTGAAACTCCTGCCTCCGTGAAATGTCCGCTTCATTTATGTATTCAGAGACAATTGTGATCAGAATATGAAGATGTTTATGAAAAGATCTTCTTAAATGTTGCCGTTATTCAGCATGCAAGCTGCTGTAGAGAATACATTGAAGAGATCAATTCTGTCTCCTCAGATTAATGTTCAGTTTCGACAATTACAGCGCAGCAGCAGCGCACGACTCCGGTTTGATTTGTTGACTGTGTTTTCTATCAGTGCTGCAGGTGAACACGTCCAGGCTGTTGCTAATGAAACACATGTGTAGGAATGCCTCATTGATTCATGAAACGCCCACACAGACTCCACAGAGATAGAAGCAGAGCTTTAAAACCCAATCGATTGGCAACAGAGAACATGTCTGCCCACAGCCTGGGTTACCAATATATATATATATATATATATATATATATATATATATATATATACACACATCACAAGATCACATCGTTTGTATTGTTAATGCATATACAATATACAGTATTTTTTTTCTCCTTGTGCTTATATTTGAGCATAGCAGAGCTGTCTGTGCTGCCACTGTAGGCGTGTTATTGATCCTGGTTTTATCACGGGGTTGCCAGTCTCTTCTCAGACCAACAAGTCCTCGTACTTGAGGCCCCAAAAAAATCGTATTTGGTCAAAAGTTTGAGGCGACTGAAAGTACGTGATTAAATAAAAGATCTTTAGAGAAACCAACGTGGACTTTTTGTTAGGATACGAGATGCAAACGGTCGTCTCTGATGGTGAAGTCACTTTTGTAAAGAGCCACACTAGTAAAACAGGAACAAAATAAAAATAAAAGCCTTTATTCTATGAGTATCGGACACATGGGGGTGAGTTGTTCCATAAGAGGAGCAGGTCTGATATCTCACTCACAACTAGTCAAATATAAACGCTCGGTCAGTGCTCCACGTCGTCCACATTTAGTCATAAGTGAGTTCAAGTTATTCTCTTCTCCTAAACCGGACTAAGCGGTTTTGTTACTTCCTGTGAAGATGGAAGTATACTTTGAACATACATGATGCATGTTACGAGTAGAAACGGATACGCGGCCCATAAAACGTCCAAAACTGACACCAGAAGTGACACTGAAGCTCAGGGCCACTGACCGAGCGCCGGTATGTGACGAGTGGAGTGAGAACGCGTTGCTGTTATGATCATATTATGGATCCCAGGTGCTTCACATACAGGCGACATGATACAACACCGTCAAATGTCTCTGTCAGAAAGTAGAAAAGTGGACACAATGTGTTCCTGCTTCTTCACAAAGGTAAATGGGAAGCCGGTGTTCTCCGTGTGTTCACAGCACCTTTCACGGCTCAGGGAATATAATATTCAGGGTAAACTATCAGACTCTTTGTGAGGAAAAAGTACAAGAAGTTGCAAGACTCTGTTCATGGGGATTCTTCATAAGTTGTGAACATTTTCAGAATGTACTTCAAATAAAGGGAAACATTCGGAGGTGTTGTTATTTATCGGTTGTTATGAAATGGTTTTACCGGTCCGGCCCTAATTGGGCTGAATGTGGCCCAAGGGCTAAGAGGAGTTTGGCACCACATTTAGAGATCTAATGAAGCCGTTCTTGTTCTCCAGAGAAAACACAGTTGGCATTTAATCTCGGCCCCAACATGTTTTTTGTTTGTTTTTCTAGTGTGCAGTTTTTTGTAACAAAAGAAAACTGTTTAATTTCTGCTTTCTCCCTAAATAGTTAAATTCAGCAGTAGAATACCTTTTGGACCGATCCATAAATACATATATAAAGTATGAGTTTCATAAATTAAAATATTCTAACGCAGTAAAATAATTGAGTGTTCGATGACATCGCTATAAAACAAAACTCCTTCGTGGATTCTTTGTGCATATAACTCTGCAATAAGAGCCATAAAAACGTCACCGCCGTCACACACAGAGGACGCGGAATATAAATGTTAGACAGTGTGATTAAGTCAGCAGGACGTTGAGGAATAATCGGTCTATGAAAGACATCCATCAGAAGAAATAAGAATCAAAGTCTTGGTGGAAACAGATCCATACTTGTTTCCTTTCCCCCTCAGGAAATAAGCCCATATGGAAATAACAATTACATTAATTGCAGGAGGCGATCTGCTTGTGTTAGGCCGCTCATTAAAGCATCAGCAGAAGATCGAACATTAATTAAGAAGCCTTGCCGCAATGCTCACGCCACTGGAGCAATTGTTCAAGAAAAGGCGTTTCTTTCTTCCGTGGTCCAATAATATGTGACCGCTCCCATAATAAAGACACACACACACACACAGAGTCCTGGACTCTCAGAGTCAAGCAGTCTGCAGACACAGAACATAGAGAGACTGGCAGAGGGAGGCATCGCTCAACTAGGTGCTGAAAGTCTGGATGCGATGTACATATCAAGCAAGATTTTTTCCCCCTGAAGTATAATCATGCATGAAATGGAAAATACTCATGCAAAGTACCTCAAAATTGGACAGTCCTTGAGTAAATGTACTTTACTTTACATTGCATCACTGGATGCAATGTAAAAAAAGACAATGTTTGGGGTACAATGTGTATTATTATGTTTTCTGTTGTCCAATAAGCTAATGAAATGTATGTGTATGTGTGTTTATAGGTGGTACGATATCCAAATCACTGGATTAAAGTCTTCTTTGAAGACGTTTCTTCTGTATTATTAGTTTTAGGAGCTGAATCTGTCCTTCAGCTTGATGACGTCGCTTTGTGATCAATAACAACAACTGAAGAATCTTTTCAGAAGAACGTCTTCAATCAAAAAACTCAAGTCCAGGGATTCGCTTTTCTTTCCCATGAATTTCATCTCCATCAACATCTGGACTGACAAAACCGCTGTCAATCAAACGGTTGAAATACATCCGATGCGTTTCCCACGGACGCCCTACAAGCTGCCGGGTGTTTGAGGCAGCAGCTGTGACGAACGTCGACGCTTTCGCTGACATCGGGTTCTCAAAGAGTCTCGTTTGTAACCGTTCCAGGGTTGAAGGAGGCTCCAGAAAACCTGATGTTTTTTTATATAAATGCTGTTGATGCATACTGCTGAAGCATCGTGCTGGGTGAGGGTGACAGGTGGAGAGGAGTGGCCCCAAGACCACCAAAGAAAAAAGACTCTCCGGGCTCCCGGACATTTTGTCCCGCCTTGGTTTTAATAAAAGAGCAGGAGGGTCGTTACAGAGAATGTGCTGCTGGACTCTGAACCGTGTGATTTTGATCCCGGAGGCGTGGTTTTATTATACAGAACACGGCCGTGCCTCTATAAGCACTGAGACCAGGACCCGGCGGCCCGCTGGAGGATATTTTCCGCAGGCAGCACTTTCAGGTCCACACTGTGTCCTTTCCGAGATGAGCTACGAGGTTTCGCGGCGGCATAACGGCAGTAATGGGGCCCACTTTCGCTCTATTTCCCACCGCACACTGGGATCACACCAAGGCGCAACAGACGCCGCCTTTTTAATAAGCACTCGGGGCGTCCGCTGGGGTTACCTGGGGTTTGGTGGAGGCCGGGGGCAGCGTTGGGGGATGCTCGTTCATCACCGTGGTAACCATGGAGGAGCCGGAGCCGAAGACGGCGGCGATGGGGGAGGGGCCGTCACCGGGCGGGGTCATGCCGAGCGAGGGGGAGGCGGCGGAGGAGGAGGAGGAGGAGGAGGAGGAGGGAGGGTCCTCGAACAAATCCCTGTCCTTAAACGCAGAGCTGAGCTCCGGCTCTGGAAGAAACCCTGCAGGAGAAAACACGAATGTGTTACAGATAATACGTCATAAATATATATTTTACTTCCTTATTAGAGTCATTATTAAAGAGAACGTGGCACTGCGTTCCAAATCGGATGCTTTTTCTTTCGACTTCGTCCACACTGCAGCATATAAAGTACGTACTGTCACATGCAGTATGCATTACATTGGGATGTTCTCCTTACTTATAACAATGCGCCTTGAACTTTGACCCCCCTGCTCATATATCAGCTGTGCAGAGGATTGGGGGTCAGAAGAGCATGCTGGCTTTCATACATGTGACTGTAGGACATCCTGGTCTTTTTGGATACTGTGTTGAGATTCTAAATCTCAACACAGTATCCAAACTAAATCTTTTCCTGGAACGCACAGCGAGTCTCTGTAATGTTTGACTCGGATGAAACATTGTACTTGGCGTCAAAACGTTAGGCCTTAAATCCGTGTGTTCCCGTATATTTTGGGGAGAATGTATGATATAAATTCGTATGTGTTATGACCACCAAATTCAGCATTTCTTAACAAACGTAGAACCAGTCTGCTTTCAAATTTAAGGTTTAATGTAACCAAACCTCTATGAAGAGTTAACGAAGTTGGAAGACTATGTCTGGCCAGTTAAATGATTAGTTCCTCCAATCAAAACCAAAAAAGCCCATTTCCTCCCTAAAAACAGGCCCACAGAAAGGTCCATTTAGTAGCTGAAGTGGAGCTTTTGATTGTAACAAATGATCTTCCTCAGCCAACTTCCTCAATCAGGAGTTGACACAACTTCATGTGCTGCAGAAGACTGTGATATGAACTGAAGCTGAATGGATCTTTATGTTTTATGGATGGTTGTGTTTCCAAGGTAAATGATAGATGGTCTTTTCTAGTCTTCCCACCTCTCAAAGCGCTTTAACACTTCATGTTATTCACCCATTCACACCCTGATGACGGGGGCCACCTGCCCATCAGGACGATCTAACCATTCACATTCACACGCTGCAGGCACGCCCTGCGGGGGCAATTTGGGATTAAGTGTGTTGCCCGAGGACACATCGACATCCTCCTCTTGAAGGACGACCCTCTTGGTGCCCACAGCAGTGAAAAAAAGACACGTTGTTAAAAATTCAACATCGAGCTCGCCGTGTGACGCCTGTGAGTCATCTTTAGTCGCCACGCAGGGCATTGTTTATGCATAGAGTTGCATTAATGAGCCGACCTGTTCTATTCACAGCATGTTCAATCAAAGCATCCCTCTCATTATTTACACCTCAGCACTTCCTCCTGCCACATGTCACAAGGTCTTCCATGAAAACAGCCTGCGGCTCCGTGTTGCTCGTCCAACACGGGTTCAGCGCCGCAGTCGTGGATCAATGTCCTGTGTGTCTGGGCCAGCTCACCTTTTCCGTGCCGCTCCTTGTCACGCCGACTCCCTTGTCTCCTTTGCTCAAAATGGTGTCCGTGTCCGTGTCCGTGTCCATTCCCGTGTCCGTGTCCCCGTCCCTTGCGTGTCCCCAGAAGCTGGTTTTCCCGGGTCTGGGACGGACTCTTCATGCTCATCCGAACCCTGTCTCTGTCCCGGCCCGGGCCCGTCTCCAGTCTCACCGGGCTCAAGCTCTCCAGGCCCGTCCCGTCGTCCTCGGGCCTGGAGAGGGGGTGCAGCGGCCTGTGGGAGAGCAGCCCGGCCCCGCCCTTGGCGGCGCGGGCCCCCTGGCCGCCGTGCCCTCCGCGGCCCCTGCCGTAGCGGTGGCCCTGTAGCCCTTGCAGAGGGTGCTGCAGGGCGTTGCTGCCGCCTGCTGGGGGCGCCGCCTGTCTCCTCTTGCCGCGAGGAGCTCCGGGCTCGGCGCTGTGGGACAGCGTCAGGGCGGCAAACAAGAACGCCAGGAGGAGACTCCAGGAGAGAGCCATCGTCTGTCCAGCACCACGCCACCTGCTGGAGAGAAGAGGCACATCAATGATTCACACTCTTGTTTGTAGGTAGATTAAAACAATTTGAGTTAGTGAGATAATGTTGAAGCATTACGTCCAGAGCTGAAACGATTAGTGGAATAATAAAAGTGAACTGGTTGGAAAAATAATATTCAGCAGTTGTTTTTTAAGCAGAAAAATGCAAGATATTACATTAATTAATGATTTCTTTGTCTTATATGAGCGTGAACTGAATATGCAACCAGAGTTTATGTGAAAGCGTGTGAATAGGGCAGATTTTAGGATTTTTGATCCACCCGTGAAACAGTTGCATTAAAAGACAAACAACGTAACATAAGTACAGAAAACACGTCGCCTATCTGAGTCCGCAGAAGTCACGAACATTGCTAATGTAATAAAATAACTCAACAACATTTCAGGACACCAACACCAGTCTCCTGGTTTAAGTCCTGTAATATTTGACCCTTTCGCCTCCTCTCCGTTATAAGTAGTCTATCTGACTTTTTATGCTACATCACTTAGCATCCTCTTAGCACATTCACATCCCTGTTTTTGCCTGTTTCCAGTCTTTATGCTAAGCCAAGCTAAGCTAACCAACAGCTGGCTTCACATTTACTGTACAGACTTGAGGGTGGTATCCTGCGGTCTGTTTTAGCTGCTGCTCAGTGAAACATGCAACACAAAAGAGATATTTAACTTGTCCCTGTGTGTCGGTCACTTCCTGGAGAAATAACAACTGGAATTGACTGTTTTAAAAATAAAAAAACAGATGTAACATGTAAATTGTGCTCTTCAGGTACTAGTGGGTAGATTTGGTCACCTTTGGATGGAGCCAGGTTAGCTGCTTCCCACCTGTTTAGTTATGCTAAGCTATGCTAATTGGCTTGAAGCTTCATTTCTTCTCATCTAACTCTCTTAGCACATTCACATCCCTGCATTTACATTGCATTCAGCACAGATTACATGACGTAAAATGACACGGAAAAAGCAAGAATAGCGTTCGTAGTGCACGATAAGTGACAATTTTTTTTTAACATTAATTCTGACAGCAAACCTCCAGCCTAATTAAGGTCCCTTTAAAAGAACGTCCTTCAGCTAACTTCAGCCCTCAGGTGTTTCATGCAGAAGCTTCTATCTGAATCCACAGGAGTTTTGTGTCCAATCTTCCACTGTATTCATTCTCCCTCATCATCACCGCGCTACAAATTCAGACGGCATCCCCCCTTCAGCCTCTTGAGGGGCCGTTTTATCTGGACTCGCTGATAAAGAAAGAGGTGGGCCGACACTTTTTAGAAATTTACTTCCCAGCCTTCATTCCTGTACATTCGCGCCTCGCTCAGTATGAGATACCGCATCGCTCACATCCTTCACCGCTGCCTGTTCCGCTCTCCAGAGCCCTCCGACTGCACCTTTCATTACAAGAGTCAACACATGTGAGGTGTGACTGAAATATGAGGTTCTGTGTGTCTGCATTCGAGGCCTTCAACAAATGTTAATAAAACGATGTTTTTTTTTATTCCCATCTGAACGTTCAAAGTTACGTTACAGTCGAGGCTCAATTTGCATTTTTATTTGATGTCACCTAAAGGTTTATTTGCATTCACAATATGATGACAATAAAGCATACGCCACAAATATGTAAATGTCTGCAACAGTACATGTAAAACCTGCAAATTGGTGTTCAGTACAAATAACTTCTGTGCATTTCACTTTTTTTTGGTTTTGCAATTTCCTGAAAAGATGGTTGCAATATATGTTTTGGAGTAAAAGTAATTTATATTTCAGTTTATTTAAAAACACAATGTTTTGACTACTACGATGAAAGCTGAACTGACCTAAGACGCCTTGATGAAGGCAAGATGACCGTTAAAATCAGTGGATGAGGTGAATACAACGTGTCGTAATGGGAAAGAGCTGCGTGACATGTTTTAGTTTGGTTAGACCTCACAAAGGAACGCCAGTTCTAATTGGTTTGTCGTGTGACGACAGGTGACGCGTCACTGTGTTGTTTCTAAATGTGATTTCCTTTGTTTTGTCTTTAACGCGTTGAGACGATCCATTCGCCAAAGACGCACACGACGCCTTTATGGCAGGCGACTCCTTTGTGTTAAAATACAAACGGCGGTGCAGAGCATACAGAAAATCAATGAGGGAGAGGTATTGAGCTGCTGGTAATGGGTGTGTGTGTGTGTGTGTGTGTGTGTGTGTGTGTGTGTGTGTGTGTGTGTGTGTGTGTGTGTGTGGGCGAGGTGGAGTTAGTGGGTTGATAAGGTCTCTGCTCTTTCATCACACTGACTGGGTTATATAGTTGTTTCTAAAAACAGGGCCGAGGTTGTGTGTGTGTGTGTGTGTGTGTGTGTGTGTGTGTGTGTGTGTGTGTGTGTGGGCGAGGTGGAGTTAGTGGGTTGATAAGGTCTCTGCTCTTTCATCACACTGACTGGGTTATATAGTTGTTTCTAAAAACAGGGCCGAGGTTGTGTGTGTGTGTGTATGTGTGTGTGTGTGTGGGGTGGATAATGGTGCTGGTGATGTCGGGGGATATTTGCAGTCCCCCCCCCCCCGAGGGATTTGGAGGCAGACTGCGTCGGTTGGCCTCTGGGAGTTCGACCAGCTGTGCAGTTTGCAAACAAGAGTGTGAGGCTGGCTGCTGAGGTGAGACCTTTATCTCCAAACAGGCCGGCAGAGTGTTGGGGGGGGTTGCGGGCGACCGGCCGTGTCACACACACAAAAGTGTTTAGCCCGGATTACGATCGGTCTGCTTGACACACAAGGTGCTGCTGCTGGACCCTGCGCGGCCAAAAGGGTCATTTCATTCACGGAAACAAAGAAAACATCCAAACGTAACGGAGGGGAGGGGGTTGTCTGAAATGATCACATCACGTCTCTCTGGGGTTTAAAGACATTTTGGGACACACACTTCCTTGTTTTAAGAGAGTTTGATGAGAAGAAATGAAGCATCAAGGCAATTAGCATATCTTAGCATAGCTAAACAGGTGGGAAGCAGCTAACCTGGCTCTATCCAAAGGTGACAAAATGTACCCACTACTACCTGAAGAGCACAATTGACATGTTACATCTGTTTATTTTTTATTTTTAAAACAATCAATTCCAGTTGTTATTTCTCCAGGAAGTGACCGACACACAGGGACAAGTTAAATATCTCTTTTGTGCTGCATGTTTCACTGAGCAGCAGCTAAAACAGACCGCAGGATACCACCCTCAAGTCTGTACAGTAACTGTGAAGCCAGCAGTTGGTTAGCTTAGCTTAGCATAAAGACTGGAAACGGGGGGAAACAGCTAGCCTGGCTCTGTCCAAACAAAATCCATCCACCACTAAAGCTTCTCTTCTCTCTACAGAAGTGTGAGAGGTGTGGCTTATCGTATCATTACAAACCCGACATAAGAGAACGTCTGAACAACATTATCCACACACATATATATATATATATATATATATATATATATATATATATATATATATATATATATATATATATATATATATATATACACACCTTCTAGAATGTCGAACACAGTAAGGATTTCTTTTAGAATAACATCGCATTTACTGTTTTATGTCAAAAAATAGTACCACACAGCCGATATGAAACCACAAAGTGCCTTTATTGCACAATTTTTTTGTTCAAACAAAACAAACAATATCAAATACATTAAGAACTGAGCTGGTAGAATCCGTTTTTTGTTAGATTTGGACAAAGGCAGGCTATATTTTGTGCTAAGCTAACTGGCCTCAGAGTCATATTTCCTGAACAGACATGAGAGGGGTGTCGTTCTTCTCATCTCTCTCAACAAGCATATCTCCCAAAATCTTGAACTCTTCCTTTATAGAAACACTGAGGTACGCGTTCGGTGGAACATTCCTTTAACGTCAGCAAGATCGGGGAGATTTGTCTTTAGCGCGGCGAATCAAAAAGAAGAAAAAGAAGACGCAACCCTTCCTCGTCTGAGCCTGTTGACACTCAACATGTTTGAAATAGAATCAACCGAGGTGGAGATAACGGCAGAAGCTGGGCAACGTAACCCTTTGGAAAAAAAAAAAAATTCCCGCGACATAAAAGAAAGATGCGACGCCCCCATAGAAACAGAAAGCGCCATGCGTCAACCCCATCAAATCTAAGGCCTGAATAGACCTGTCATGTGGAAGAGGAGGCGGGGGGGTGACGCTCTGTTTTCCTCTCTCAGACTTTCATGTGCCGCTAACAGGTGGTCCTTTGAGGAGACGCGGGATGGGGACGATAATGGAGCACCCTGGGTGGCACGCCGGGGTTCTAAGCACAGTCTCTCTGGCGTGTGATAAACAACCTCCGCTGACAACGCCGCCTCCTGCCAGTCGGTGTTGTGCGTGGCTGCGTGTCGTAGGAAGAGCGGAGCATCTGCTGCAGAGGCCAAGGGTCCGGCTGACGGGTTCCCAAGTGATAATCCACCGTTTGAGCTGCAACATTTAAACCGTGACTTATACTTAGGCGTGTACGATAACACAGATGCACTTAACTCAATATTATGTTCTGTGATACTGTAAATAAATGTAAATACAGATCCCTGCAGAACCTTTTTTTTTACTAAAATGTTATGCAAATGGAGGTTTCTTCTTTATACTCAAGCAGTTTTCCTAAAATTTGATTTTTTAATGATTTGAATCGTAGCCCCTGTACGGTGACGTGTATCGTAAATATCGGAGTCGTATCGATACACAGCCGCTGTTCAGTAATAATTGAAAAGGAAGAATGACAACATGTTAATGTTCTTTTTCTCTGAACTCTTCTCACTCTTCTCTTTTGGTAAAACATGTCACTTGTTTCTGTGCAACAATCAGATTTGACAATAGTCTCGTAGGATCAGTCTCACGGTAGTTGGTGTTACCTTCTGCTCTTAAAAAAAGTATACTCAAGGATATTATAGTCATGAATATTTATTGTTGTGGTAAAATAATCAAGATTTGAAATCCACATATTCAAGGACTTTAACAAAATACATGAGATCCTCTTTTAGTTTGATTTGTTTTTTAAGTTGAATTTAGTTTGTTCCCCTCTCAAAATGAATATAGAGCCTGTTGACTACAGGATGTAATTATTTCCACCTTGTGAATACGTGCGTTACGTCTGGCCCTGGAGAACCTTTTGTTAATGTGTGAGCATCACAAACGAGAATAATGCAAAAACAAGAAACTTTGCAGGTGTGTCGTTGAAATCGAAAGGAAGAATTAGTTAGAAGATGGTTGTGGTACGAACAAGGGGGCCGGAAGTATGGAGGTAGGAAGTGGGGAAGGGTCCCCTCGCTCTTTTTGGCGTCCAGGCCGGTGTGATCAGATCCCAAGATGGTCTCAAGAGGACCGGACCATGTGGAGGAGCAACATAGCCGAGAGTCTTTACATCTGGCCAAAGAGATTCTGATTGTTGTTGGCGTGAACAAAATATGGACACATATGCATTTGAATGTATGAAAACATTCTTATATGTGACTTTATTAGCGAATTACTTTCAGTGAAAAAACAAATAAACATCAGGATGCATAATGATAATATGCTTTAACTTCAAGAACCATAATGTAGATGACATTATAGCATCACCAATGATAAAGAGATAATGTGGTTTTCCCAAATAAGAAAGAACAAAAACAACACTATGCAATAAAAATGTGTTGAGCACACGCACTCTGGAGTTTTGGCCCACTATTAAGGCGTGTCTATAATCCACTATGAAGTGGAGAAGATGCTCCCGATGTCAGGGGAAATTTACTGTGCCGAAGTAAACGAGTAAAAAAAGCAACAAATAAATAAAAATAAATCTGGAAAGTTCCTCACGTCTCACTCTGAACTCAGTCTTGAGGTTACGTGGAGTTTATGGACGTCTGAGCTCCGCGACGCATGAAGAGAAAACATGAACCGCATTATCACATATAATGAAATCCTAAAATCAATTCTTTTTTTTTAGGAAGCCAGAGCCGGGGAGCTAAAATTGGTTTACAGTTTGTTGGAAACACAATATATTTATGCGTCTGTGTGTGTGTGTGTGTGTGTGTGTGTGTGTGTGTGTGTGTGTGTGTGCCAGAAGTGTGAGACGGCCACCAGGGAAACATGAACGAGTATGAAGCGATAGGTAATCTTGAAAGAAATTGCAAAGGGGGCTCTACAGGACGGCTGGATGATTAAGATCTGATGTGATCTGAGTCTGTGATCAATGGGGCTCCGGCACACACCAGTTATAGAAATATACTCTGTGTGTGTGTGTGTGTGTGTGTGTGTGTGTGTGTGTGTGTGTGTGTGTGTGTGTGTGTGTGTGTGTGTGTGTGTGTGTGTGTGTGTGCGCATCTTTTGGCTTCACCTGCTGTGACACCAAACCTCCAGGAGCCATCTGCTC
>JBAMJR010000174.1:165000-375000 GCA_038501785.1 Myoxocephalus aenaeus
CCTCCTCTGCATTCATCCATTGAATTCCTCGGCGGCGTTGACGGGATTATAAATCTTGACAGCAGGAAACACACCGACGATAAAAACTAAAGTTCAACTGATTATCGGGTTTTCCGGCATCAAATCCAATTTGCTGTGCTCTCAATCGTAAAGAAACCTTCTTTTTTTTTATCAGTGAAACTGGAAAAATAAAAACATTTGCATTAATTGAGTTTTGGACTTCTGTGATTATTAAGATGCGGCGTTGGTGCGTTTTTACGCGCAGATTGGAATCATGGCAATCTACACAGCACAGTACAGACTGGATACTGTGCGGGTCACTTGTAATAAACCTGTTATATTCATGATTCATTAATTGAGTCTGTAGCTGCGGGGCTATATGGGCAATAAATTGTCTGAGCATCATAAAAATAAGCTGTATAAAATGACGTAAATGACCATGAAGTCACTGCAAACTCATTCGAGCGCCACAGAAACAGCGCAAAAAGCCCTTCAGGGGCAATAAAACGCATAAAAAGCAACGACACCCGCGGGTTCACGCTCAGGGAAACGCAAACAACCGACCCGGGCACTTCCACAGGGAGCAGAGTGTAAAGATGAAGCCTCCTTACCCGTTTGCTTTGGCTTTGTTGGTTGTTGTAGTTTCCCTTGTGTTGTTGTGTGTGTGCTTTGAGGAGCAGCTCCGTCATAAGGCTGCAGGCTGGCAGCGGCAGCAGCTCGTAGTCCGCTCTCCGTGCACCCCGGGATGTGCCGAGCATCCGGACCGGCTCCTGCCTCTTATGAGGAGGAGGAGGAGGAAGAGGAGGAGGAGGAGGAGGAGGAGGAGAGTCACCACCTGCTCCGAGAGTGCGCGCTCCCGACTGCGCGTCCGCGAGGGAGGGCTGACGGGTTGTCTCTCGGCGGAGGGCTTGTCCCAGAAAGAGTTAGTATTGTGTTGGTGTGTTGTTACACCTGTACCTTATGTTGGTTTTCTGGAGGGAGAGACCAAGATAGCAGAGGCCGAGAGATCTGAATTCATTTATTTATTTACTTCAAACAGAATGTGAATGTCCAAAAATGTCCTCAACTGGGTTCAATATAGGCTCAGTTTTATCCTCCATTTGTCAAAAGTCCTCATCATGTGTGTGTGTGTTTTTTAGCTGCAGTGCAACATTTAGCTCTTACACTTTTACAACATCAACATTATAAAATGGATCAAACATCAAACCAGAGATGAACTCTTTTTTTAATTTACTTTAATTCCTCGCATTCTTTTTCCTTGTCAAAACACATATAAGGCAAACTTCTCCTCCCATGTGCTTTCAAAACAAAGCGCCTGCGTTACCCACAATGCAACTCGACCGCTGTTGAAGAACCAGGTCATAAAAACTACATTCACCAACCCAGAAGGCCACAGAAATACTGGGATCTGTTTTATTGTTTCATTCTCTTTAATGTTCAGTTGTTCTTGTTCCCAACACTCTCAGAGCTCCTCAACACTACATGGAACATCATTTAAAATCGCCAAAAACTCTTAATATAAACAATCTAGAGATTGTCTTGAGATTAAATGGATTTGATTTGGTATTTTTGATGCTTTATGTGCCGTCATGCGTAGTTGTTGACGTTCCTTTGATATTCTTTCCTGCTCTTTTGTGCAAAGCACATTCCTCTGGCGGTGAGAAAGGTTTCATTCATTCATTCAGTCGTCACACAGCAGCTGCAACGCCAAATCAAGGTCCCCCTCTCCACTTCCTCCCCGCCGTTGCTCGAGACCATTCACCCATCTTTGATCTCAGCTGCACACCTGTAAAGCGTCCTGCCTGCATCTTGACAGACAGACATATTAAAACCTGGAACAGTACAAGTCAAAACCTCTTCTGTGGCCGTTTCCGCTCCAGCAGGTGACTCCAGGACGACGTTTGGCCGTGATGACTCACACGGGTGGTAATAAATACCTCGGTGTCCTCAGCCAAGAATCCAACATCGTAGGGATGACGTGGGCCCTCACCAATGCTCCTGCAGCGAGGCCCCCGAAACCCCAGGGGAAAGTTATTATAGAGGCAGATGAATAACTGCAGCCTTGAAGTAACACCTTCCACGATCACATATGAATCAATTAGAATAAAGCAAAGGCCTGAGAACCCCTGGGTAGCGTTCAGCAGTGAGCTCGGTGTGGTGGACGTCCTCTGCAGTGAAACCCTTTCGCTGCATTTTTCATGGCCTGTTCTGTCTTGATCTCAGAGTCGGTCGACTGCAGAGAGCCGAGCCAAGCTTTCTTCTAAATCTGCACTATGAGCCGGTTGTGTGCCGACAGATTTAACGCCGTTATATCTCTTGAGGGAATTGGTTGACATTTACAATTCTTAAGTTTTGTTTTGTTTTGTTTGTCAAAAAACAAAAGCAGCATTATTGAGCCCAATGAAACAAGCGTTTTATACTCATTTGGTTTGACTGCAGACAATGCTGACATGCTTCTTAGTGGAGGGAGTGAACCACACGGGGACAGAGTCTGCTGCAGGAAGATAACGCACATTTAAAATGCCTTTTAGAAATATGAACACGTCTTGTATTGTAGTGAGTTCATGTAAATGCTGCACAGTGGGATTATTTGACTCTGTTACATACATATAAAACACATTTCATTGTTTATCTATGTGTTTTGTATTGTGGTTTCTGGGTAAATAACTTCCGAGGAGGGTCGGTGAACATTCCTGGTACTTAAAAGCACATTAAAAACACTTTTTTTTTTATTTATTGGCTTTCCGTTTCCACGTCCAGATTTCCACACATTGCTTCATGCTGGCATTCTTGAGTCTTGGCAAATTTGAGCAAAGAAATCAGCCGCTCTGTAAAGCAGGAGATGGCATTTGAATGGGACCCCTGCAGCTCCTGTGAGACTGAAGAGTCGATGTCGGCGGCGCACACACACACACACGATGGGATCAAAACAAATGTATTCTCTCAGGTCTGGATTCTGCAGCACCGCAATGAAACCCAGGTATATTCTCTTCTCTGGGTGGATGAGGGAGATCAGTGATTCTCACCCACGGGGGGTCAAGTTCCAGTGGAAAATAGACACACTAGCAGGATTACAAACATGGCGTTGAGTCTTTCTATACATCCACCACAGCTACAACGGGCTACATCACACCGAGCTGAATCCGCTGTAACACCCGAACGCCACCTGCTGAGATGGAGCACGAACACCTTTGAAAGCCATCAGAGAAGCAGAAGCTGAAGAGATTAAAGCGAGAGCGACGACTCCGGGATGGCTGCGTCTCTCTGTTACGCCATCTATTTTTATAGAAATGGGGCATAACATCAAAGAGGTCAAACTAGAAGGGATTGGGAACCACTGCCTGTTTTTAAACCCTATAGATGTTGACTAAATTCAGTGAAAATGATCTCCGTCTTAACTTTATTACAACGAGAACCAGAGGAACGTGTCGCGTTTGAAGGCCGCTTCAGCGTTTTACGCACCTGGCAGAAGGATGGCGCTCACTGCGCTGCGACATCCAGACTAACGCGAAATCAAGAAGGTATGAATTACCCACGAGACACGAGGAACTTGCCGTATTTACATGTATCCACACACACACAAAGTGCCGTATTGTACGTTTCAGGTCACGTGACCAATCAAATTGATGTTATTGTTACTCAGGAGCCACAAAAGGTTCAGCTAGCGTGTGTTGAATTCTAAGCTGGAGGGGAAGAAGAAGAAAAAACACGTCTTTGGAAATCATTGTTTACTGTAACTAGTCATTAGTGTTGTGCAAACAGTCGCAGTCAATGCTGCACTGTTTTCTCAGGGCCTGCTGGGATCGGGGTTTTACCGAGACTCGCCTGTGATTGGAAAGGTAGACGGCGAGAAAACGTGTGAAATACCCCGAAATCCTGAGGTTCTTGTGCAGCGCCTGAGAGTTCGGGTTTCATCTGCAAAGACGGCCCGTTGTTCGCCGTCCTTCGTCCCATAAGTGTGCGGATGCTGGAAGGCACTAAACCCATGAGGGCGTCTTGCAGAACTGGTGTGTGTGTGTGTGTGTGTTTTGGCAGTCAGGGTGATGAGCGAGAGGAGAGGCAGGAGGACCCCCTGCCAGGCCTCCTCATGCATTATCAGCCCACAGCTCCCCAGCAGGCGTCATTCGCCGCATACCAGGGTGCCGAGCTTTTATACCGCCAGGGGCAGGTTGGGCTTCTTTAATATGGGACAACTATCCTGCTGCAACCTCCCCCGATACATGAAGAGAGAAATGAACACACTCGCACATAAAAAATAAAAGAGGATGAAATAAAAAAGGGATTTCACCGTTTAATTAAAAACGATTGTCAGGAGAATTATACACACGGTTGTGCTTGGTGTGCTGAACTGAAGTGATGCAAATACATTTTACACACACACACACACACACACACACACACACACACACACACACACACACACACACACACACACACACACACACACACACGACAAGCAACTGTAAGTTTGAGAAACATCTTCACACAAAGACATGGCTTTTCTTCTTCTTCTCCTTTTAAATCACATCCTGCCTCAAAATCTGATGTTCTACAATGAAGTCACCGAAACATTCAGCCACTTCACACGGTCACACTGAGGTTTGTTACAACTAGCTGCTGCACTATTATTGCCTTCAAACAATTGCATTTGAGTGGTTTTGATTTCGGGATGGATGACAGCGTGTACTTGCACATGCCGGTTACGTACAGTCGATCCCATGGAGACGGTTAGAGATATTCAACCTGAAATGTGGAGTGTTCATTTTCACACCAAGCACCCTGGTAAAGATTTGAGAAATCAAGACTTCCACACACACACACACAAAACACAGTAGAACACTGCCACCTTGTGGAGGAACACGACCAGCTCACTGTGACAAAGTGCTGCTCCTTCCACTGAACAGCTACACAAGTTACAGAGATTCATTTCTTAATCTCAATTACACTGGTGGTAATAATAACAATAATACAAATAAAATAAAAACATGAAATTCCTCCTCGTCTATGGCGTGAGATTGCTGTGAAACAAAAGTAGATATTTGTGCGGCATTTCACCTTCGACAGGACTTAAAAGCAATCCGAGTGAATAACGCTGTATAACATTGGCCTCAAGGCACATTAAATACACTTCATGTAAAAAGTTACCAGTGAAGGCTGTAATCTCTTGCTCTCTCTCTCACACTCACACTCACACACACACACACTCTTGCCGCTATTGGTGCACACACAGCGTTGTGCGTTGGCAGCATGTCGATGACTGATGAAAAATTAGGGTCTCTCATTGATTTCCCCCCCCCCCCCCCCCCCCACAAGCTGATGATCTCATCCGTCATAACAGTCGAATAACTGTTGAAGTTTACCGGACGCAGCCGGTGATGAGCGAGCAGGAAAACAAACTGCGGATGTTGATTGAGATCAATAGGCAGTAATGATGGTAGCAGACTTAAGTGATTGTGGGGATTGTGGACCGGCAAGAAAGAAACTGAAATCAACAATGTTTTAGAATGAAATGTCTTTAAAACAACTCCCTGCCAATGCTCCCCTTTTAAAACTCTCCATTCATTCCCTGCGTGGCAGCACATGAACCACCGTCCTCACATTCAGAGCCGCCGCCGCCGCCGCCGCCGCGCTCACTCGGGCGTCAGCGCCGCGGAGTCGTGTCCGGCCACCGGCACCTCGTACTTGAAGACCACGCTGAACAGCTTTCCTCCCAGGCGGTCGGCCAGCCACGAGTTCTTGATGACGGCCATCTTGAGGCTCTCGCAGCTCAGCATGGCGTAGTAGTTGGTGTGAATGGCTCGGCCCATTCCCTCGATGATCACCAGGTCGGTTTTCCGCTCTCGCACCACCATCGCCAGCACTTTGTCCAGACGACTTGCGGGAGGAAAGACACGGAGGATAAAAGTTGGATAAAACACTCGCGAACTCTTCCCCAGGAGCTCAGAGGTCCGGCTTTTAAAAAAGTGTAAATTTGCAGCCCGAACTTCACCCTCGCACTAAAGTCAGATGCATTCGAGGTAAATCGGGCTGAATATGACTACTTAAGAAATGTAAAATGTAAAATTGCGAAACAACCCACCTCAGATCCAGGCAGGGTGAACTGGAACCACTTTGGACCAACGTCAACCTGTCCTCCGTCAGGGCGGCGCTGCGCAACAAACACACCACAGGTCACCAAAGGTCAACGGTTACAAAGCTCTTTAGGTGTGAAATCAGACGAAACTACTTCAGGATAGGACGATGCTTTATAAAAAGCTAATAGATTATCAGATGTACTACACTTTTTAAACACTCACTGAATCACTGGATCCATGGCAGCGATGCTTTCGGTCAATATCTGCAGTTCACCGTTCGTTACGTCGTTTAAAGCCGGAGCAGAGTTGCTGGCCAACACAACCTGAGGAGTCACGGGTAGAAGAGTTGGATTAGCAAATAAATAAAAAGTTAAAAGATGTCCGGATCACTGAGAGCATCAATTCAGGCGATGCTGGAAATCTAGTCACCTCGTTTAATCTTAGTTTTAGCATTTATCTGTTATTCCTATCAGGGAAATATGATTAAATTGCATGGGCATCTCCAATTTTTATGTATTTTTTAAATGATGTGAAGAGTTTCTTACCTCCGTTCCTCGAGAGAGAAGCTCTCTGACAAAAGGCATCACCCCTAGAATGATGTCTAGTCCACTATTATCTACGAAAAACAAGGCACACTTATGAGGAGGACCCTGCAAGAGAAAACCAGGATGGATTGTATTCAAGCACTCATCATCCAAAGCACACAACACAGAAACACTGTCGCAAGGGTTGCAAATAATACTGATGCATAAACGGCGTTTTTCTCTTTGTGCTTCATCATAAGATGTGTCTGTGCTGACAGCATGTTATGTGTGTCGCTGTGTGGTATGATCACATGCTTTTAATTTAAAAAAAACACTAATAATGTGACTATGAATAACTTGGCTTTGAAAGGAGAAAGAGGAGAAAGAGTCTGACCTTTAGTCTCTCAAACCACTGGTCATAGGAATCAACAAGCCATGGCCGCTCTGAGGAGAAAAAACAAACAAAATCAGTCAGTGGGACTTTTTTTTGAATGACTCTTTGCTCTATTTTCTCTTGAGTCAAAGGATTCAAGGGCAAAAATAAAGAAGAGAAACACTTGGATACCTTCCAACTGCCGTTTAGCTTGCTCAAAGCCAAACTCAGGATCCGACTCCAGCACGCTGCACAACATCAAAAACAAAATGTGCAAAGATAAGACAGGTGTTTGGATTACAGTGTCAACGTCTTTACATGTCTTGTTCTGCCAGTCTTAACCAAAAGATATTCAGTTTAAAAATGATACAAAAACAGAGAAAAGGAGGAAACAGCAGTATCATAGATTGAAGCTACGACAGAGCAGCCCGTCTGTATTTCTTAAAGAGACGGGCGGTTCTGGTTATTACTGCAGCAACAGAAACATTCTTCATTGGGATGGATGGTAAGCAGGCCTGCGGTATCTCTAAAACATTTTAAATTCTGTTTACTTTCAACCCACGCTGCAGTCTGGCTAAACTCCTCAAAACAAACGTAGCGTTGCCAAAACACAGCAGTGGAAAAACTCCCGGTGGCAGCATGAAACGGCCAAGATACAGAAGGCAGAGCCTCTGCCGCTACCCACACTCTGACAGAGCAGAGCGAAGGATCCCATTAACCCCGCTCACTCTGACACGGCCTTGGCTCCCCAGTCGAAGACGTTCCCAGCCAGGACGCCCCTGACCAGAGCGAACTGCCTGTCCTCCCAGCTCAACTCCTCCAGGCACTTCACCGCCTTCTGGTAGTACTTGAGCGCCATGTCGTTCTCCCTCTGTTTAATCTGCAACAGAGCGGAGGGAAAGCGTCATTTTGAGGAATACGTTCGCTTTTGCTCGGGCTAAAATTCACGAGGCGGAGAACTTAGATCGTCACCGCGAGAATGTGTGGAAACATGAAATCGGAATGAGAGCCGGAGCAGCGGCGTAACACACAAAGAGGAAGCAGAGAGAAGACAACGACAACAAAAAGGTGGATGGATTTGGCTCAGACCTTAGAGTAGGGATCAGGGAAGTTGAACTCGTTTAAACAGTGTTCCCTCGTGTCTAACAGACTTCTGACAGTGAGCGATCCATAAGCACTGGGTGAGAAGAGAAGCACTCTACGTTAGCCACACAGAAAAACATTCACACAACAACAGGGCGGGGGCGGTTGATGCAGAATACTTTTCACTGGTATTTTTCTTACGTTGTTACTTGCATTGACAGCGTTTGATTTTTGGCTTTACATAGTGTTATAAAACATTTCAAAAACGTTGCCAAACTGACCTTAAAACACTATTGCATTTTTTCTAAAGAATTTCCTAATAGCTTCCATGTTCACATCGTGTTATCGCTGTTTATTCTAATAAATCATTGACAGAATTTATACGACTCACACAGTAAACAGACTTCCCTTTTTCATTGACATTCCAGAAGGTTATACAGACGTGAGACTAATGCAGACGTCGAAGGACAGACTTGAGGTTTAGTCTACTAGAAGCAACCTCTGGGTCAAACAGATAAGCCTTGCATGCAAAAACTAAAACAAAGCAGTTCTTACAACGGCTGGTGGCGAAGGGTCTGAAGCTTGTGTCTGTACTTCTGCCGGAACTTCTCGGCTCGATCGGCCGCCCCCGGCACGTCGGGCTGACTCGCCAAAGCTCTCTTAACCACCTGCGGCGGAAAGGAAAAAAAAAACAAGAACCACGTATAAATCAGACCTGTTCACGACCTCAGGGAAAGAAATTATAAAAATCTCATCAGAGGAAAAGCTGACAAATGTAACGTCCATTTCTGATCTTATTTTGTTTTAATATCTTCACGATAGAACATGATATCAAACTGGGATTTTTTCTTTCTTTCTCCAAGGCAAATACAACGTAGCTTTATATTAATACAAACTGTCAGTGGTCTAAAATATCAATGGTAACTCAGAAATGGAGTTGGGACAAAGGTGCTTCTTCTTTAATTCACAATTAAGTGATTTTTAAATATAGCAGATTATCCGTTAAAAACCTGCTCATTCACTTATGAAAATCATAATTCTTTCATCGTGGAGTTTTTCCTTCAAGAACAAGTGTCAGGGTTCATACACATTTTGACCAATGGATTTCCATGACTTTTCCATGACTTTAAACCAAATTTCCATGACCAAACATTTTGTGAAATCTGGGTGTAAACATGAAAAAGTGAGTAAATGTAGTATTTAAACTAACAAAGAGAATACAAAGCATACAGTAAACCTTAAATGACACAAATGAATGAGAGACAATCGTTTGGTTAAAAGAATAAACATTTATATAGATGCCTGTATGTATGCCTGCTTATATTTTGAGGATCTTTCCTTTAAAAGCATATTCATTATTTCAAACTCAGCGTAAATGAACGTCATGAACACATGAATACAAACACATTTCCATGACTTTTCCAAAGATTTTGGGATTACATTTTTTTCAAGGACTTTTCCAGGCCTGGAAAAAAAAAAACATAAAAAAAATTCCATGACTTTTCCAGGTTTTCCATGACCGTAAGAACCCTGAAGTAAGGCAACGTTCTAATTTCAGACTGCTATTATTTCCATCCTACCCCGTCGAGGGCCTCCTCGAAGCAGAACAGCCAGTATTCGCGGGCCAGAGCGTCCTCCGTGAGGTCCACGGTGTCGGGGATGTAAGACGAGGCGTCCTGCAGCAGAGGAAGATTCACCAGCTTCCTCTCCAGACGGTCCATCTCCAGCATGTCGAACTACACAACAAAGAGACGGAGGAGACACAACGTGAACTCAGCTGCCGCTCCTCAAACGCCAGCACTCTTATATTCTAGGACATATTTCACAATATTTCATGTTAGTACTTAATAAGAGAAGAAAAACAGCAAAGAGGAGGATGCAGTATGCAAGAAAAAGGAGGGAAGGCTTTAGAAAGATTTCGAAAAGCAAGTGGAAGCCGGCAGATTAATTAATTGTGGGACACAATCGATACTCCATTAAAAGGACGATGTCGATAGGTCGCTCGTGTTGAGTCACCAAAAGATGAGCTAATATTTTATTTGCAGTCCGGCATTGCACTTTGCACTCATGAGAAGTAAGCTTGAGAAAAGCAGGGACTTCGAAGGCGAGAGTGGATTCCGGGGCAGCTCATGTTAAAC
Source organism: Myoxocephalus aenaeus (assembly GCA_038501785.1). NCBI lineage: Eukaryota > Metazoa > Chordata > Actinopteri > Perciformes > Cottidae > Myoxocephalus > Myoxocephalus aenaeus. The sequence goes on from JBAMJR010000174.1 coordinate 175,193, forward strand.
GGAGGGCGGCGCTCAAAGTGTCACACCCAGGAACCAGAAAGCAAAGCGGCTGTCGAGAACATCAAACTGTTATTTTCCAGCGTATTATTTGGCCAAAACAAAACAAGTTAGTTACGGAGAAATCAGTGGCAAGACTTTCAGTAAAAATCAAAGCTAAGCTATTAAATTAACCTGCAGTGAACAAAGTGGCGTATCTAAATCCTAAAGTTGAGCAGGAGCCGGCAGTTATCAAACCAGAGCACACCAGTGCAGCAGACGGAGATACTTACTGGGAACTGAAGGAGAGGGTTAGGTAGACAGAGGAGTGTGTGGAGAGGAAATGAAAAGAAAGATTAATAAATGTCTTTGTGTGATGATCGTGGATTCAGTGTGAACAGTGATGAAGGAGATACAAAAATGAAATTAAAGACTACAAAAAATATCAGAAATATGATGACTTCTGGAAGAAAAGGGTAGAAGGTGGGTGAAATAAATTTTAAAACAACAATGAACCGGCAGCTGGGTGACAGTAGGTCATGAGGTTTAAGCTCCTGGAGGTTCATGATGGTCTGGTCAGACTCACCGTTCCGCTTCGTGCGCGTTGCATCGGATTCATGTCCGGAGAAACGCTCATCAGGCCCGAGCTCCCCGCGTAATTCTCCCCCCAACTGTACTGGTTTGGATCTAGATGGGAACAAGATGCAGTTATACATTCATGGTTAACCTTTGAATTATAGTGCGTTTTATTTTATACAAAAAAAATATATTTGGCGCCAAGCAAACTGGCTTGAAATGAGTTATTTTAATACAACCCATAGTCTGTTATTGGTCCGTGGTAGTTCATCAGCTCTTTTACATTCTGCCATGTCAGTTAGTTAAATGTGTTTATGTAAAAGACAAACTGGCGGTTCAGTAGTTTCACGAGTGAAGTTAAGGGATTATATTATATATCTCCCTCAAGCATGAGTTTTCAGTCATGTGTGGCGAAGTGATCACATGCATGACGTGTGTGAACCCTACACTGATCATAAAGTATCTGCTTTTGTCAGCAACGTTGCAAACTGGTAAAATACTTTGCTTTCTTCCCACACTGTTATATGACATTTGCATGTTTCAGCCTAATATCTATCAACATATAGCGTAAACCCCGTTGACACCAAATTGAGGACAATATTGTGCTTTTGTGCGTTTTTCCCTTACTGTCCTCCTCTGCTCCTTTAAGAAACGCTCCGATGGCTCCGAGATAGCCTTCGTGTCTGAGGAACAAGGCCTGAACTTCACCCTACAACAGAAAAAGAAAAAAACTGGGTTGTAGGTGAAGTTCAGCTGATAGAGCAGCGAGACACGTCGTCCTCGTGATGCAATGTGTTCAGTTTGCTCTAGGGAGGCCTTGCCTTGGTGAAGAAGTTGATGCTGTAGGTGATCGTGTGCATAGTGACCGGGTGTCCTCGGATGAAGAAGCCTCCGAAGTACACTCGGGACAGGTTGTGGAGTTTGGCGTACAGACAGGCCAGCTGCCCGATGTCGTTGCTGATCATATGCAGGAGGCTCTTGGCCATGTCTTCTTTAGAGAACCCTACAGTTCAGAACAGAGTCATATAAAACATGCAACGGGCAAAACATCCACACTGAGTATTTAAGATGTGCCACTGATACATGAACAGTGGAGCTCTTCCTCAGAAGTTGAACAACTTTTCTCAGTATTCAAATTAGGAAGCTTCTTACTAACTTCCTTCTGTTCAATGGAAGTATACAGAATAAAACTAATCATACGATTTAGTCATCAACTATTTTCTGTTTGCAATATCCTGACCATATGGATGTGGTTTGAAAGCAGCAGTTTAAGTGTCAATGGAAACGTTGTCACTTTTTCCTCACTGTGAAACCGCGTCATCGGTGAAATACATTTTTGCAAATGAACAAATCAAAGCTGACTGCAGTTGGTGCCCTTCAAGATGCACATAACAATGTATAAAGTGTGTTTATACAGTCTGTTATTACACCAACATGGACATATATTGACTATATATATATATATGCATTTATAAGGCTACTGGACAGCCTTGAAATCAATGATCCTGTGCGTCACCTTTTTCAGCAGTAGCAGATTTTCCAAAACTGCTCGCGATGAGATCTCCAGTCAAGCCCAAAGACCCGTAAGATCCTCCGTAGATGTCTTTGACGAGCATATCGACGCTCGTGTGCTGCCCTTTTGAGGCCAACTGCAGCAACTCGTCAAACCTCTACAAGCGAAACCAAAAGAGAAAAGTTCACCAGATTTAAAAAGGGGACAAACTATTGCACTGAGAAGTTCAAACAGCCATCACAGCCCGACAGTAAAACTAGAGCAAAGTTATTTAGAATACCGTTGTTTTGGTGAGCAACGCTCCAAGGCCCCAGAACGTCCCTCCGCCTATTGAGCTTCCTCCTATTCGCTCAAATTTGTCCTCGGATTCGACCTGTTGAAGAGGGAGAAGGACAGGATGTTGCCTTTTCTTGTGTTTACTACGATTAAAAAAGCTGCACATCACCAGGGATTTGCTGTTTAAACAATGAGTGGATTATCAAAACAACTACTGAATCATTTGATGCCGCTGGACTTATAAATGAATCGACTAATACTGACTGCTCTGCTTTATATTATTCAACAGGGCCTACTCGTCTCAACCTCTGACAACATGTCGCCTGGGCGGTTATTACCTTGACGATGGACACGCCGGAGCCGATGTTCACCAGCAGGTACGGGAAGATGTCCGGTTGGGTCGTCTGAAAGCGGAACTCTGAGTCGGCGTGCTTGGCGTACACGAAGGCCTCGTGGGGGATGTTCCTCAGCACAAAGTTACAGCCCTTGATGAGACAGGTCATCTCGTCCTCTTTGTCCACTCTGCCACGAAAGAAAAATACATTCGATTGAATCGTCGCCAGCCAAATGTGAAATACATCCAGACTAGAAGACCAACTGGTTTGTCCTCAATCTGGTAAATCATTAAGTATGAAGTGCAATCTCCTTTGTTTGGACAATATTACTACACATTTGCAGACTTCTCGAGCATGTGAGCAGAAAAAAATAACGCTCATTTTATGTATAAAGCTCCCCATTCTGCAAGTTGAATTACTAGACTAAGACTCAAACATCCAAGATGGACAAGTGCAAGTCATATTTTTTGCGACGAGTAATGTTCCCACCTTTCATGCTGTGTTGAGGAATTTGATGTACAAATTGAAATGTCACAAAATGTAATCATAAAGGCTTAACTGAGCCAACACAAAGTGATACGAGGTATTCTTCTTGTTTTTGGAAACATTGGAACTCATTTCTCTATGTGTGACTTTTGAACTGCAATTATACCTGCGTCTTGGTGTCCTTGTATTGTATTTTTTGTTGTTGTTATTGTATGGACTCATGTGTCTGAAGAAATAAAGTTGAACTATTCAACCGATTGTTAGCTGAACAAACAACGGGAATGCTCTGTTGTGGGTGAGCAAAGTGACAGCACACAGTTTACAGTCCGCCTCCTAAACAACCTCCTATTGTGTCCTCTGTTTCAAAGGAAGTGGGCCGTTGTTTATTCCAATGCAGTCATCCTGAACATGTCAGATCCTCCCTTTCCTGTTTATGTTTGCAGTGTCTACAAGCTCAGAAACAACGGTCCGGAGACTCACCTGAGCCCGAGTTTCCTCTCAATGAGTTCTTTGAACTTGTGCGCCCCTCCGCCCGTGGCTTTGATAACTTTGGTGTCCGTGTTGACCAGGTGGTCCTTGACGAAGTCCAAGCATGTTTCAATGTAGGCATTTTCAAACTTGATGAAGTGCAGCCGTGCAGTGACCTCTTCCTGCACAGATATTTCATAGAGCTCGTCACTGGTGGCCTCCTGGGGGACACACACGTGAGACGGACACGCAAGAGGAGAAAAGGGTGTACACTTCATTATATACTGCTAGTATCAATCAATCAAACTATATTTCAGACTCAGCGTCCAGATAAGACAGAACATTAAATAGCAATAGACCTACCAGTGTTGATAAAACCAAGATGGTTTCAGTGCGTCATTAAGCCGGCAAATAAATTCCTACATAAGATTTCTTAAAACAGTTTGCCAGCCACAAACATGTCACTGGCACTACACCATCTCTGCCTCTTAAGTAATATTCTCATGGCATCATTAAGCTACGTGAAGTCTCTATGTATGGAGACATGACCTCTGCTGGAGTGGAACAAAGACAGATCGCATAGCAGGTTATTTGCGCCAACATGTGACCCAGGACGCCACAGCTTTTGCAGAAAGTGACATAACACAGATACGGTGCATTACCTTTGTAGTGTGGTCGAAGGATCGTACTTTGGCCACCTTGTGCTGGACTGTCGAGTAGTAGGCGAGCTTTGTGAGAGATCCCCCTGTGCAAGCAAGACAGCACGGACCGAGTCAAATAAGAAACCCGTTAGCCAGCAGAAGGTTGAGAGAGAGAATCAAGACTCCTAAACTGTGAGACTGCAGCGTAAGCTAGCTAAACAGAGACTGGAGACACACTAAACACTAGCTAGCTAGCGGCTAACACCAACCGTGCTGCACTTGTCAACGTTAGCCTGGTTTGTTTTGATCCTCCAGAAACCTCACCAGACTCCGCTGTCAAACAAACTCCGAATTAGACACGAATTCAAAGCGTTAACGTTAGCTTCGGCTTGTTTACTTTCTCTTAAGGGTCACGTGTTGTCAAGTGTCAGGCTGCGGCATAGCTACGTGAACGCGGAAGTGACTGAATGAATAAATAAATCGTGTATATTCCCCGGTACCTATGTCTATCGCGAACCGCTTCGCGTTCTCCAAGTTGCGGAATATCTCGTCGGGCGGGAGAGTGATGCTTTTGTCCATGGTGTGTCTACTTGTGCTGCTGTGGAGTCCGCCACAGTCCGCTATGGTCACGGCAACGGTTCTGACGCTGCGTGCGCGCCGCGCCGTGCGTACGTACGTACGTACGCGGCCCCGCAGTCGTCCAATCAGCATCCGCGTGCACTGTGAGGCGTGTAACCCAGAAAAACATGTTTTTAACTAACTTGATTAACATCTGGAGAGAAGAGTACATTTGTAAATTACGTATTGTCTTTATTTATTATTTTCACGTCTACTCTCAACTGTCACGAATTATTAAACAATAAAAAGGAGCCAGGCCTGTGTTTTTGAGGTGTAACTGGTACATGTAAAAAATAAAATAAAAAGTTGACGTTTTATTGTGTATTGCTCATACTAATTAGTTGAATGTGTGGCACCTATAGACTAAAACAATGAGTAAACAATTTCTATAATTTTACTAAACCACTTATATATGTTTGGACTTCTGAAACAGGTATTACAGGTGGAGTAACTAACAACTACTGTAGCCTGCCACTTCTCTCAGCTCATTGTTTTGCCTGTTGCACATTAACCCTTTGACATGCAGCAGCTGGCAGCTCATTCAGAACTAATTTACCTGGACTTTGTTAAAAACCCACAAGATGTTATTTTCAAGATCATAAGGTGTCTAAAATATGTATCAATGATACTCTCATTTGATGATGCAATGGAGCAGTGAATGAAACAAGCTGATACAGAAAATATATGACACTGTGAGACAAAGTGGAATGAGGTGATTTTAGCAATCCTAAATGTGATTTTGTATTTTACAACTATACATTTTAAGTGCACATACACAAACTAACCACTAGAGGGTACTGCTCAGCCAAAATAGAAATATAAAGTGTCCGTTGAGAAATACACTGAGGGAGAAAAAAAATAATGTTGTTGATGAATTTCAAAAAGACACAGCTTAAGATTCGGTTGATGTTTTTTATTCAAAGATATTGAATGGATCACATCATAGAGGCACTGGTGGTGATGATGCATCACAGTAAAAACATGTGTAGTTCAAGGCATTGTACTCAAATAGAGTGAACAGCTTCAGTATTTGTTAATCATTTAGTACAAGCTAAACAGACTGAACCAACTCTCTTGCACTGAGAGAAAATAACTTTCAGATAGTCATTAACACACAACAGAACATGTTGGTGACATAACAGAAAACTTAAAGACTCAACATGGGTCAATAATATTTTACAAAGTAAAAAGTCAATGAAGCACATCTAAAAGGAGAAAGTGCTTCCATGTCACTGAATCAATCTTGATGTAAGACTTATTGGACTTTAAGGCAGTTGTGATAATTCTGGCCAATATTGGCTAAACATTTGATTATATTCATAAATCAATACAAGGATATTTGGTATTCATAGAATACAGTTGTATGCTCCTCAATATTTTCTAAAAAAATTGATTTAACTTTCCTTAAAAAAATATATCCAAAAATAAATGGAAATTGTTCCGTTCAATATAACCTCCCGGTTAATTAAAACACTTTGCAAAGACACAACTCTTTTACATTTCATAATAATGTGTCTGATGATAACATTTGACCAATGTGGTCATCTCAGTTTGTCTGGTAGTAGCTCCAGTCTGTAGGTGTCTACCACGGCCTCCAGGGGGCGCTGTTGACTGGACTCTTCTCTTTGCTGATGCTGGTCTGGACTGTGGAGCTCGGAGGAGAGAAGTCAGCCTCTCTCAGGTTCTTATCAGAGGAAGACTGCAGCTTGTTGAAGTGGTGCATCAGTCTTCTCTGCTGTTGATTCTGCTGCTGCAGTCGTCTCAGGACACAAACTGTCATCTCCAGGATGTCTGCTTTCTCCAGCTTGGAGTCTGGCTGCTGTTTGAGGAACTCTGGATCCAGGAGAGACTTGAGCTGCTCAATGCTGCTGTTGATTCTCTCTCTGCGTAACTTCTCCACCAGAGGCTTTCTGATCTGCAGAAAGAGGAATAAGGTCATTAATAAACTGATTCTGGAGTATAGAGTTAGCATGAAGAAAGACAACTTCTCATTGACAACATTTAAATCTTCTTGAATCTTCAATTTACCTTGTGGGTCAGAGTCAGATGCTCCTGAGAATTGGTCATTGCTGCAGTGGTTGTAGGTGCCATGTCTGGATCTCTGTGCTGTAGAGGTCTCTGTAGAGAGAATCTGATCTCTGCTGGCTTCATCCCTCCTATTTATACTCCCTCATCTCCATATGAATGTGTGGGTCTTGGTCTAGTCGAACTTTCTCACAGTCTCAGCCAATCTGAGAGCTTCATGAGACAATGAGGGATGCAACACACTTGTTGCTCTTAATGCCCGGGGGACAATGGTTAGGTCTCAGGGGAGCAGGTGGAGGACTGGGGGGGTGATGGAGGGAGACTCTCAGAGCTCTGTGTGAATCTGGGAAAGTGGTGACCCTGTAGAGAGAGCAGATCTGCTGCCTGATGCTGGGATCAATGACTCTGACTGAGCACACGCTCATCATCCCGAGGGAGACCGACTGGGAAATTGTCCTAAAAACACCTTTATACATTTAATTATTGTTGCATTTTGGGATATTAAATCCATATTATGTAAATCATGAACCATTAAACTTTGCCAGTTGATTATAACTTTAAGCCATTTATTTTTTCGATTACAAATTGACAAATTCATGTGTGGCTCAATGGCTTCTATAGATGGAATTTTGGATATGACCATATTTTTGGGGAATAAAATATTCTATGAATCCCACTATGGATGATGTATGAACAAACCCCTTCTGTTAAAAAAAAAAATATAGATAGGAGTGAAACTGGAAAGTTTTACTGAAGTGGAGATTTCTGCGTCAGAGTCTGAGAAAAAAAATTCACTCAGAGAAAACCGATTTTCAAGATATGTTTTCTAAAATGACTTTAATGTCGAAGACACCACAGGTAAATGGGGTAAAGAAAAAGGAACTATTAAATATCACCATACAACTTCCCCAGTATACTTACATTAAGAACATTATTATTTTGGATGTTTTCTTTCCATTAGTCTGAAAAAAAACTTGATTATCTAATATATTGTGACCAGTTATTAATACAGTAAAGTCAAGTTCATTCAGCTGAACGTTCTCCAGGTGAAACAGACTGTCTGTCTCGTTCCAGTGAGTGAAGACTGGGTTCGTTTCTCCCACTGGGAGCTGTGGTCAGTTCCCCACAGAAGCAGTTTGAATGGCTCACATGGCGGCTGGCGGCCCTCTGCTGGGGAAAAGGCCACGACTTAGCGCCACGAACCATCTGGAAGAAAACAATGACAGCGTGTGACAAAGTTTTAATGTCCACAAAGTGACGGGGGATTTGAATGGAAATAAGGTTACAGGTAAGTGATTAAAAGGTAAAGAATAGCTCCCCATTGACGTCAGGACAGCAGAAAGTCTCTACATCTTCCGCCGCAAACTAAAAACACATCTTTTCCGACTATACCTTGAATAAAGAAAGTAGCACTTTAGTAGCAATTAAATGGCACTTACTTATCGTCACCTTCCTAAAATAATGGCCCAAGTAATTTTTTCAGGTTTTTCAGAAAACACAAAAAAAAACAGGCATACTGTAATACCGGTCAAATTATGTTATGATTACTAATATTATGTTCGAGTGAGATTTTCATTGATAAAAATGCTCGCAAAAATGCTAACTAAATTGCTAGCTTAAATGCTAGCTTCAAAATGCCATATTAAAAAGCTCGTAAAATCACATTGTCTTTTGACTTAGGCAAAATAAAATGGCCGAAGTCACACTCTTGACATAGGCCGTTATACTATAGAGGTGGCCAGTATCATGAGGAGATGATTTAGGCAAGAAAATCATTTTTGTCAAAAAATATATGGCACTTTGTAGTTTTGCTTTCTTGAAGAAATTGTAATTTCTTGATTCTTGTTGTTTTGAGTTTGAACTCATGATTGAATGCACTTATTGTAAGTCACGTTGGATTAAAGCGTCAGCTAAATGAAATGTAATGTAATAAAGAAGTACTAAATATACTTTTTATATATGTCTAAAACTAAGACGTCGTCCCTCTCTCTTGCCTGTTAGTCAATGTATTAAAAGGTTCCCCAAAGGACAAAGGTACACGTATGTCCAAACATGAAAGCGAGTCTTTATAACCATCGGCGTGAGGGCGACTTTGGCATCCATCAATAGAACAAACATAAAAAAGGCCTACATTGAAATAATTGCCTTATAAACTGAGTGGGAATGAAGTTGGCAAAAGTTAAAGAGTTGGGACCAAAGAGAGAGACGGACCGTGAAGGAAATACAGGAGAAGAAGGCGAGGAGAAAGTGTGCCAACTCCCCTCGGAGGCCCGTCAGGTGCTGGTGGGGTTGAGGATGCTAATCACACCGAACTGTGACTCCGCTCTCGCGGCTTTCCCACACTCGGTCCATTGACAGGCTCTCGCTGCACAATGGGCTTGTGCCTTGTTAAATGCTAATTCGTCCCCACACAAGCAGCTCCCAGCTCTCCCCCGAGGGCCACGTTTGTTGTTTAGACACTCCTCAATTAGGAGACGGGAGAAGGACGAATAAACACAAATATTTTGACTGGGAATGTAGCCAGTGTGTGCAATGTCATGTAAACCAGTCCACTAGAGATGTATTTAGGGTGCAGATTTCATAATTACGTAGAGCTTAAAACTGTAAGAAGTATAAACACTTTTAATCAATGGTTTAAAATACCTTGTGATGTAGTTGTGAGAAGCTAAAAGGACATTTTGAAGTGTTTATTAATGTGCAGTATTTCCTATAAAGATAGATTTGATATAATTACAATTATTGTTCATACAGCATTATCATCCATTATCTGTTTATACACAATTCTCAATCTATGCGTGAGGAAGGATTATAGTTGGTGAGAAATCTATAAACATATATGGTAAAGTCTTATATCTGCTGTATCGTGTCACTTATGTGTATATAATGTGCAGACATGATAAACAAGGTTAAAGTGTTTCTGGATCTTCTTTATTCAAAATATTGAGGCTGTGTATTTATGGTTTCAAACACGTTTCACATTGTTTTAATGATACATTTTAAATAAAATATATAAACTATACTATGATTAGATTAAAAATACTGATTTGATAATTCAGCAATATTAGATTGAACCATTTGAACAACAACATGTCCAAAGTGGGTTATTTTATTATGAATATTTAAACATATAATCAAAGTATATATACTATGAAGTCTAGCGAGTAAACAAAATAAATAAATATAAGAAATGTAGTAGTGAAGAAGTCCTCCCCCGCTCACAGACGTCTTTGTCCGTGTCTTTTGTCCTCTGCGGCTCTGTGAGTGAGGTTTCTCTGCTTTCCCACACTCGGTCCATTCACCGCCCTCAGGAACAAAAGAAGTGTGTCTGGTTGCACATCACATTAATTATGGAGTCAGTTTACGAGTTTTGTCTCACTGCCTCCGAATGGGAATTCCTGTCATCGCGGCTCGTCATTACCAGGCTTTTGTAAAATGTCCATCAGGAATGCAGACATGCTATAAGGATTAATGAACATTCAAAAGCCGCCCTTTACGATCAGATTGTTCCTCTGCATTCCAGACTGTTTATGTTGACGGGATGGATAAACGGGTGTCTGAACTCCTGAATCGATCGGGCGCTTGTTATGCTGCAATGAGACTGTGGAGTTGAAGTTTGAGCTTATTTTTAATAGCCTGCAATCCAAATATATTTAAAATGTGATGAAAGCAGCTTCATCCAGCGGTTGTAAAGAAGATTAGAGTTTGAAAACTGGGTTCTTAACGTTAATGTGCTCATTGTTTTTATTTTTATTTATCTGCTTTTATTGTATAGCTTATATGGTGATTTTAAAAATGTTTTGTCAAGTGTCTTTGAGTACCACGAAAAGCGCTATACTGTATAAATGTAATGTATTATTGTTATTATTATTATTAAAACTCCAAGAGGGCGTTACTTTAAGTTTACTTCCTTTTTTTCTATCAGTATTAGAGTTGTCTGCTTGTTTTTTATCCTTCTTTGAGGACCGTGAAAGAAAATCAAGCGAGAGGACAATTTTTTATGTGTTAGATAATGTTAAGTGTGATACATTTTCTTTATATAAAACAGAAATAAATGCACGGTCAGTTGTACATTTAAGACTGAATGTCATATCATTTCATTGCCAGTCTCCCACGTGTGTGATGGGATGATGAGCGTGTGCTCAGTCAGAGTCATTGATCCCAGCATCAGGCAGCAGATCTGCTCTCTCTACAGGGTCACCACTTTCCCAGATTCACACAGAGCTCTGAGAGTCTCCCTCCATCACCCCCCCAGTCCTCCACCTGCTCCCCTGAGACCTAACCATTGTCCCTCGGGCAATAAAACCATTCAGCATGCTGCATCCCTCATTGTCTCATGAAGCTCTCTGATTGGTTGAGACTGTGAGAAAATCCAACTAGACCAAGACCCACACATTCATATGGAGATGAGGGAGGATAAATAGGAGGGATGAAGCCAGCAGAGATCAGATTCTCTCTACAGAGACCTCTACAGCACAGAGATCCAGACATGGCACCTACAACCACTGCAGCAATGACCAATTCTCAGGAGCATCTGACTCTGACCCACAAGGTAAATTGAAGATTCAAGAAGATTTAAATGTTGTCGATGAGAAGTTGTCTTTCTTCATGCTAACTCTATACTCCAGAATAAGTTTATTAATGACTTTGTTCCTCTTTCTGCAGATCAGAAAGCCTCTGGTGGAGAAGTTACGCAGAGAGAGGATCAACAGCAGCATTGAGCAGCTCAAGTCTCTCCTGGATCCAGAGTTCCTCAAACAGCAGCCAGACTCCAAGCTGGAGAAAGCAGACATCCTGGAGATGACAGTTTGTGTCCTGAGACGACTGCAGCAGCAGAATCAAGCTGTGGACTCTGCAGCTGTTGGTCAGGGCTACTCCAGATGTGTCCAAGAGGTGACACACTTCCTGTCCAAGGAGCAGGTGAAGACACCGTCCAAGAGAAGACTGATGCACCACTTCAACAAGCTGCAGTCTTCCTCTGATAAGAACCTGAGAGAGGCTGACTTCTCTCCTCTGAGCTCCACAGTCCAGACCAGCATCAGCAAAGAGAAGAGTCCAATCAACAGCGCCCCCTGGAGGCCGTGGTAGACTTGTGAAAAAGTCTGTTGGACTTTATCTCGTCCTCATGCGTGTGGTCGTCTCACATGGAAGAGTTATTGCTACTGCAATGTTTAACTTGTGTTACCTTTTGTAAAGGTCACATTCTGTGCTTCTGTGATATTTGCAGTGTGGCTCCTACTTTGTTTGTCAAAGGTAATCACTTATTTCAGCTTTTACTCTGTGAAGTAAACTGTTTTGTTCCCCAAGGGAACGCCTTTATGTTGTCAGCAACACTGACAATGATGTATGTACTTTTACTCCCTTTAGGAGACACAGTTAATCATGTTGAACATGTTTCAGATTTATATGTGGTGTTCACATATTCTGTTTATTGAAATGTCCTTTCTGATATATCTCTAAACATCTCAATTGTCTGCATTTCTCGCAGACGCATTTAGCATTTTCATAAAGACAAATGTGCTGTTATTATAACTCTGTGAGTGACAGCACTCATGCCTTCATTGAAGGACTTGTCGTTTGTAAAATGTAACCACGTGAATGTATCTCTTCAAGACAAGCGATCCGCAATAAAACAATCACGAAAACAAAGTAAAAAAATGTTGTCTTCTCTTTTTTTTATTATCACAAATTTATGTCAATTACTGAATTTAATGAACCAGACCTTAATCTGCTGCATATTTTCAAAGCAGTTCCATGGTTTTGGTCAGTGATCCGAGGGGTTTGGTCTTTGTTACTCAGTGATTCAACATCTTGAATAGATGTCACACCCGTATGATGGACAATGAGTCAGAAAAGATCCCGTCAGCAGTGAGCAGTGACACAGATTGAACTCTTTTCTGGAACGCCGTTCCTCTAAACCACTGGTTCTCAAGCTTTTTCCAGTGTAAAATATGTTTTCAGCCAAGTACCTCCTAACCAACGCAAAGCATTCTTGGTTGAAATAAATATATAATACTGTGATGTGCCATCAGTGTCTGATTTAATATAGAATATATAAAATTAAGTTTATGAACTTACACTTATATTTGATTGAATGTTTATTGAATAAAACATTTTTAAGGATTTTTGAATGGATGTTACTTTGACATATATATTTTTTTAATCTCACGTCCCCCCTGGAGTGCCTTCACAAACCCCCAGGGGTACACGTACCCCCATTTGAGAACCAGTGCTCTAAACGATACTAGAAACGGTTTAAATGGTTTAAATGGGACATGTCAGCCTCCTATAGGAGATAAACTGGGCTGAGATCTAGTGAATGCAGAGGCCAGAGTACAATATCATCATCATGATCATCATGATCATCATGATCATCATCATCATCATCATCATCCTCATCATCCTCATCCTCATCATCCTCATCATCATCATCATCATTTACTGAACCATCTTTGTCCTTTCTGCAAGCATTGGACTTAATTACGTTTATCCACCTTTTTTTTTTAGGTTTTTCCTTTAATGTTTTCCTTAAGTAAAAAGTAAAAAGTCCTGCATTCAAAATGGTACTTTAGTAAAAGTACAAAAGTACCAGCATGAACGTATACATAAAGTCCTCATCGTGCAGATGGGCCTTTTCATAATAATATATTATTACTGGATTCTAATTAGCGATGCATTAATGTTAATGATGCAGCTGGTAAATGTGGAGCTCATCTTAAATACCTCATACTGCTGAGTGACTTAACCAGTAATAATAATACATAATGTATGAGTTGATATTATTTTGTGTTTATAATAAAAACCTGCAAAGTAAATAAAGCTGTTCAATAAATGTTTCCGAGAGAAAAGTATACGATTTGCCTCTGAGATATAAGTTTAGCAGAAAATGGAAATACTTAAGTAAAGTACGAGTACCTCAAAATTGTACTGAAGTACAGTACTTGAGTAAATGTACTTGGTTTATCATCGAGCAAAAACATGCTGCTGTTCATGGTGTTTAAAACACATTTGTTCCACTTAAGAACTTGAACTATGAGAAACAAACAACCTTAAAAATTTAATTATCTACAGAATATGACTATGAATATCGGAGTTTTAATGAAGTATTCCTCTGTAGTTGATTTCAATGAGGTGACATGAAAGGACTTACATTTCGTACATATTTATTTTCTTGAAGTCTGCAAAAGCAACAAAACAAATTTCAATCCACTTTGGATGAATACAAATAAAACAGGTGAATATAAAAACCAAAAATATGCATACATGGCATACACAAAACAATAACAAATCCCTTTTCAGAAGAAAGGATGATGTTTAAGGATAAGGTTCAATATACCTTGAAACAAGGCAGTAAGGCACTGTATGCAACATAAGCCTAAACAGTATTTTCTCAGGAAGAATTCATATTGCTGTTTGGCTTCAAATTCACTGCAGTTTATCAATATAGACTTTAAAGATTACATTAAATCCTTTAAAAAACATCTTGGTCCTAACTAATACCTGCATAGTTAAAAGACCCGATTTATCTTCTGTGGTCTTGTTCCAACAAAAAACCACAACCACAAGAATAATAAATCCCATAAATAGCAGCACAACATGTTTTAACAAGTCAACTCTTCTTCGTCTTCGCCTCTGAATCCGAGTTTCCATCTTTCTTCCTCTGGCTTCTGTTGAAGCCAAAATTAAACCACAAAGGTTCTGTGGCTCTGCTCATCCCAATGCAAACGATGCATTTCTCTGCAGCCACCAGATCAACACACACACACACAGATGCAGCTGGCATCGCTAAAGTCTGGAGTTCACAAGCAACTGCAACTCTTTCACTGCAGCTTTAAGTCCATTCCTCATTGTCTTCAAAAGCAAAGTGGAGCCAAGTCCTCCTCTTCGTCAGGAAACAGGCGCAAGATGTCCCGTGAGTATTTGGAGTAGCCGTTGTGTGACAGCAGGGCTTTCTTCAGCGTGAGCAGGGACTTTATCTTCTCCAGGATGTCTGCGACGGGGATCCCGTTCTGCAGGTGTTCTCCGATCAGATCCTTCAGCTTCTCCACTCCGCTGCTGCATTTCCTCTCCAGCATGTGGAGTTTACACCTGAGAGAAGCAAAGTCATCTAGTTTAGTACTGGGAACTTAATGAAATACAATGAAAAATAAAAACTAGGCACATATTTATTTAAAGTTGTGAGTTCTTTGTCTTACCTAAAGAGCTGCTCCTTCACGCTGTCTTGGAGAGCGAGGTCTGCGTAGAGGGCCATGGTGAGGGTCGCTTGTGGTGGAGGGAAGTTCTGGTGTTGCTTGAGGAGGTTCGGAGGAAGTGTCTGTTGACATCGGGGTCTGCTGCTCAGCATTTATGCCGTTCAATACTGCTTTTCCAGCCAATCAGGGGGCTCCTCGCTCCGGACAATAGAGTGAATTTAATGCCTGTCACACAGAACAGGTGGGATGCTTTATCTTTAGGCCATACATCAGTGAGGTCAGTGGGAAAATGTTTTTCCTGAGGTAGACACGGGGAAATTTAGTTTTTGTGATGCGTAGGCCTGGACGCAAAGATGACATAGCAAAGATTCTTTAATGACTCTCGTGTAGGGAAGTGAAATGAAAATAAAGCAACCAAAAAAAATGCATCCTAAAAAACATTGTAACGTCTCAACAAAAATCTGCAACATAAAAAGGACAAAAGCTGTAATGAAAAGTATTAAAAGTGGAAATTTTGTGTTTATTTTACTTGACAAAAGTGTTTTAATTAATTTATAAAAATGAAATAATAGAAAATGCATTACACCCCAATGCAACATAACTGAAAACAATCTTTAAAAGAAGACCCAAAAGCTGTAATAATGTTTGAAAGTGATATTTTCTGGCTGGTTGTGTCCCAGCAGAGAGTTACAGCGAAAGCAGATGGTTTGTGTGTGAAGTGGCTTTCTGCCTGAGAACCGTCCCGGGGCTTTGTGGGAGCAGACACACTTCTATTGTGCCTGCAGCTGAGCAGCCTGCATTCAGAAGTGTGGGAAGCCGTGTGTCGCCGCGGCTCCAAGCTCCAGAGAGGAGAGGAGGGCGTGTGACCGGGGCACGTTCAGCCCCGCGCTGGGAGCTGTGGGAGCTCAGAGGAGGGGAACTGGGAAACCTGAGCCCCCGATTACACAGACAGCCGACACACACACACACACACACACACACACACACACACACACACACACACACACACACACACACACACACACACACACACACACAGACAGATGGAGAGGAGATAAACAGGGTAAAGGTAAACCCACCTCAACATGATTACAGCTCGCAGTTGTCTCAGTGTGCTCACAGACAAACAACAGCAAGACATTAGTTATAAACAGGAAATCAAATCTAAAATATGAGGAAAAGGTAAACAAAAAAACATGCCATGTCAGCGATGATATTGTAAGAATGCTTAGAAAAACAACGATCTAATCGATAACAATTTAACAGGATCATAATGAATCTATAAATTCCAGGAATTACAAAGATATAAATTAAAATACTTCAATTTTGCTTGAGGTTTTTTTCCTCTTGTATTTATGATTCTGTCAGCCAATCAAAATGCACTTTCCTGGTAGTTAAACTCTGGCTTCATGAGTTGACCTCTACCACCTGAATGTGCCATTAACTCTAAGCTGAACCAACGTAAGATACACCCTGGGGGAAGTTTGTAGGAAGTCTGCAAGCTACGCACGGATATATAAGTATATATAAGTCCAATAATCAGAATCAGCTTTATTGGCCATGTGTGTTTACACATACATGGATTTTTTTCACATAGCTCTCATCGTACATATATAGATATTATATACAATAAACAAGATAAATATTAAAAAGATATTAAAAAGAGTAGTCAGAGGACTGCAGATGGAGGGGTCTGATTATTTGTTCATCAGAGTGACGGCCAGTGGAAATTGTGACGTAAAGTAAACCATTTAGAAAAAAGGTGTGTGTGTGTGTGTGTGTGTGTGTGTGTGTGTGTGTGTGTGTGTGTGTGTGTGTGTGTGTGTGTGTGTGTGTCTCTCTCTCTCTCTCTCTCTCTCTCTCTCTCTCTTTCTGTCTTTTGTATCAAAGAAGAACAAAATCAATGGATGAAACTGTGAGTGAGTTTTTGGATTGATGCTGGTCGATTAAATTAATGGGATAGTTAACTCTCATTGAGCTGGTGAATTCTATATAAAAAAAAATTGTATTTGTCATGTGAACTGTGTCTTATCACATTAGGATAATTAATGCATTATTAGTAGTAGTTACTTTTATTTGATGTGCTATAGTTTTATGTAAATAAGAGAAACAAGGTAATGTCAAAAACAGTTACCCGTCTCTCTTGTTATATAATTTTACCCTAAGGCATGAAGGTGTGTGTGTGTGTGTGGTGGTGGTGGGGGGGGGGGGGGTATAATCAGGAATGTATTGATACAGCAACATAAAGAACATTTGACGTAACAGAGCTAAGAAAATGTATTGAAAGTTATTCAATATTATTAAAAATTATAAGCAGAAAAACACCATAAGAACTCAAGATTTTCAGTGTGCAGTGTTTTTTTATTCAACAAGTCACAATGAGCCTCAAAAAGTATGAAAGCTGCAACTAGAGGTGATGATTCATCACAACAACAACTTGTAGATTTCTACAAGACACACTGTACTCAGAGAGAGTAAAGGAACAACTGTCTTTATAAAAGACAAACCATATACAATATTAGAGGACACAGTCCTCACTGTCTTTAAACAATACTTTTACAAATGGATTTAAACATTTTCACTTAGTGAACAAAACAAATAGTAAAAACTGACCTGAGAACAGGTCACATTCTTCTTAGTAAACAATGAATTCAATTGAATCCCAAAATGTAAAATTCTCATTGTCACTGTAAAACTGTGACAATGTGACGTTAAACAAACCTTTTACAAAAAAAGGATAAACATATTGATCTTGAAACAGATCATTTTTCATTAATCACATAATAATGAGGAAAGATCCATTTTGACAGATCGTCCATAAAAAGGAAAATTAACAATTTTATCAAAATGATCAATATTAATCAAGAGGTAACAACAATCACCAATGCATAATATCGTACCAACACATGACATGTTGTCAGGAATAAAAGTATCACATGAAAATAGTGACATTAATACATCTTTTAGAGAAAAAGGATGAACATTTGGATCTAACAACAGATCAGTTTGGAATAATCAGAGAGATTAAAGTTCTTTAACGTGTCAAAAATAAGTTGACATTTCTGATCAAAATGATCAATAACAAAGAAAAGATACTAATGTATCCATAGCTTTTACCATCCACCAATACATGAAGTACAGTGATGGTAATATTAGCTGTATCAATCAGATTGCTTCATGCAACATGCATGACAAGATGTTCTCTTTCTTAACTTGAAATATAAAGTTGCTGTTATTTCCTCAGGAAATGTCATCTTCCACAAAGAAAGTAGAAACTAAAAACAACCTTCTGTACAAACAGAAGAACAAGTTCATAACATTTCCGAATTCAGAAGAATTGACTTTCAGTAATCTTTGACCAACGTGGTCATCTCAGTTTGTCTGGTAGTAGCTCCAGTCTGTAGGTGTCTACCACGGCCTCCAGGGGGCGCTGTTGACTGGACTCTTCTCTTTGCTGATGCTGGTCTGGACTGTGGAGCTCGGAGGAGAGAAGTCAGCCTCTCTCAGGTTCTTATCAGAGGAAGACTGCAGCTTGTTGAAGTGGTGCATCAGTCTTCTCTGCTGTTGATTCTGCTGCTGCAGTCGTCTCAGGACACAAACTGTCATCTCCAGGATGTCTGCTTTCTCCAGCTTGGAGTCTGGCTGCTGTTTGAGGAACTCTGGATCCAGGAGAGACTTGAGCTGCTCAATGCTGCTGTTGATTCTCTCTCTGCGTAACTTCTCCACCAGAGGCTTTCTGATCTGCAGAAAGAGGAATAAGGTCATTAATAAACTGATTCTGGAGTATAGAGTTAGCATGAAGAAAGACAGCTTCTCATCGACAACATTTAAATCTTCTTGAATCTTCAATTTACCTTGTGGGTCAGAGTCAGATGCTCCTGAGAATTGGTCATTGCTGCAGTGGTTGTAGGTGCCATGTCTGGATCTCTGTGCTGTAGAGGTCTCTGTAGAGAGAATCTGATCTCTGCTGGCTTCATCCCTCCTATTTATACTCCCTCATCTCCATATGAATGTGTGGGTCTTGGTCTAGTTGGAGTTTCCCACAGTCTCAGCCAATCAGAGAGCTTCATGAGACAATGAGGGATGTGGAGCAGCAGCATGTTCGCTGTTAATGCCCGGGGGACAATGGTTAAATCTCCGGGGAGCAGGTGGAGGACTGGGGGGGTGATGGAGGGAGACTCTCAGAGCTCTGTGTGAATCTGGGAAAGTGGTGACCCTGTAGAGAGAGCAGATCTGCTGATTGATGCTGAGATCAAAGACTTTAACTGAGCACACGCTCATCATCACATCACACACGTCGGGGATCGATAATGAAGACATTACATTCCAATTTTTCTTAAAACAAACGTGCATATATCTATGTTTTATATAAAGCACATGTATAACACTTTCTAATGTATAAAAGTAGCCAAACTTGTGGAGCATCAATTACATTTTTATTGCAGACTATTTGAAAATAAGCTTTAACTTACATAGTTGTATGCAGCAAGCAAGTTGATTATTTTTCTAATATTAATTTGAGCACAAACCTAAATTGTATCGCCATTTCACAATTTAGTTAGATATTAGAATTTTTTAACCAAAAATGCACCAATTTGTAAAATATGATGTTAGAAACCAGTTTGCAGCCCATTCATGGCATTTGACCAAACGCAACACAATCCTCATCCTGCTGTCCAGATGCAGCAGAGTCTTTTGACACGTGCCTTGTAGTCGGTGTGAGTAACAAGTTGAGCTCAGTTTCCCACACTGACTCCCTGTATGGTCTGGTCATGAACCACAAAGGCACTTCTGTGACAGATGCTGGCTGTGTGTTGTCGTAGAAACAGAGTCTGACATCACCAACCATCTGGAGGGAAAGAAGCCCATTGGCTGTTTCTGACTGTGCACAATTTTGTTGATGAAACTGTCCTAAAGTATCATTAAAAAACGTAATCATGTCATATTTTCAGTTTTTAATAATTGCCATACATTGTGAACCTCAGGTCATTATTATGCCGCATTACTGGCCATTAACTGAATTAAAACTTCAACTCTATACTCGTGAATGTGGGAGGTTTTGGATGGTGGCAGCTGTTTCCTGAAGTGTGCCAAATCCCTTTGGAGAATTACTTGGCTGCTGGTGGGAGGGATGTCATTCACACTCAACTCAACCCCACACAGTTTTCCCACACTTGAAAGAAATTGGCATGTGCCCCTTTCTAAATGGACCTTGAGGTTCTTGTGCACAAGCACTGTGCGCCGTCAAGCATAGAGGGTTTGGCCCCCTCAAAAAAAATATTACCCATTAGCGTGAACAATCGGTTAATTTAAAGCAAATTAAATTAATTGTCTTTTGCACATATAAATAATTAATCAATATTATAAAATGCTACAATATCGTATGTGTGTACTGGGTCGAGGTCGGAACATCAAGACGGAACGTTTCATGTGATCTAGTTCACTCGGGTCATAATTAGTGTGACCGGAAGTGGATACTGGATACTGGATGGATGATGTGAGAACCTACCCGCCAAATTTAAGCTTGCAAATGCCAGAAGATGGACTTCAAAACTTTTTTCCTGACTAATGGTATTAGGGAGGCTCGACAGTAGAGCACCTGAGGAAATATTAAAAGGACGAGGCAACTGTAACAAGCGAAGAAATTTGGCCACAACGGCCAACGGCTGTGAAGCTGTCACTTCAACGGCTAACGGCTGACATTGCTCAGGTGTAGCGGCTAGCGGGAAGCCTCCTCCTTCTCTAAAAGACTGGGTCCTCTGCTCTCCATTGGGACTCCTACCAACCAATACTGATTTGTGGACTAACAACCCAAAGTGAGTACTGTAATGTTACCCTATCCATTTTGTTAATGTTACACAAAAGGCGGAAGAACAGAGATTTCACATTTCAAAACTGGTCCAACCATCAAGTGTAGGTTAAAGCTAATAGCTTAAGAAAAGAAATGAAGATGCTACGATCAAATACATAAAACAAATAATTTAAAAAGCAACACCAAAAGATGGTCTTTTACACTTGTGTGACCAGAAGACCAGGAAACATATGAGGTCGATGCAAATGTAAAAAAGTGAAGAAATCTGACCTCTACCTTATCTAACGTCGCAAAGGCTATCAGCTAGGTTAGCTAGTTAGCTAATGCTAATGTTGTTCAGCAAAGCTCCTCCATCCACAAAAGAATGGATCCGCTGCTTTTTGTTGGGACTCCTATCACCATACTGATGTTTGTTTTTCTCTCTGACAGACTTCAAAACAATTTTCGGAAGTCTGTCTCAAACTTTATCCTTTCAGTTTATACCAAAAAAGCAGAAGAACTCAAATTGGTTAAATCTCAAAAGCATTTCAACCATTCGTGTATTTAACAGACTTTTTCACTGGATATTGATGAACCAAACTGAGGACCACAGAGCGGCTGGAAGGATACCACCCTGAGACGGTTTACCGCCGACACTTGTCCCTTCATGTTTTAGTGGTGAGTAACTGTTTTGTTTCCTGAAGTATGTTGGTGCTTAATGTAGTTGTCCAGCGTTACGTTATCCAGAACTAACGTTAGCTAGGTAGCTAACGTTAGTTATGGTGTGGAATTAGCTAGCTAGCTAATGGTCTAAAATAAGATAAAATAATCCTTTATTAGTCCCGCAGTGGGGAAATTGCAGGATTACAGCAGCCTTGCCCACAATAGAGACACATAGTAAAAAAACAATCAAGTAATATAAATAAAATAACAATAAACAGTAGTAAAACAGTAGTAAAACAGTAGTAAAAACAGTAAGAGAAGAATACAGTAGCAATTTTAAATTAAATATACAGACGGAATAAGAGTATAAAAGTACTTAAATGTATTTATATTGCACCAGGTGAGTGCAATTACTGGTGTTAAAACAGCCTGTTGGCATGCAACTGTGTGCAGCACATTAGTTTTCTGTTTCTGTCTAACATATCAGTTCAAAGCTCGAGTATCACAAGGTTGTGATTCTGTGTAATATGGCGTTACGTGAAATAAACCACATTCTTAAGTTAACTTGAGGGCTCCATAGTGTAACCGACAGAAACGTGTTCTCATACTAATAGATAGATAGATACTTTATTCATCCCCAAGGGGAAATTAGTTCGTCACAGTAGCAAGCAAGGTTACATAGAACAAATATCAGAATAAAAATACTCAATATATACAATAAAACTCAATATATACAACAAATTAGCAGAGTGTATTAATTTAGGAAATTAAACAATAAAGAAAGTGCACAAATGCAAAGTATATGCAGTGTATATGAAGTGTATATAACTATGTACAGTGACTAACAAACAGCAAAAGCGGTGCAAGGTCTATTAATGTTGATGTTGAATCAATTGTCGGAGGATCTGGCCAGAGGTGATTTATTATAAAGTCTAATAGCAGTGGGCAGGAATGTTCTCCTGTATCTAAAAGTATCGGCTCTAGCTAGATTAGATTTATGTATTTGATAAAGAGTGGTAATGGCAATTCAAATGAGAGGAACCGTTAGAAACAATGGCGTGATTCCCAACAAAGCCCCAGTTTCGAGATCCAGAGTCTCTTTTAATCTCCGTGCCTTCAGGGCAAAGGTCTGGATCTGGTGTCCCACAGGGCTCTGTGAGTGAGCTTCCTCTGGTTTCCCACACTCTGTCCTTTGACTGAGGAACAATAGAAGTGTGTCTCATTATGCATCACATCAGATACAATGCCTGACGTCTTTAAAGATCGACATGGTTAACATGACACGTTCATTAAAGCACCGGAGGCACCTTAAAGCACCTGAGGCTAAAATGTAAAACAAAAGAATGATGCAGCAAACGTTTCTTTGACATATGTATGTTCATTTGGTTTGATAACTTGACTTATTCTACATTAACGGTGTGATTTAACATAGATAATCCCTCTTTGACAAAAATCTTTATTGATTTAGTTTAGCAGTCAAAATACATTATGGGTAAATAATAAGTGTGTTTGGGGACTTTTATCTTGACTTCTCACGAAAAACAATAATGAAGACCTCCATCAAGTGAGTTCAAATTAAATGAATTGTGGAAGGTCACTCATGTAATCATAATACGCAATGAAATGAGAAGACATCATTTTCAGTTAGAAGTGTTTTGTTTATTCAACAAGTCACAATGAGCCTCATAAAGTATGAAAGCTGCAACTAGAGGTGATGATTCATCACAACAACAACTTGTAGATTTCTACAAGACACACTGTACTCAGAGAGAGTAAAGGAACAACTGTCTTTATAAAAGACAAACCATTTACAATATTAGAGGACATAGAACTCACTGTCTTTAAATAATACTTTTACAAATGGATTTAAACATTTTCACTTAGTGAACAAAACAAATAGTAAAAACTGACCTGAGAACAGGTCACATTCTTCTTAGTAAACAATGAATTCAATTGAATCCCAAAATGTAAAATTCTCATTGTCACTGTAAAACTGTGACAATGTGACGTTAAACAAACCTTTTACAAAAAAAGGATAAACATATTGATCTTGAAACAGATCATTTTTCAATCATCACATAATGTGAGTAAAAATCCATGATGACAGATCATCCATAAAAAGGACAATTTACATTTGTATCAAAATGATCACTATTAATCAAGAGGTAACAACAATCACCAATGCATAATATTGTACCAACACATGACATGTTGTCAGGAGTAAAAGTATCACAGGAAAACAGTGACATTAATAAATCTTTTAGAGAAAAAGGATGAACATTTGGATCTAACAACAGATCAGTTTGGACCAATCGGAGAGATTAAAGACCTTTAACGTGTCAAAAAGAAGAGTCAAAGTTTCTGATCAAAATGATCAATAACAATGAAAAGATACTAATGTATCCATAGCTTTTATCATCCACAAATACATGTAGTACAGTGATGTAAAGTAATAATTGCTGATGCAATCAGATTTGGTTCATGCAACATGCATGACAAGATGTTCTCTTTCTTAACTTGAAAGATAAAGTTGCTGTTATTTCCTCAGGAAATGTCATCTTCCACAAAGAAAGCAGAAACTAAAAACAACCTTCTGTACAAACAGAAGTACAAGTTCATAACATTTCAGAATTCAGAAGAATTGACTTCCAGTAATCTTTGACCAATGTGGTCATCTCAGTTTGTCTGGTAGTAGCTCCAGTCTGTAGGTGTCTACCACGGCCTCCAGGGGGCGCTGTTGACTGGACTCTTCTCTTTGCTGATGCTGGTCTGGACTGTGGAGCTCAGAGGAGAGAAGTCAGCCTCTCTCAGGTTCTTATCAGAGGAAGACTGCAGCTTGTTGAAGTGGTGCATCAGTCTTGTCTTGGACGGTGTCTTCACCTGCTCCTTGGACAGGAAGTGTGTCACCTCTTGGACACATCTGGAGTAGCCCTGACCAACAGCTGCAGAGTCCACAGCTTGATTCTGCTGCTGCAGTCGTCTCAGGACACAAACTGTCATCTCCAGGATGTCTGCTTTCTCCAGCTTGGAGTCTGGCTGCTGTTTGAGGAACTCTGGATCCAGGAGAGACTTGAGCTGCTCAATGCTGCTGTTGATCCTCTCTCTGCGTAACTTCTCCACCAGAGGCTTTCTGATCTGCAGAAAGAGGAACAAAGTCATTAATAAACTTATTCTGGAGTATAGAGTTAGCATGAAGAAAGACAACTTCTCATCGACAACATTTAAATCTTCTTGAATCTTCAATTTACCTTGTGGGTCAGAGTCAGATGCTCCTGAGAATTGGTCATTGCTGCAGTGGTTGTAGGTGCCATGTCTGGATCTCTGTTCTGTAGAGGTCTCTGTAGAGAGAATCTGATCTCTGCTGGCTTCATCCCTCCTATTTATACTCCCTCATCTCCATATGAATGTGTGGGTCTTGGTCTAGTTGCAGTTTCCCACAGTCTCAGCCAATCAGAGAGCTTCATGAGACAATGAGGGATGCAGCATGCTAAATGGTTTCATTGCCAGTGGGACAATGGTTAGGTCTCAGGGGAGCAGGTGGAGGACTGGGGGGGTGATGGAGGGAGACTCTCAGAGCTCTGTGTGAATCTGGGAAAGTGGTGACCCTGTAGAGAGAGCAGATCTGCTGCCTGATGCTGGGATCAATGACTCTGACTGAGCACACGCTCATCATCCCATCACACACGTGGGAGACTGGCAATTAATTGCCTCTCAGTTAAAAAGTATTGAATAACTTCTATATGAATAAGTTAAATAATCAGTGGAAGTTGTTTTGATTTGTCCATAACAAAACAAATATAGCAAGTTGCCATTCATGTCATTTAGTCTCCATTTTTTCTTGATCATTTTAAAATTGTTCACATCCTAAAATCCAATGCCTTTCCTCAGGTTCTGTATTACTGAAGACAATTTATTCAGTGATTTTAAAACAGTTTAATTCCCAAATGGATATTTTTTAAATCGTGGAGAACAACAGTTAGTTTTCAGTCCAGATGTTTCACAGTCTTCTGACTTGTGTCTTGTAGTAAGTGTGGGTAGGAAGTTGGTCTCAGTTTCCCACACTGACTCTTTGAATGCTGTGGTCAATGAACAACAAAAGGACGTTGAATGGAGCCTTTGTGACTGATGCTGGACGTGTGTTGTAGTACAAACAGAGCATGATGTCACCAACCATCTGGAGGGAAAGAACCCCATTGGCTGAATCTGACACTGAAAAGTTTGAAATTATCAGGACAATTTTATTAAAACAGATCTGCCAAATTGTATTTGGCAAATTATGTAGTTAATGTTAAGAGCTTTTGATCATCCAGTCAATATTCGGCATGTTTTTCAATCATCATGTTTTATTGATGTCATCTCTGTAGATGAGGCTGGGAGGTTGAGGCAGCTGTTTCCTGAAGTGTGCCAAATCCCTTTGGAGAATAATCTGGTGCTGGTGGGGCTGAGGACAATAATCATGCTAAACTCTGATCTCCACAGTTTTCCCACTCTGTTCATTAACATAAATTAGGCTCTTTGCTTAAATCCAAATACATCTTTTGATTATTCTTTGGTAAATTAAACACATGGTAGCAATGTGGTTGTTCCTTTAATATGTCTTTCTTTTAATATTCTACAACTCATCATTTAATCTCAAAATATATAAAGTAAAAATTAGCTGTGCTGGGAGCCTTTGCTGGAATCACATGTATTTTAAATATTCACAAATCCTGTGATGTTAATGTAACAATATACTCTGAGGTCATCATGTGAAAGGTGTGGTTCTATCCTGTCAGTAAAACACTGACCTGTGTGCTATTTATACTGAACCATGTTCTCTTTTCTAGTGTCAAAATATCATGAGACTGTAGCCCTGAGACAAAATAAATATTTTCTATTTTTATTTCCTAACAACATTAGAGTTCTACAATTTACCTCACTGACAGAAACGTAAAGAATAACATTGTCTTATTAGTTTGTATCATCATAGTTAGAAATGTTACAATAATGCAAATCTATGATTTGAAACAGATTAGGAATTTTGCATTTTTAAGATCCCAAATCTCTTTTAATCTCCGTCCCTTCAGGTCAAAGGTCTGGATCTGGTGTCCCACAGGGCTCTGTGAGTGAGCTTCCTCTGGTTTCCCACACTCTGTCCTTTGACTGAGGAACAATAGAAGTGTGTCTCATTATGCATCACATCAGATACAATGTCTGACCCTTTAAAAAGGGAGATGGTTAAGTTTAAACTTTTTACATTTCAACACTTGAAATTTAGAATTATATCAAAATGAAGTAAATTTCCTCATTTGGTTTATGAATTGACTAACTCCATATAGAGTAATGTATCATTGATAATCCCTTTAAATTAAATAATGTAAATGTAAACACATTCCTATACATAGTTTAATCATGAACAGGAATGTTACTGTTGGTCAATTACTGTATGTTCTGACGCTTTATCTTGATGTGTCTTTCAAAGATATGATCGATGGTGGAGACCTCTATAAGTTATGATGAAATCAATAAACGATGACATGAGAAGACAACATTTTCAGTTAGAAGTGTTTTTTTATTCAACAAGTCACAATGAGCCTCATAAAGTATGAAAGCTGCAACTAGAGGTGATGATTCATCACAACAACAACTTGTAGATTTCTACAAGACACACTGTACTCAGAGAGAGTAAAGGAACAACTGTCTTTATAAAAGACAAACCATTTACAATATTAGAGGACACAGTCCTCACTGTCTTTAAACAATACATTTACAAATGGATTTAAACATTTTCACTTAGTGAACAAAACAAATAGTAAAAACTGACCTGAGAACAGGTCACATTCTTCTTAGTAAACAATGAATTCAATTGAATCCCAAAATGTAAAATTCTCATTGTCACTGTAAAACTGTGACAGTGTGACGTTAAACAAACCTTTTACAAAAAAAGGATAAACATATTGATCTTGAAACAGATAATGTTTCAATAATCACATAATGTGAGTAAAAATCCCTTATGACATCCATAAAAAGGACAATTAACAATGTTATCAAAATGATCACTATTAATCAAGAGGTAACAACAATCACCAATGCATAATATTGTACCAACACATGACATTTTGTCAGGAATAAAAGTATCACATGAAAATAGTGACATTAATAAATCTTTTAGAGAAAAAGGATAAACATTTGGATCTAACAACAGATCAGTTTGTAGTAATCAGAGATTAAAGTCCTTTAACGTTTGTCAAAAAGAGTTTCTGATCAAAATGATAAATAAGAATTAAAAGATATTAATGTATCCATATATTTTACCATCCACCAATACATGTAGTACATTGATGTATAGTAATAATTGCTGATGCAATCAGATTTGGTTCATGCAACATGCATGACAAGATGTTCTCTTTCTTAACTTGAAAGATAAAGTTGTTGATATTTCCTCAGGAAATGTCATCTTCCACAAAGAAAGAAGAAACTAAAAACAACCTTCTGTACAAACAGACGAACAAGTTCATAAGATTTCCGAATTCAGAAGAATTGACTTCCAGTAATCTTTGACCAATGTGGTCATCTCAGTTTGTCTGGTAGTAGCTCCAGTCTGTAGGTGTCTACCACGGCCTCCAGGGGGCGCTGTTGACTGGACTCTTCTCTTTGCTGATGCTGGTCTGGACTGTGGAGCTCAGAGGAGAGAAGTCAGCCTCTCTCAGGTTCTTATCAGAGGAAGACTGCAGCTTGTTGAAGTGGTGCATCAGTCTTCTCTTGGACGGTGTCTTCACCTGCTCCTTGGACAGGAAGTGTGTCACCTCTTGGACACATCTGGAGTAGCCCTGACCAACAGCTGCAGAGTCCACAGCGTGATTCTGCTGCTGCAGTCGTCTCAGGACACAAACTGTCATCTCCAGGATGTCTGCTTTCTCCAGCTTGGAGTCTGGCTGCTGTTTGAGGAACTCTGGATCCAGGAGAGACTTGAGCTGCTCAATGCTGCTGTTGATTCTCTCTCTGCGTAACTTCTCCACCAGAGGCTTTCTGATCTGCAGAAAGAGGAACAAAGTCATTAATAAACTGATTCTGGAGGATAGAGTTAGCATGAAGAAAGACAACTTCTCATTGACAACATTTAAATCTTCTTGAATTTTCAATTTACCTTGTGGGTCAGAGTCAGATGCTCCTGAGAATTGGTCATTGCTGCAGTGGTTGTAGGTGCCATGTCTGGATCTCTGTGCTGTAGAGGTCTCTGTAGAGAGAATCTGATCTCTGCTGGCTTCATCCCTCCTATTTATACTCCCTCATCTCCATATGAATGTGTGAGTCTTGGTCTAGTTGGAGTTTCCCACAGTCTCAACCAATCAGAGAGCTTCATGAGACAATGAGGGATGCAGCACACTTACTGCTCCTAATTCCTGGGGGACAATGGTTAGATCTCCGGGGAGCAGGTGGAGGACTGGGGGGGTGATGGAGGGAGACTCTCAGAGCTCTGTGTGAATCTGGGAAAGTGGTGACCCTGTAGAGAGAGCAGATCTGCTGCCTGATGCTGGGATCAATGACTCTGACTGAGCACACGCTCATCATCCCATCACATTGAAAAGGAAATCACATTCCATCAAACAAATATGGTTTAAATCTATGTGTAAAAGAAATATGAAAACTAATTTGACATTTTTTGTCTTGTGATTTTATTGAGTGAAGACTTAAAATACATCTGGTGAAATTAATATTTTGATTGAACTTATTCAGATTTTTTATTTCATATTTATACTTGACTATTCATTTTCGATTCATGCTTCTCCAAAAATGCACAATTTTTTAAAATCTGGTTTCTTATGTTGGTCACCAGTTTGATTCCCATTCCTGACACTTGAAACCAACTCAACACAATCCTCATCCTGCTGTCCAGATGCAGCAGTCTTTTGACACGTGTCTTGTAGTCGGTGTGAGTAACAAGTTGAGCTCAGTTTCCCACACTGACTCCCTGTATGGTCTGGTCAATGAACCACAAAGGCACTTCTGTGACAGATGCTGGCTGTGTGTTGTCATAGAAACAGAGTCTGACATCACCAACCATCTGGAGGGAAAGAAGCCCATTGGCTGTTTCTGAATCTTTGAAATTTGTATAAATATTGATCATACAGTATCACAGAAAAAAACGATATCATTTCATACTTTCAGTGTCCAATCATATTAATTCATTCTGAACCTCTATTAATAATCATGTCTCATCATTGACCGTTAACTGGATCAAACCTCCAGCTCTACACATGAAGGTGGGAGGTTTCGGGGGCAGCTGTTTCCTGAAGTGTGCCAAATCTCTTTGGAGAATTCCTCGGCTGCTGGTGGGATGAATGTCATTCACACTCAACTCTTTCCTCCAGAGCTTTCCCACACTCCGTCTATTAGCAGTAAATATGCACGTGTTCTTCTAATAATGGATCTTCTGCACGCAGTGTGTGACGTTAAGGAATGAGGGTGGGACCCCCTCAAAAATAATTCTTCATTCAAGTGAATAGCTGGTACGTAACATTACGTTCAACGACAAAAGACAATTTCTGAAGAATTTGCTGTGTGAATGTTAAATATAAAAAAACGTAACAGCAATTTGCCCTAATTGTAACACAGTTTGCCCTAATTGTGTGAAATATATGAGAAAGTTGAATTAACGTGAGGAAGTCCCTTGTGTTGTGACAAGTTTAAAGTTTTCGAAAAAATGAAGGAAGTACTATGAAAGATACAAACACGTAAAGTAATTGCAGACTTGAAATTTTGAGTTTTACAAAATTGGAACTAGTAACGTGGCAAGGCAAGTTTATTTGTATAGCGCATTTCAACAACAAGGCGATTCAAAGTGCTTCACATAAATCCATGAAAAGCATCAAAACATAATGCAGAAAATAACCAGATTTAAAAACAATTAAGAACATTCATTTTAAAACATAAAAAAACAGTCAAAAGCAACAAATAGAATAAAAGTTGCAGTGCAGTTTAAGAAATACAATGCAGTAGTGAGATGCAGAAATTGATATCTTTGAATCTGGTTAAATGAAAGGCAACAGCAAACAGAAAGACTTCAATCTGGATTTAAAGGAGCTGAGGGTCTCAGCAGACCTGCAGCTTTCAGGGACCTTGTTCCAGATATGTGGAGCAGAAAAGCTGAACGCTGCTTTTCCATGTTTAGTTCTGACTCTTGCAACAGAAAGTAGCGCTGACTTTCAATCGTTTGTCTTTGGGACCAAAAACAATTACTTCTGTTGTATCTTTATTTAATTGAAGTAAATTCTGGCACATCCAGTTGTTGATTCCTTCAATGCATTTAGCCAGCCCTTGTATGGATTATAGTCCCCCGGTGCTATAGTTACGTAGATTTGTGTGTCGTCTGCATAATTATATTAACACACTTTGTTGTTTTCCATAATCTGAGCCAGTGGAAGCATGTAGATGTTGAACAGAAGAGGTCCCAGTATTGAACCTTGGGGAACACCACATGTCTTCCTAGTCAGCTCTGATGTGTAATTAGCTAACGACACAAAGTATTGTCGGTCCTTCAAGTAGGATTCAAACCAGTTAAGTGCTGCGCCAGAGAGTCCTACCCAGACTTTCAGTCTGTCTAGTAGTGTGTCATGATCGATCGACCCTGTCGAATGCAGCCCTGAAATCCAGTAATACTAAGACTGAAGTTCTGCCACTGACTGTGTTTAAGTGGAAGTCGTTGAAAACCTTAACAAGAGCAGTTTCAGTACTGTGGTGCGGACGAAAACCAGACTGTAAGATATCAAAACAGTTATTTTCGGCCAAGAAGTTGTTCAGCTGTTAAAAAAACACTTTTCCCATAAAAGAAGTAACTTTACTGAGAGAAACCTTTTTTAACACCATGCTAAAATTATTGGTTCTCATTTACATTTTTCAAAACAAGTTCCAGTTTGAAGGTTCAGAGTCTCTTTTAGTCTCCGTCCCTTCAGGTCAAAGGTCTGGATCTGGTGTCCCACAGGGCTCTGTGAGTGAGCTTCCTCTGGTTTCCCACACTCTGTCCTTTGACTGAGGAACAATAGAAGTGTGTCTCATTATGCATCACATCAGATACAATGTCTGACCCTTTAAAGAGGGAGATGCTTAACTTCAACGTTTTGACATTTCAACACCTGAAACATACAAAAATAAAGTACATTTCAAAGACAACTAAATTGTGTTTGAAATGTACTTTTTCTCATTTTGATGAATTGACTAATTCCATATAGAGTGATGTATAATGATAATCCCTTTTAATCAATAACCTTAGTTGAACCACATTCCTATACGTAGTTTAATCATGAACAGGAATGTTGCTTTTGATCAATTACTGTATGTTCTGACCCTTTATCTTGATATGTCTTTCAAAGATATGATCGATGGTGGAGACGTCTATAAGTTATAATGAAATCAATAAACGATGACATGAGAAGACATAATTTTCAGTTAGAAGTGTTTTTTTATTCAACAAGTCACAATGAGCCTCATAAAGTATGAAAGCTGCAACTAGAGGTGATGATTCATCACAACAACAACTTGTAGATTTCTACAAGACACACTGTACTCAGAGAGAGTAAAGGAACAACTGTCTTTATAAAAGACAAACCATTTACAATATTAGAGGACACAGTACTCACTGTCTTTAAACAATACTTTCACAAATGGATTTAAACATTTTCACTTAGTGAACAAAACAAATAGTAAAAACTGACCTGAGAACAGGTCACATTCTTCTTAGTAAACAATGAATTCAATTGAATCCCAAAATGTAAAATTCTCATTGTCACTGTAAAACTGTGACATTGTGACGTTAAACAAACCTTTTACAATAAAAGGATAAACATATTGATCTTAAAACAGATAAATTTTCATTAATCACATAATGTGATAAAATGTCCATAAAAAGGACAATTAACCTTCTTTTCTTTTTTAAATCAAAATGATAAATGTTAATCAAGAGGTAACAAATATCACCATTTCATAATATTGTACCAACACATGACATGCTGACAAGAATAATAGTAAATCTGAGAGAAGAAGGATAAACATTTGGATCTAACAACAGATCAGTTTAGACTAATCAGAGATTAAAGTCCTTTAACGTGTGTAAAAAAGAAGAGTCAAAGTTTCTGATAAAAAATGATCAATAAGAATGAAAAGATACTAATGTATCCATAGTTTTTACCATCCACCAATACTTGAAGTACAGTGATGCATAGTAATAATTGCTGATGCAATCAGATTTGGTTCATGCAACATGCATGACAAGATGTTCTCTTTCTTAACTTGAAAGATAAAGTTGCTGTTATTTCCTCAGGAAATGTCATCTTCCACAAAGAAAGAAGAAACTAAAAACAACCTTCTGTACAAACAGAAGAACAAGTTCATAACATTTCCGAATTAAGAAGAATCCACTTCCAGTAATCTCTGACCAATGTGGTCATCTCAGTTTGTCTGGTAGTAGCTCCAGTCTG
Organism: Myoxocephalus aenaeus; assembly: GCA_038501785.1. Lineage (NCBI taxonomy): Eukaryota > Metazoa > Chordata > Actinopteri > Perciformes > Cottidae > Myoxocephalus > Myoxocephalus aenaeus. Next base: position 208,203 of record JBAMJR010000174.1, read on the forward strand.
TATGTGTCTACCACGGCCTCCAGGGCGCGCTGTTGACTGGACTCTTCTCTTTGCTGATGCTGGTCTGGACTGTGGAGCTCAGAGGAGAGAAGTCAGCCTCTCTCAGGTTCTTATCAGAGGAAGACTGCAGCTTGTTGAAGTGGTGCATCAGTCTTCTCTTGGACGGTGTCTTCACCTGCTCCTTGGACAGGAAGTGTGTCACCTCTTGGACACATCTGGAGTAGCCCTGACCAACAGCTGCAGAGTCCACAGCTTGATTCTGCTGCTGCAGTCGTCTCAGGACACAAACTGTCATCTCCAGGATGTCTGCTTTCTCCAGCTTGGAGTCTGGCTGCTGTTTGAGGAACTCTGGATCCAGGAGAGACTTGAGCTGCTCAATGCTGCTGTTGATTCTCTCTCTCCGTAACTTCTCCACCAGAGGCTTTCTGATCTGCAGAAAGAGGAACAAAGTCATTAATAAACTGATTCTGGAGGATAGAGTTAGCATGCATAAAGACAACTTCTCATTGATAACATTTAAATCTTCTTGAATCTTCAATTTACCTTGTGGGTCAGAGTCAGATGCTCCTGAGAATTGGTCATTGCTGCAGTGGTTGTAGGTGCCATGTCTGGATCTCTGTGCTGTAGAGGTCTCTGTAGAGAGAATCTGATCTCTGCTGGCTTCATCCCTCCTATTTATACTCCCTCATCTCCATATGAATGTGTGGGTCTTGGTCTAGTTGGAGTTTCCCACAGTTTCAACCAATCAGAGAGCTTCATGAGACAATGAGGGATGCAGCACACTTACTGCTCCTAATTCCTGGAGGACAATGGTTAGATCTCCGGGGAGCAGGTGGAGGACTGGGGGGGTGATGGAGGGAGACTCTCAGAGCTCTGTGTGAATCTGGGAAAGTGGTGACCCTGTAGAGAGAGCAGATCTGCTGCCTGATGCTGGGATCAATGACTCTGACTGAGCACACGCTCATCATCACATCACATTGAAAAGGAAATCACATTCCATCAAACAAATATGGTTTAAATCTATGTGTAAAAGAAATATGAAAACTCATTTGACATTTTTTGTCTTGTGATTTTATTGAATGAAGACTTAAAATACATCAGGTGAAATTAATATTTTGATTGAACTTATTCAGATTTTTTATTTCATATTTATACTTGACTATTCATTTTCGATTCATGCTTCTCCAAAAATGCACCATTTTGTAATCTTGTTTATTATGTTGGTCACCAGTTTGATTCCCATTCCTGACACTTGAAACCAACTCAACACAATCCTCATCCTGCTGTCCAGATGCAGCAGAGTCTTTTGACACGTGTCTTGTAGTCGGTGTGAGTAACAAGTTGAGCTCAGTTTCCCACACTGACTCCCTGTATGGTCTGGTCAATGAACCACAAAGGCACTTCTGTGACAGATGCTGCAGGCTGTGTGTTGTCGTAGAAACAGAGTCTGACATCACCAACCATCTGGAGGGAAAGAAGCCCATTGGCTGTTTCTGAATCTTTGAAATTTGTATAAATATTGATCATACAGTATCACAGAAAAAACAATATCATTTCATACTTTCAGTGTCGAATCGTATTCATATATTCTGAACCTCTATTAATAATCATGTCTCATCATTGACCGTTAACTGGATCAAACCTCCAGCTCTACACATGAAGGTGGGAGGTTTCGGGGGCAGCTGTTTCCTGAAGTGTGCCAAATCTCTTTGGAGAATTCCTCGGCTGCTGGTGGGATGAATGTCATTCACACTCAACTCTTTCCTCCAGAGCTTTCCCACACTCCGTCTATTAGCAGTAAATATGCACGTGTTCTTCTAATAATGGATCCTCTGCACGCAGTGTGTGACGTTAAGGAATGAGGGTGGGACCACCTCAAAAATAATTCCTCATTTAAGTGAATAGCTGGTACGTAACATTACGTTCAACGACAAAAGACAATTTCTGAAGAATTTGCTGTGTGAATGTGAAATATAAAAACGTAACAGCAATTTGCCCTAATTGTAACACAGTTTGCCCTAATTGTGTGAAATATATGAGAAAGTTGAATTAACGTGAGGAAATCCCTTGTGTTGTGACAAGTTTAAGGTTTTCGAAAAAATGAAGGAAATACTATGAAAGATACAAACACGTAAAGTAATTGCAGACTTGAAATTTTGAGTTTTACAAAATTGGAACTAGTAACGTGGCAAGGCAAGTTTATTTGTATAGCACATTTCAACAACAAGGCGATTCAAAGTGCTTCACATAAATCCATGAAAAGCATCAAAACATAATGCAGAAGAAAACCAGATTTAAAAACAATTAAGAACATTCATTTTAAAACATAAAAAAACAGTCAAAAGCAACAAATAGAATAAAAGTTGCAGTGCAGTTTAAGAAATACAATGCAGTAGTGAGATGCAGAAATTGATATCCTTGAATCTGGTTAAATGAAAGGCAACAGCAAACAGAAAGACTTCAATCTGGATTTAAAGGAGCTGAGGGTCTCAGCAGATCTGCAGCTTTCATGGACCTTGTTCCAGATATGTGGAGCAGAAAAGCTGTACGCTGCTTTTCCATGTTTAGTTCTGACTCTTGCAACAGAAAGTAGCGCTGACTTTCAATCGTTTGTCTTTGGGACCAAAAACAATTACTTCTGTTGTATCTTTATTTAATTGAAGTAAATTCTGGCACATCCAGTTGTTGATTCCTTCAATGCATTTAGCCAGCCTTTGTATGGATTATAGTCCCCCGGTGCTATAGTTACGTAGATTTGTGTGTCGTCTGCATAATTATATTAACACACTTTGTTGTTTTCCATAATCTGAGCCAGTGGAAGCATGTAGATGTTGAACAGAAGAGGCCCCAGTATTGAACCTTGGGGAACACCACATGTCATCCTAGTCAGCTCTGATGTGTAATTAGCTAACGACACAAAGTATTGTTGGTCCTTCAAGTAGGATTCAAACCAGTTAAGTGCTGCGCCAGAGAGTCCTACCCAGACTTTCAGTCTGTCTAGTAGTGTGTCATGATCGATCGACCCTGTCGAATGCAGCCCTGAAATCCAGTAATACTAAGACTGAAGTTCTGCCACTGACTGTGTTTAAGTGGAAGTCGTTGAAAACCTTAACAAGAGCAGTTTCAGTACTGTGGTGCTGACGAAAACCAGACTGTAAGATATCAAAACAGTTATTTTCGGCCAAGAAGTTGTTCAGCTGTTAAAAAAACACTTTTCCCATAAAAGAAGTAACTTTACTGAGAGAAACCTTTTTTAACACCATGCTGAAATTATTGGTTCTCATTTACATTTTTCAAAACAAGTTCCAGTTTGAAGGTTCAGAGTCTCTTTTAGTCTCCGTCCCTTCAGGTCAAAGGTCTGGATCTGGTGTCCCACAGGGCTCTGTGAGTGAGCTTCCTCTGGTTTCCCACACTCTGTCCTTTGACTGAGGAACAATAGAAGTGTGTCTCATTATGCATCACATCAGATACAATGTCTGACCCTTTAAAGAGGGAGATGCTTAACTTTAACGTTTTGACATTTCAACACCTGAAACATACAAAAAATAAAGTACATTTCAAAGACAACTAAATTGTGTTTGAAATGTACTTTTTCTCATTTTGATGAATTGACTAATTCCATATAGAGTGATGTATAATGATAATCCCTTTTAATCAATAACCTTAGTTGAACCACATTCCTATACATACGTAGTTTAATCATGAACAGGAATGTTGCTTTTGATCAATTACTGTATGTTCTGACCCTTTATCTTGATATGTCTTTCAAAGATATGATCGATGGTGGAGACGTCTATAAGTTATAATGAAATCAATAAACGATGACATGAGAAGACATAATTTTCAGTTAGAAGTGTTTGTTTATTCAACAAGTCACAATGAGCCTCATAAAGTATGAAAGCTGCAACTAGAGGTGATGATTCATCACAACAACAACTTGTAGATTTCTACAAGACACACTGTACTCAGAGAGAGTAAAGGAACAACTGTCTTTATAAAAGACAAACCATTTACAATATTAGAGGACACAGTACTCACTGTCTTTAAACAATACTTTTACAAATGGATTTAAACATTTTCACTTAGTGAACAAAACAAATAGTAAAAACTGACCTGAGAACAGGTCACATTCTTCTTAGTAAACAATGAATTCAATTGAATTCCAAAATGTAAAATTCTCATTGTCACTGTAAAACTGTGACAGTGTGACGTTAAACAAACCTTTTACAATAAAAGGATAAAGATATTGATCTTAAAACAGATCAATTTTCATTAATCACATAATGTGATAAAATGTCCATAAAAAGGACAATTAACCTTCTTTTCTTTTTTAAATCAAAATGATAAATGTTAATCAAGAGGTAACAAATATCACCATTTCATAATATTGTACCAACACATGACATGCTGACAAGAATAAAAGTAAATCTGAGAGAAGAAGGATAAACATTTGGATCTAACAACAGATCAGTTTAGACTAATCAGAGATTAAAGTCCTTTAACGTGTGTCAAAAAGAAGAGTCAAAGTTTCTGATAAAAAAATTATCAATAAGAATGAAAAGATACTAATGTATCCATAGTTTTTACCATCCACCAATACTTGAAGTACAGTGATGCATAGTAATAATTGCTGATGCAATCAGATTTGGTTCATGCAACATGCATGACAAGATGTTCTCTTTCTTAACTTGAAAGATAAAGTTGCTGTTATTTCCTCAGGAAATGTCATCTTCCACAAAGAAAGCAGAAACTAAAAACAACCTTCTGTACAAACAGAAGAACAAGTTCATAACATTTCCGAATTCAGAAGAATTGACTTCCAGTAATCTTTGACCAATGTGGTCATCTCAGTTTGTCTGGTAGTAGCTCCAGTCTGTAGGTGTCTACCACGGCCTCCAGGGGGCGCTGTTGACTGGACTCTTCTCTTTGCTGATGCTGGTCTGGACTGTGGAGCTCAGAGGAGAGAAGTCAGCCTCTCTCAGGTTCTTATCAGAGGAAGACTGCAGCTTGTTGAAGTGGTGCATCAGTCTTCTCTTGGACGGTGTCTTCACCTGCTCCTTGGACAGGAAGTGTGTCACCTCTTGGACACATCTGGAGTAGCCCTGACCAACAGCTGCAGAGTCCACAGCTTGATTCTGCTGCTGCAGTCGTCTCAGGACACAAACTGTCATCTCCAGGATGTCTGCTTTCTCCAGCTTGGAGTCTGGCTGCTGTTTGAGGAACTCTGGATCCAGGAGAGACTTGAGCTGCTCAATGCTGCTGTTGATTCTCTCTCTGCGTAACTTCTCCACCAGAGGCTTTCTGATCTGCAGAAAGAGGAACAAAGTCATTAATAAACTGATTCTGGAGGATAGAGTTAGCATGAAGAAAGACAACTTCTCATTGACAACATTTCAATCTTCTTGAATCTTCAATTTACCTTGTGGGTCAGAGTCAGATGCTCCTGAGAATTGGTCATTGCTGCAGTGGTTGTAGGTGCCATGTCTGGATCTCTGTGCTGTAGAGGTCTCTGTAGAGAGAATCTGATCTCTGCTGGCTTCATCCCTCCTATTTATACTCCCTCATCTCCATATGAATGTGTGGGTCTTGGTCTAGTTGCAGTTTCCCACAGTCTCAGCCAATCAGAGAGCTTCATGAGACAATGAGGGATGCAGCACACTTACTGCTCCTAATTCCTGGGGGACAATGGTTAGATCTCCGGGGAGCAGGTGGAGGACTGAGGGGGTGATGGAGGGAGACTCTCAGAGCTCTGTGTGAATCTGGGAAAGTGGTGACCCTGTAGAGAGAGCAGATCTGCTGCCTGATGCTGGGATCAATGACTCTGACTGAGCACACGCTCATCATCCCATCACATTGAAAAGGAAATCACATTCCATCAAACAAATATGGTTTAAATCTGTGTAAAAGAAATATGAAATCTCATTTGACATTTTTTGTCTTGTGATTTTATTGAATGAAGACTTAAAATACATCAGGTGAAATTAATATTTTGATTGAACTTATTCAGATTTTTTATTTCATATTTATACTTGACTATTCATTTTCGATTCATGCTTCTCCAAAAATGCACAATTTTTTAAAATCTGGTTTCTTATGTTGGTCACCAGTTTGATTCCCATTTCTGACACTTGAAACCAACTCAACACAATCCTCATCCTGCTGTCCAGATGCAGCAGTCTTTTGACACGTGCCTTGTAGTCGGTGTGAGTAACAAGTTGAGCTCAGTTTCCCACACTGACTCCCTGTATGGTCTGGTCAATGAACCACAAAGGCACTTCTGTGACAGATGCTGGCTGTGTGTTGTCGTAGAAACAGAGTCTGACATCACCAACCATCTGGAGGGAAAGAAGCCCATTGGCTGTTTCTGAATCTTTGAAATTTGTATAAATATTGATCATACAGTATCACAGAAAAAACAATATCATTTCATACTTTCAGTGTCGAATCGTATTCATATATTCTGAACCTCTATTAATAATCATGTCTCATCATTGACCGTTAACTGGATCAAACCTCCAGCTCTACACATGAAGGTGGGAGGTTTCGGGGGCAGCTGTTTCCTGAAGTGTGCCAAATCTCTTTGGAGAATTCCTCGGCTGCTGGTGGGATGAATGTCATTCACACTCAACTCTTTCCTCCAGAGCTTTCCCACACTCCGTCTATTAGCAGTAAATATGCACGTGTTCTTCTAATAATGGATCCTCTGCACGCAGTGTGTGACGTTAAGGAATGAGGGTGGGACCACCTCAAACATAATTCTTCATTCAAGTGAATAGCTAGTACGTAACATTACGTTCAACGACAAAAGACAATTTCTGAAGAATTTGCTGTGTGAATGTTAAATATAAAAAAACGTAACAGCAATTTGCCCTAATTGTAACACAGTTTGCCCTAATTGTGTGAAATATATGAGAAAGTTGAATTAACGTGAGGAAGTCCCTTGTGTTGTGACAAGTTTAAAGTTTTCGAAAAAATGAAGGAAGTACTATGAAAGATACAAACACGTAAAGTAATTGCAGACTTGAAATTTTGAGTTTTACAAAATTGGAACTAGTAACGTGGCAAGGCAAGTTTATTTGTATAGCGCATTTCAACAACAAGGCGATTCAAAGTGCTTCACATAAATCCATGAAAAGCATCAAAACATAATGCAGAAAAAAAACAGATTTAAAAACAATTAAGAACATTCATTTTAAAACATAAAAAAACAGTCAAAAGCAACAAATAGAATAAAAGTTGCAGTGCAGTTTAAGAAATACAATGCAGTAGTGAGATACAGAAATGTATATCCTTGAATCTGGTTAAATGAAAGGCAACAGCAAACAGAAAGACTTCAATCTGGATTTAAAGGAGCTGAGGGTCTCAGCAGACCTGCAGCTTTCAGGGACCTTGTTCCAGATATGTGGAGCAGAAAAGCTGAACGCTGCTTTTCCATGTTTAGTTCTGACTCTTGCAACAGAAAGTAGCGCTGACTTTCAATCGTTTGTCTTTGGGACCAAAAACAATTACTTCTGTTGTATCTTTATTTTATTGAAGTAAATTCTGGCACATCCAGTTGTTGATTCCTTCAATGCATTTAGCCAGCCCTTGTATGGATTATAGTCCCCCGGTGCTATAGTTACGTAGATTTGTGTGTCGTCTGCATAATTATATTAACACACTTTGTTGTTTTCCATAATCTGAGCCAGTGGAAGCATGTAGATGTTGAACAGAGGAGGCCCCAGTATTGAACCTTGGGGAACACCACATGTCATCCTAGTCAGCTCTGATGTGTAATTAGCTAACGACACAAAGTATTGTCGGTCCTTCAAGTAGGATTCAAACCAGTTAAGTGCTGCGCCAGAGAGTCCTACCCAGACTTTCAGTCTGTCTAGTAGTGTGTCATGATCGATCGACCCTGTCGAATGCAGCCCTGAAATCCAGTAATACTAAGACTGAAGTTCTGCCACTGACTGTGTTTAAGTGGAAGTCGTTGAAAACCTTAACAAGAGCAGTTTCAGACCTGTGGTGCTGACGAAAACCAGACTGTAAGATATCAAAACAGTTATTTTCGGCCAAGAAGTTGTTCAGCTGTTAAAAAAACACTTTTCCCATAAAAGAAGTAACTTTACTGAGAGAAACCTTTTTTAACACCATGCTAAAATTATTGGTTCTCATTTACATTTTTCAAAACAAGTTCCAGTTTGAAGGTTCAGAGTCTCTTTTAGTCTCCGTCCCTTCAGGTCAAAGGTCTGGATCTGGTGTCCCACAGGGCTCTGTGAGTGAGCTTCCTCTGGTTTCCCACACTCTGTCCTTTGACTGAGGAACAATAGAAGTGTGTCTCATTATGCATCACATCAGACACAATGTCTGACCCTTTAAAGAGGGAGATGCTTAACTTCAACGTTTTGACATTTCAACACCTGAAACATACAAAAATAAAGTACATTTCAAAGACAACTAAATTGTGTTTGAAATGTACTTTTTCTCATTTTGATGAATTGACTAATTCCATATAGAGTGATGTATAATGATAATCCCTTTTAATCAATAACCTTAGTTGAACCACATTCCTATACGTAGTTTAATCATGAACAGGAATGTTGCTTTTGATCAATTACTGTATGTTCTGACCCTTTATCTTGATGTGTCTTTCAAAGATATGATCGATGGTGGAGACGTCTATAAGTTATAATGAAATCAATAAACGATGACATGAGAAGACAACATTTTCAGTTAGAAGTGTTTTTTTATTCAACAAGTCACAATGAGCCTCATAAAGTATGAAAGCTGCAACTAGAGGTGATGATTCATCACAACAACAACTTGTAGATTTCCACAAGACACACTGTACTCAGAGAGAGTAAAGGAACAACTGTCTTTATAAAAGACAAACATCTACAATATTAGAGGACACAGTACTCACTGTATTTAAATAATACTTTTACAAATGGATTTAAACATTTTCACTTAGTGAACAAAACAAATAGTAAAAACTGACCTGAGAACAGGTCACATTCTTCTTAGTAAACAATGAATTCAATTGAATCCCAAAATGTAAAATTCTCATTGTCACTGTAAAACTGTGACAGTGTGATGTTAAACAAACCTTTTACAATAAAAGGATAAACATATTGATCTTGAAACAGATAATGTTTCAATAATCACATAATGTGAGTAAAAATCCCTTATGACATCCATAAAAAAGACAATTAACAATGTTATCAAAATGATCACTATTAATCAAGAGGTAACACAAATTACCAATGCATAATATTGTACCAACACATGACATTTTGTCAGGAATAAAAGTACCACATGAAAATATTGACATTAATACATCTTTTAGAGAAAAAGGATAAACATTTGGATCTAACAACAGATCAGTTTGTAGTAATCAGAGATTAAAGTCCTTTAACGTTTGTCAAAAAGAAGAGTCAAAGTTTCTGATCAAAATGATCAATCAGAATGAAAAGATACTAATGTATCCATAGCTTTTACCATCCACCAATACTTGAAGTACAGTGATGCATAGTAATAATTGCTGATGCAATCAGATTTGCTTCATGCCACATGCATGACAAGATGTTCTCTTTCTTAACTTGAAAGATAAAGTTGCTGTTATTTCCTCAGGAAATGTTATCTTCCACAAAGAAAGCAGAAACTAAAAACAACCTTCTGTACAAACAGAAGAACAAGTTCATAACATTTCCGAATTCAGAAGAATTGACTTCCAGTAATCTTTGACCAATGTGGTCATCTCAGTTTGTCTGGTAGTAGCTCCAGTCTGTATGTGTCTACCACGGCCTCCAGGGGGCGCTGTTGACTGGACTCTTCTCTTTGCTGATGCTGGTCTGGACTGTGGAGCTCAGAGGAGAGACGTCAGCCTCTCTCAGGTTCTTATCAGAGGAAGACTGCAGCTTGTTGAAGTGGTGCATCAGTCTTCTCTTGGACGGTGTCTTCACCTGCTCCTTGGACAGGAAGTGTGTCACCTCTTGGACACATCTGGAGTAGCCCTGACCAACAGCTGCAGAGTCCACAGCTTGATTCTGCTGCTGCAGTCGTCTCAGGACACAAACTGTCATCTCCAGGATGTCTGCTTTCTCCAGCTTGGAGTCTGGCTGCTGTTTGAGGAACTCTGGATCCAGGAGAGACTTGAGCTGCTCAATGCTGCTGTTGATTCTCTCTCTGCGTAACTTCTCCACCAGAGGCTTTCTGATCTGCAGAAAGAGGAACAAAGTCATTAATAAACTGATTCTGGAGGATAGAGTTAGCATGAAGAAAGACAACTTCTCATTGACAACATTTCAATCTTCTTGAATCTTCAATTTACCTTGTGGGTCAGAGTCAGATGCTCCTGAGAAGTGGTCATTGCTGCAGTGGTTGTAGGTGCCATGTCTGGATCTCTGTGCTGTAGAGGTCTCTGTAGAGAGAATCTGATCTCTGCTGGCTTCATCCCTCCTATTTATACTCCCTCATCTCCATATGAATGTGTGGGTCTTGTTCTAGTTGCAGTTTCCCACAGTCTCAGCCAATCAGAGAGCTTCATGAGACAATGAGGGATTCAGCACACTTACTGCTCCTAATTCCTGGGGGACAATGGTTAGATCTCAGGGGAACAGGTGGAGGACTGGGGGGGTGATGGAGGGAGACTCTCAGAGCTCTGTGTGAATCTGGGAAAGTGGTGACCCTGTAGAGAGAGCAGATCTGCTGCCTGATGCTGGGATCAATTACTTTAACTGAGCACACGCTCATCATCCCTTTACACACGTGGGAGATTACATTCATAGTGTTATATCTTAATTCGATAACCATATAAGAGAAATGTATAAAAACTAAGCCGATTTATATTTTTTCATCAGTATGTTTATTAATTTCAAACCTAAAATATCAGGTGAAATCATTGTCTTTTTTTAGGGCTGTCCTTCAGAGAAATTCTTAGTCGACTAACACTGATACAATTTGGTTAACTAATCCATTAGTTGATTTAAGGAATAGATCTTTTTAACTGAGGTTTTCCACAAAGAATTACATAAAAACACCCCTTTGAAATGTGTTTATCGTAGATGTGCTCAAACATTTTCAACATGAAAGTTGCATTAAAAATAACGAAACGACTAAAGAATCTTAGTCGATTGAGACCAAAATATAACCAAATATTTCTGAATGAATTGAGTGAGACGTTTTATTTTGTATTTAACCTTCATACATTTTTCTTAAATTTTACTTCATGAAAAATGCACCATTTTGTAATCTTGTTTATTATGTTGGTCACCAGTTTGATTCCCATTCCTGACACTTGAAACCAACTCAACACAATCCTCATCCTGCTGTCCAGATGCAGCAGAGTCTTTTGACACGTGTCTTGTAGTCGGTGTGAGTAACAAGTTGAGCTCAGTTTCCCACACTGACTCCCTGTATGGTCTGGTCAATGAACCACAAAGGCACTTCTGTGACAGATGCTGGCTGTGTGTTGTCGTAGAAACAGAGTCTGACATCACCAACCATCTGGAGGGAAAGAAGCCCATTGGCTGTTTCTGAATCTTTGAAATTTGTATAAATATTGATCATACAGTATCACAGAAAAAACGATATCATTTCATACTTTCAGTGTCCAATCATATTAATTCATTCTGAACCTCTATTAACAATCATGTCTCATCATTGACCGTTAACTGGATCAAACCTCCAGCTCTACACATGAAGGTGGGAGGTTTCGGGGGCAGCTGTTTCCTGAAGTGTGCCAAATCTCTTTGGAGAATTCCTCGGCTGCTGGTGGGATGAATGTCATTCACACTCAACTCTTTCCTCCAGAGCTTTCCCACACTCCGTCTATTAGCAGTAAATATGCACATGTTCTTCTAATAATGGATCCTCTGCACGCAGTGTGTGACGTTAAGGAATGAGGGTGGGACCACCTCAAAAATAATTTCTCATTCAAGTGAATAGCTGGTACGTAACATTACGTTCAACGACAAAAGACAATTTCTGAAGAATTTGCTGTGTGAATGTGAAATATAAAAAAACGTAACAGCAATTTGCCCTAATTGTAACACAGTTTGCCCTAATTGTGTGAAATATATGAGAAAGTTGAATTAACGTGAGGAAGTCCCTTGTGTTGTGACAAGTTTAAGGTTTTCGAAAACATTAAGGAAGTACTATGAAAGATACAAACACGTAAAGTAATTGCAGACTTGAAATTTTGACTTTTACAAAATTGGAACTAGTAACGTAGCAAGGCAAGTTTATGTGTAAAGCACATTTCAACAACAAGGCGATTCAAAGTGCTTCACATAAAACCATTAAAAGCATCAAAACATAATGCAGAAGAAAATCAGATTTAAAAACAATTAAGAACATTAATTTTAAAACATAAAAAAACTGTCAAAAGCAACAAATTGAATAAAAGTTGCAATGCAGTTTAAGAAATACAATGCAGTAGTGAGATGCAGACATTGATATCCTTGAATCTGGTTAAATTAAATGCAACAGCAAACTGAAAAATCTAGAATCTGGATTTAAAGGAGCTGAGGGTCTCAGGATATGGAAAACCGGAAATGACTTAATTATAAATAAATAAATGCAGGAATAAATACAGGAATAAATAAATAAATGCCTAAATAAATGTATAAATAAATGCAGGAATAAATAAATAAATGCTTAAATAAATGTATAAATAAATAAATAAAAACAGGAATAAATAAATAAATGCTTAAATAAATGTATACATAAATAAATAAATACAGGAATATATAAATATAAGTTATACCTAAACAGGACATCATTAAATACCTCTATTTCTACATTTCTGTATTTCAATATTGATTTATGCCTGTATTTCTGTGTCCACACGTATTTCTTCATTTATTTATTTCTGTATTTCTGTGTCCTTGTATGCAAATGAGCTGGGCGGTCCGAACCTCTGTCTAAAGCATGATTGGTCACAGGAGTGTGATCGCTCCTGCTATGTTGTGCTCTACTACTTCTGCCTTGCACATGTTGTTGAAGTTGGAAAGCTCAGCTAACCGTTAGCAGAAGTCTGGATTTTCAATGCCCTGTCCGGCGTCCGGCGCAGCATCAAGCCGGACGCGTATTTGTCCTCCTTTTTGCATACCTGCAAACTTGTCACCTTACGGCGAAATTCGCCGTTTTGAAATCAAAATATGTGAACTGGCCGGCCAGCGTTTCTGAGATTGGAGTGGTCATGATCTTCATAATAGAAGATCTTTGATGAGTCTTGGCCAATCAGCGTTAAGATGTCTCCAGCGACCGTTTCTCAATACGCGTTCTTCTCTGTACTCGATGAGGAAACACACAACTGAAAGTTGACGTTCTCTGAATACTACTGTTGTTGAGTCACAACATGTACTTTTAGGATGTTTTCAGGCGAGAAGTTAGTTGTTTAAGCATCAAATCTGTGCCAGAGAGTCCTACCCAGACTTTCAGTCTGTCTAGTAGTGTGTCATGATCGATCGACCGTGTCGAATGCAGCACTGAGATCCAGTAATACGAAGACTGAAGTTCTGCCACTGTCTGTGTTTAAGTGGATGTCGTTGAAAACCTAAACAAGAGCAGTTTCAGTACTGTGGTGCTGACGAAAGTCGGACTGTAAGACATCAACACAGTTATTTTCGGCCAAGAAGTTGTTCAGCTGTTAAAAAAAACACTTCTCCCATAAAAGAAGTAACTTTACTGAGAGAAACCTTTTTTAACACCATGCTAAAAAATTGGTTCTCATTTAATGAAATGTCCACATTCTAAAAAGGTTTTTTATTCTGATTCATATCAGAAAAAAACATTTAGAAGCAAATACATTTTTTAAAACAAGTTCCAGTTTGAAGGTTCAGAGTCTCTTTTAGTCTCCGTCCCTTCAGGTCAAAGGTCTGGATCTGGTGTCCCACAGGGCTCTGTGAGTGAGCTTCCTCTGGTTTCCCACACTCTGTTCTTTGACTGAGGAACAATAGAAGTGTGTCTCATTATGCATCACATTAGATACAATGTCTGACCCTTTAAAGAGGGAGATGCTTAACTTTAAAGTTTTTACATTTCAACACTTGAATCATACCAAAATAAAGTACATTTCAAAGACAATCTTTTTTTTTTTTTTTAAATGGACATTTCCTCATTTGGTTTGATGAATTGATGTCCTTCATATAGAGTCATGTATAATTGATATTCCCTCTTACTCAATAATCTTAATGTAAACACATTCCTATACATAGTTTAACCATAAACAGGATTGTTACTGTTGATCAATTACTGTATGTTCTGACCCTTTATCTTGATATATCATTCAAAGATATGATTGATGATAGAGACCTTGATCAGTTATGATGAAATTAATAAACGATGACATGAGAAGACATGCTTTTCAGTTAGAAGTGTTTTTTTATTCAACAAGTCACAATGAGCCTCATAAAGTATGAAAGCTGCAGCTAGAGGTGATGATTCATCACAACAACAACTTGTAGATTTCTACAAGACACACTGTACTCAGAGAGAGTAAAGGAACAACTGACTTTATAAAAGACAAACATCTACAATATTAGAGGACACAGTCCTCACTGTCTTTAAACAATACTTTTACAAATGGATTTAAACATTTTCAATTAGTGAACAAAACAAATAGTAAAAACTGACCTTATAACAGGTCACATTCTTCTTAGTAAACAATGAATTCAATTAAATCCCAAAATGTAAGGCCCTAAACCATTCAGTGCTTTATGAACCAGCAGCAGGATTTTAAAGTCAGTTTTTTGTTGGACAGGAAGCCAGTGCATAGACCTCAGAACTGGAGTGATGTGATCCACTTTCCTGGTCTTAGTGAGGACTCTGGCTGCAGCGTTCTGATTGACTTTTTACAGAGGCCTGTGAACACACCGTTACAGTAGTCAAGTTTACTGAAGATAAATGCATGGACAAGTTTCTCCAGATCCTGTTGAGACATAAGTCCTCTAACCCTTGATATATTCTTCAGGTGATAGTAGGCTAATTTTGTAATTGTCTTGATATGGCTGTTCAGGTTGAGGTCTGAATCCATAACTACACCTAGATTTCTGGCTTGGTTTGTGATTTTTAACATTAGTGATTGAAGCTGAGCGCTGACTTTCAATCGTTTGTCCTTAGGACCAAAAACAATTACTTCTGTTGTATCTTTATTTAATTGAAGTAAATTCTGGCACATCCAGTTGTTGATTTCTTCAATGCATTTAGCCAGCCTTTGTATGGATTATAGTCCCCGGGTGCTATAGTTACGTAGATTTGTGTGTCGTCTGCATAATTATATTAACACACTTTGTTGTTTTTCATAATCTGAGCCAGTGGAAGCATGTAGATGTTGAACAGAGGAGGCCCCAGTATTGAACCTTGGGGAACACCAAATGTCATCCTAATCAGCTCTGATGTGTCATTAGCTAACGACACAAAGTATTGTCGGTCCTTCAAGTAGGATTCAAACCAGTTAAGTGCTGCGCCAGAGAGTCCTACCCAGACTTTCAGTCTGTCTAGTAGTTTGTCATGATCGACCGTGTCGAATGCAGCACTGAGCTCCAGTAATACGAAGACTGAAGTTCTGCCACTGTCTGTGTTTAAGTGGATGTCGTTGAAAACCTTAACAAGAGCAGTTTCAGTACTGTGGTGCTGACGAAAGCCAGACTGTAAGACATCAACACAGTTATTTTCGGCCAAGAAGTTGTTCAGCTGTTAACAAAAAAACACTTTTCCCATAAAAGAAGTAACTTTACTGAGAGAAACCTTTTTTAACACCATGCTAAAAATATTGGTTCTCATTTAATGAAATGTCCACATTCTAAAAAGGTTTGTAATTCTGATTTATATCAGAAAAGAACATTTAGAAGCAAATACATTTTTTAAAACAAGTTCCAGTTTGAAGGTTCAGAGTCTCTTTTAGTCTCCGTCCCTTCAGGTCAAAGGTCTGGATCTGGTGTCCCACAGGGCTCTGTGAGTGAGCTTCCTCTGGTTTCCCACACTCTGTCCTTTGACTGAGGAACAATAGAAGTGTGTCTCATTATGCATCACATTAGATACAATGTCTGACCTCTTTAAAGAGGGAGATGCTTAACTTTAAAGTTTTTTCCAAGACAACTATATTGTCTTGGAAATGTACTTTTTCTCATTTTGATGAATTGACTTATTCCATATAGAGTGATGTATAATTGATAATCCCTTTTAATCAATAACCTTAGTTGAGCCACATTCCTATACATAGCAGGAATGTTGCTTTTGATCAATTACTGTATGTTCTGACCCTTTATTTTGATGTGTCTTTCAAAGATATGATCGATGGTGGAGACGTCTATAAGTTATAATGAAATCAATAAACGATGACATGAGAAGACAACATTTTCAGTTAGAAGTGTTTTTTATTCAACAAGTCACAATGAGCCTCATAAAGTATGAACGCTGCAACTAGAGGTGATGATTCATCACAACAACAACTTGTAGATTTCCACAAGACACACTGTACTCAGAGAGAGTAAAGGAACAACTGTCTTTATAAAAGACAAACCATTTACAATATTAGAGGACACAGTCCTCACTGTCTTTAAACAATACTTTTACAAATGGATTTAAACATTTTCACTTAGTGAACAAAACAAATAGTAAAAACTGACCTGAGAATAGGTCACATTCTTTTTTAGTAAACAATGAATTCAATTGAATCCCAAAATGTAAAATTCTCATTGTCACTGTAAAACTGTGACATTGTGATGTTAAACAAACCTTTTACAAAAAAAGGATAAACATATTGATCTTGAAACAGATAATGTTTCAATAATCACATAATGTGAGTAAAAATCCCTTATGACATCCATAAAAAGGACAATTAACAATGTTATCAAAATCATCACTATTAATCAAGAGGTAACAACAATCACCAATGCATAATATTGTACCAACACATGACATTTTGTCAGGAATAAAAGTATCACATGAAAATAGTGACATTAATAAATCTTTTAGAGTAAAAGGATAAACATTTGGATCTAACAACAGATCAGTTTGTAGTAATCAGAGAGATTAAAGTCCTTTAACGTTTGTCAAAAAGAAGAGTCAAAGTTTCTGATCAAAATGATCAATAAGAATGAAAAGATATTAATGTATCCATAGCTTTTACCATCCACCAATACATGAAGTACAGTGATGCATAGTAATAATTGCTGATGCAATCAGGTTTGGTTCATGCAACATGCATGACAAGATGTTCTCTTTCTTAACTTGAAAGATAAAGTTGCTGTTATTTCCTCAGGAAATGTCATCTTCCACAAAGAAAGCAGAAACTAAAAACAACCTTCTGTACAAACAGAAGAACAAGTTCATAAGATTTCCGAATTCAGAAGAATTGACTTCCACTAATCTTTGACCAATGTGGTCATCTCAGTTTGTCTGGTAGTAGCTCCAGTCTGTAGGTGTCTACCACGGCCTCCAGGGGGCGCTGTTGACTGGACTCTTCTCTTTGCTGATGCTGGTCTGGACTGTGGAGCTCAGAGGAGAGAAGTCAGCCTCTCTCAGGTTCTTATCAGAGGAAGACTGCAGCTTGTTGAAGTGGTGCATCAGTCGTCTCTTGGACGGTGTCTTCACCTGCTCCTTGGACAGGAAGTGTGTCACCTCTTGGACACATCTGGAGTAGCCCTGACCAACAGCTGCAGAGTCCACAGCTTGATTCTGCTGCTGCAGTCGTCTCAGGACACAAACTGTCATCTCCAGGATGTCTGCTTTCTCCAGCTTGGAGTCTGGCTGCTGTTTGAGGAACTCTGGATCCAGGAGAGACTTGAGCTGCTCAATGCTGCTGTTGATTCTCTCTCTGCGTAACTTCTCCACCAGAGGCTTTCTGATCTGCAGAAAGAGGAACAAAGTCATTAATAAACTGATTCTGGAGGATAGAGTTAGCATGAAGAAAGACAACTTCTCATCAACAACTTTTAAATCTTCATGAATCTTCAATTTACCTTGTGGGTCAGAGTCAGATGCTCCTGAGAATTGGTCATTGCTGCAGTGGTTGTAGGTGCCATGTCTGGATCTCTGTGCTGTAGAGGTCTCAGTAGAGAGAATCTGATCTCTGCTGGCTTCATCCCTCCTATTTATACTCCCTCATCTCCATATGAATGTGTGGGTCTTGGTCTAGTTACAGTTTCCCACAGTCTCAACCAATCAGCGAGCTTCATGAGACAATGAGGGATTCAGCACACTTACTGCTCCTAATTCCTGTGGGACAATGGTTAGATCTCAGGGGAGCAGGTGGAGGACTGGGGGGGTGATGGAGGGAGACTCTCAGAGCTCTGTGTGAATCTGGGAAAGTGGTGACCCTGTAGAGAGAGCAGATCTGCTGCCTGATGCTGGGATCAATGACTCTGACTGAGCACACGCTCATCATCCCTTTACACACGTGGGAGATTACATTCATAGTGTTATATCTTAATTCGATAACTGTTTAAAAGACATTTATAAAAACTAAAAAGATAAGTTTTGGTCTTCAGTCCGTTCAGGTAAAACTTAAAATATCAGGTGAAATCATTGTCTTGTTTAGGGCTGTCATCCAAAGAAATTAATGGTCAACTAACACTGATAATATTTGGTTGACTAATCGATTAGTTGATTTAAGGAATAGATCTTTTTAACTGAAGTTTTCCACAAAGAATTACATCAAACACTCCTTTGAAATATGTGTTTATCGTAGATGTTCTCAAACATTTTCAATATAAAATTGCATAAAAAATAAATAAAGGACTGATGATTCTTCATCAATTAAGACCAAAAAATAACAAAATATGTGTTTACTTGAAACCAACTCAACACAATCCTCATCCTGCTGTCCAGATGCAGCAGAGTCTTTTGACACGTGCCTTGTAGTCGGTGTGAGTAACAAGTTGAGCTCAGTTTCCCACACTGACTCCCTGTATGGTCTGGTCAATGAACCACAAAGGCACTTCTGTGACAGATGCTGGCTGTGTGTTGTCGTAGAAACAGAGTCTGACATCACCAACCATCTGGAGGGAAAGAAGCCCATTGGCTGTCTCTGACAGTTTGTAAAGTTGGACATTTTGATAAAAATACGTATTATATATTTTCACCCAAAAACTGAATCATATCATACTTTCAGTGTCCAATCATATTAATTCATTCTGAACCTCTATTAATAATCATGTCTCATTATTGACCGTTAACTGGATCAAACCTCCAGCTCTACACATGAAGGTGGGAGGTTTCGGGGGCAGCTGTTTCCTGAAGTGTGCCAAATCTCTTTGGAGAATTCCTTGGCTGCTGGTGGGATGAATGTCATTCACACTCAACCCTTTCCTCCAGAGCTTTCCCACACTCCGTCTATTAGCACTAAATATGCACGTGTTCTTCTAATAATGGATCCTCTGCACGCAGTGTGTGATGTTAAGGAATGAGGGTGGGGTCTCCTCAAAAAGAGGAATAGCTGATACATAACAACTGCAAAAAGCAACTTCTGAAGAATTTGCGGTGTGAATGTTAAATATTGAAAAACATGAAAAGCAATTTGCTGTAATTGTGTGAAAGATATGAGAACTTTGATTTAATGTTAGCAATTCCCATGTGTTGTGACTTGTTTAAAAACATTTGTTTTATTAAATTCTGCTTTATTTTACGTGTTTGTATTTTTCATACTACTTCCTTAACAACCTTTCTAGCCCCAAGTCCCGCGGCGCCCATTATCGAACTAGAAAAGAGACAAATAAGTCAAGTGACGTTACCTAAAGGATCTCCGGAACCACAACGTTGATTAACTTAATTTAAATTGATGAAATGTGATGTGATGATGAGCGTGTGCTCAGTCAGAGCCATTGATCCCAGCATCAGGCAGCAGATTTGCTCTCTCTACGGTGTCACCACTTTCCCAGATTCACACAGAGCTCTGAGAGTCTCCCTCCATCACCCCCTCAGTCCTCCACCTGCTCCCCTGAGATCTAACCATTGTCCCCCAGGAATTAGGAGCAGTAAGTGTGCTGCATCCCTCATTGTCTCATGAAGCTCTCTGATTGGTTGAGACTGTGGGAAACTGCAACTAGACCAAGACCCACACATTCATATGGAGATGAGGGAGTATAAATAGGAGGGATGAAGCCAGCAGAGATCAGATTCTCTCTACAGAGACCTCTACAGCACAGAGATCCAGACATGGCACCTACAACTACTGCAGCAATGACCAATTCTCAGGAGCATCTGACTCTGACCCACAAGGTAAATTGAAGATTCAAGCAGATTTAAATGTTGTCGATGAGAAGTTGTCTTTCTTCATGCTAACTCTATACTCCAGAATAAGTTTATTAATGACTTTTTCCCTCTTTCTGCAGATCAGAAAGCCTCTGGTGGAGAAGTTACGCAGAGAGAGAATCAACAGCAGCATTGAGCAGCTCAAGTCTCTCCTGGATCCAGAGTTCCTCAAACAGCAGCCAGACTCCAAGCTGGAGAAAGCAGACATCCTGGAGATGACAGTTTGTGTCCTGAGACGACTGCAGCAGCAGAATCACGCTGTGGACTCTGCAGCTGTTGGTCAGGGCTACTCCAGATGTGTCCAAGAGGTGACACACTTCCTGTCCAAGGAGCAGGTGAAGACACCGTCCAAGAGAAGACTGATGCACCACTTCAACAAGCTGCAGTCTTCCTCTGATAAGAACCTGAGAGAGGCTGACTTCTCTCCTCTGAGCTCCACAGTCCAGACCAGCATCAGCAAAGAGAAGAGTCCAGTCAACAGTGCGCCCTGGAGGCCGTGGTAGACACCTACAGACTGGAGCTACTACCAGACAAACTGAGATGACCACATTGGTCAAAGATTACTGGAAGTAAATTCTTCTGAATTCGGAAATGTTATGAACTTGTTCTTCTGTTTGTACAGAAGGTTGTTTTTAGTTTCTGCTTTCTTTGTGGAAGATGACATTTCCTGAGGAAATATCAGCAACTTTATCTTTCAAGTTAAGAAAGAGAACATCTTGTGGTAAAAGCTATGGATACATTAGTATCTTTGAATTGTGATTGATCATTTTGATGAGAAACTCTTCTTTTTTAAACATGTTAAAGGACTTTAATCTCTCTGATTATTCCAAACTGATCTGTTGTTAGATCCAAATGTTTATCCTTTTTCTCTAAAAGATTTATTAATGTAACAATTTTCCTCTGATATTTTTATTCCTGACAACATGTCATGTTTTGGTACAATATTATGCATTGGTGATTTGTGTTGCCTCTAGATTAATAGTGATCATTTTGATAAAAATTGTTAATTGTCCTTTTTATGGACGATCTGTCAAAATGATTGTTTCCTCACATTATGTGATTATTGAAAAATGATCTGTTTTAAGATTAATGTGTTTATCCTTTTATTGTAAAAGGTTTGTTTAACGTCACACTGTCACAGTTTTACAGTGTCAATGAGAATTTCAACATTTTGGGATTCAATTGAATTCATTGTTTACTAAGAAGAATGTGACCTCTTCTCAGGTCAGTTTTTACTATTTGTTTTGTTCACTAAGTGAACATGTTTAAATCCATTTGTAAAAGTATTGTTTAAAGACAGTGAGGACTGTGTCCTCTAATATTGTAAATGGTTTGTCTTTTATAAAGACAGTTGTTCCTTTACTCTCTCTGAGTACAGTGTGTCTTGTAGAAATCTACAAGTTGTTGTTGTGATGAATCATCACCTCTAGTTGCAGCTTTCAAACTTTATGAAGCTCATTGTGACTTGTTGAATAAAAAAACACTTCTAACTGAAAATGTTGTCTTCTCATGTCATCGTTTATTAATTTCATTATAACTTATAGAGGTCTCTACCATCGATCATATCTTTGAAAGATATATCAAGATAAAGGGTCAGAACATACAGTAATTGATCAACAGCAACATTCCTGTTCATGATTAAACTATGTATAGGAATGTGGTTTAACTAAGGTTATTGATTAAAAGGGATTATCAATTATACATCACTCTACACGGAATAAGTCAATGCATCAAAATGAGAAAAAGTACATTTCCAAGACAATTTAGTTGTCTTGGAAATGTACTTTATTTTTGTATGCTTCAGGTGTTGAAATGTAAAAACTTTAAAGTTAAGCATCTCCCTCTTTAAAGGGTCAGACATTGTATCTAATGTGATGCATAATGAGACACACTTCTATTGTTCCTCAGTCAAAGAACAGAGTGTGGGAAACCAGAGGAAGCTCACTCACAGAGCCCTGTGGGACACCAGATCCAGACCTTTGACCTGAAGGGACGGAGACTAAAAGAGACTCTGAACCTTCAAACTGGAACTTGTTTTAAAAAATGTATTTGCTTCTAAATGTTCTTTTCTGATATAAATCAGAATTAAAAACCTTTTTAGAATGTGGACATTTCATTAAATGATAGCCCATATTTTTTAGCATGGTGTTAAAAAAGGTAAACTTCTTTTATGGAAAAAGTGTTTTTTTAACAGCTGAACAACTTCTTGGCCAAAAATAACTGTGTTGATGTCTTACAGTCTGGCTTTCGTCAGCACCACAGTACTGAAACTGCTCTTGTTAAGGTTTTCAACGACATCCACTCAAACACAGACAGTGGCAGAACTTCAGTCTTCGTATTACTGGATCTCAGTGCTGCATTCGACACGGTCGATCGATCATGACACACTACTAGACAGACTGAAAGTCTGGGTAGGACTCTCTGGCGCAGCACTTAACTGGTTTGAATCCTACTTGAAGGACCGACAATACTTTGTGTCGTTAGCTAATTACACATCAGAGCTGACTAAGATGACATGTGGTGTTCCCCAAGGTTCAATACTGGGGCCTCCTCTGTTCAACATCTACATGCTTCCACTGGCTCAGATTATGAAAAACAACAAAGTGTGTTAATATAATTATGCAGACGACACACAAATCTACGTAACTATAGCACCCGGGGACTATAATCCATACAAAGGCTGGCTAAATGCATTGAAGAAATCAACAACTGGATGTGCCAGAATTTACTTCAATTAAATAAAGATACAACAGAAGTAATTGTTTTTGGTCCTAAGGACAAACGATTGAAAGTCAGTGCTCAGCTTCAATCACTAATGTTAAAAACCTCAAACCAAGCCAGAAATCTTGGTGTAGTTATGGATTCAGACCTCAACCCAAACAGCCATATCAAGACAATTACAAAATCAGCCAACTACCACCTGAAGAATATATCACAGGTTAGAGGATTTATGTCTCAACAGGATCTGGAGAAACTTGTCCATGCATTTCTCTTCAGTAAGACTTAACTACTGTAACGGTGTGTTCACAGGCCTCTGTAAAAAGTTAATCAGAAAGCTGCAGCTGATTCAGAACGCTGCAGCTCGAGTCCTCACTAAGACCAGGAAAGTGGATCACATCGCTCCAGTTCTGAGGTCTTTGCACTGGCTTCCTGTCCAACAAAGAATTTACCTTAAAATCCTGCTGCTGGTTTATAACGCACTGAATGGTTTAGGGCCTAAGTATGTTTGTGATCTGCTGCTACCTTATGAACCATCCCGACCCCTCAGGTCGTCTGGGACGGCTCTACTTTCTGTTCCAAGAGTCAGAACTAAACATGGAGAAGCAGCGTTCAGCTTTTCTGCTCCACATATCTGGAACAAGATCCCTGAAAGCTGCAGATCTGCTGAGACCCTCATCTCCTTTAAATCCAGATTGAAGACTTTTCTGTTTGCTGTTGCCTTTCATTTAACCAGATTCAAGGATATCAATGTCTGCATCTCACTACTGCATTTTATTTCTTAAACTGCACTGCAACTTGTTTTATATTTGTTGCTTTTGACTGTTTTTTAATATTTTAAAATGAATGTTCTTAATTGTTTTTAAATCTGGTTTTCTTCTGCATTATGTTTTGATGCTTTTCATGGATTTATGTGAAGCACTTTGAATCGCCTCGTTGTTGAAATGTGCTTTACACATAAACTTAACTTGCTACGTTACTAGTTCCAATTTTGTAAAAGTCAAAATTTCAAGTCTGCAATTACTTTACGTGTTTGTATCTTTCATAGTACTTCCTTAATTTTTTCGAAAAACTTTAAACTTGTCACAACACAAGGGACTTCCTCACGTTAATTCAACTTTCTCATATATTTCACACAATTAGTGCAAACTATGTTACAATTAGGGCAAATTGCTGTTTTGTTTTTTTATATTTAACATTCACACAGCAAATTCTTCAGAAATTGTCTTTTGTCGTTGAACGTAATGTTACGTACCAGCTATTCACTTGAATGAGAAATTATTTTTGAGGTGGTCCCACCCTCATTCCTTAACGTCACACACTGCGTGCAGAGGATCCATTATTAGAAGAACACGTGCATATTTACTGCTAATAGACGGAGTGTGGGAAAGCTCTGGAGGAAAGAGTTGAGTGTGAATGACATTCATCCCACCAGCAGCCGAGGAATTCTCCAAAGAGATTTGGCACACTTCAGGAAACAGCTGCCCCCGAAACCTCCCACCTTCATGTGTAGAGCTGGAGGTTTGATCCAGTTAACGGTCAATGATGAGACATGATTATTAATAGAGGTTCAGAATGAATTAATATGAATGGACACTGAAAGTATGAAATTATATTGTTTTTTCTGTGATACTGTATGATCAATATTTATACAAATTTCAAAGATTCAGAAACAGCCAATGGGCTTCTTTCCCTCCAGATGGTTGGTGATGTCAGACTCTGTTTCTACGACAACACACAGCCAGCATCTGTCACAGAAGTGCCTTTGTGGTTCATTGACCAGACCATACAGGGAGTCAGTGTGGGAAACTGAGCTCAACTTGTTACTCACACCGACTACAAGGCACGTGTCAAAAGACTGCTGCATCTGGACAGCAGGATGAGGATTGTGTTGAGTTGGTTTCAAGTATCAGGAATGGGAATCAAACTGGTGACCAACATAAGAAACAAGACTTAAAACATCTTGCATTTTTGGAGAAGCATGAACCGAGACTGAATGGTCAAGTATAAATATGAAATAAAAAATCTGAATAAATTCAATCAAAATATTAATTTCACCTGATTTATTTTACGTTTTCATTCAATAAAATCACAAGACAACAAATATAAAATATAAATGTTTTCACATTTTTTTTACACATAGATGTAAACCATATTTTATTGATGGAATGCCATTTCCTTTTCACTGTGATGTGATGATGAGCGTGTGCTCAGTCAGAGTCATTGATCCCAGCATCAGGCAGCAGATCTGCTCTCTCTACAGGGTCACCACTTTCCCAGATTCACACAGAGCTCTGAGAGTCTCCCTCCATCACCCCCTCAGTCCTCCACCTGCTCCCCTGAGATCTAACCATTGTCCCCCAGGAATTAGGAGCAGTAAGTGTGCTGAATCCCTCATTGTCTCATGAAGCTCTCTGATTGGCTGAGACTGTGGGAAACTCCAACTAGACCAAGACCCACACATTCATATGGAGATGAGGGAGTATAAATAGGAGGGATGAAGCCAGCAGAGATCAGATTCTCTCTACAGAGACCTCTACAGCACAGAGATCCAGACATGGCACCTACAACCACTGCAGCAATGACCAATTCTCAGGAGCATCTGACTCTGACCCACAAGGTAAATTGAAGATTCAAGAAGATTTAAATGTTGTCAATGAGAAGTTGTCTTTCTTCATGCTAACTCTATACTCCAGAATAAGTTTATTAATGACTTTGTTCCTCTTTCTGCAGATCAGAAAGCCTCTGGTGGAGAAGTTACGCAGAGAGAGAATCAACAGCAGCATTGAGCAGCTCAAGTCTCTCCTGGATCCAGAGTTCCTCAAACAGCAGCCAGACTCCAAGCTGGAGAAAGCAGACATCCTGGAGATGACAGTTTGTGTCCTGAGACGACTGCAGCAGCAGAATCAACAGCAGAGAAGACTGATGCACCACTTCAACAAGCTGCAGTCTTCCTCTGATAAGAACCTGAGAGAGGCTGACTTCTCTCCTCTGAGCTCCACAGTCCAGACCAGCATCAGCAAAGAGAAGAGTCCAGTCAACAGCGCCCCCTGGAGGCCGTGGTAGACACCTACAGACTGGAGCTACTACCAGACAAACTGAGATGACCACATTGGTCAAAGATTAGTGGAAGTCAATTCTTCTGAATTCTGAAATGTTATGAACTTGTTCTTCTGTTTGTACAGAAGGTTGTTTTTAGTTTCTGCTTTCTTTGTGGAAGATGACATTTCCTGAGGAAATAACAGCAACTTTATCTTTCAAGTTAAGAAAGAGAACATCTTGTCATGCATGTGGCATGAAGCAAATCTGA
Source organism: Myoxocephalus aenaeus (assembly GCA_038501785.1). Classification (NCBI taxonomy): domain Eukaryota; kingdom Metazoa; phylum Chordata; class Actinopteri; order Perciformes; family Cottidae; genus Myoxocephalus; species Myoxocephalus aenaeus. The sequence goes on from JBAMJR010000174.1 coordinate 234,469, forward strand.
TTGCATCAGCAATTATTACTATGCATCACTGTACTTCAAGTATTGGTGGATGGTAAAAGCTATGGATACATTAATATCTTTTCATTCTTATTGATCATTTTGATCAGAAACTTTGACTCTTCTTTTTGACAAACGTTAAAGGACTTTAATCTCTCCGATTACTACAAACTGATCTGTTGTTAGATCCAAATGTTTATCCTTTTTCTCTAAAAGATTTATTAATGTCACTATTTTCATGTGATACTTTTATTCCTGACAAAATGTCATGTGTTGGTACAATATTATGCATTGGTGATTGTTGTTACCTCTTGATTAATAGTGATGATTTTGATAACATTGTTAATTGTCCTTTTTATGGATGTCATAAGGGATTTTTACTCACATTATGTGATTATTGAAACATTATCTGTTTCAAGATCAATATGTTTATCCTTTTTTTGTAAAAGGTTTGTTTAACATCACACTGTCACAGTTTTACAGTGACATTGAGAATTTTACATTTTGGGATTCAATTGAATTCATTGTTTACTAAGAAGAATGTGACCTATTCTCAGGTCAGTTTTTACTATTTGTTTTGTTCACTAAGTGAAAATGTTTAAATCCATTTGTAAAAATATTATTTAAATACAGTGAGTACTGTGTCCTCTAATATTGTAGATGTTTGTCTTTTATAAAGACAGTTGTTCCTTTACTCTCTCTGAGTACAGTGTGTCTTATGGAAATCTACAAGTTGTTGTTGTGATGAATCATCACCTCTAGTTGCAGCTTTCATACTTTATGAGGCTCATTGTGACTTGTTGAATAAAAAAACACTTCTAACTGAAAATGTTGTCTTCTCATGTCATCGTTTATTGATTTCATCATAACTGATCAAGGTCTCTATCATCAATCATATCTTTGAATGATATATCAAGATAAAGGGTCAGAACATACAGTAATTGATCAACAGTAACATTCCTGTTCATGATTAAACTATGTATAGGAATGTGGTTCAACTAACATTATTGATTAAGAGGGAATATCAAGTATACATCACTCTATATGAATTAAGTCAATGCATTAAACCAAATGAGGAAAAGTACATTTCTAAAACAATTTGGTTGTCTTTGAAATGTACTTTGTTTTGCTATGTTTCATGTGTTGAAATGTCAAAACTTTAAAGTTAAGCATCTCCCTCTTTAAAGGGTCAGACATTGTATCTGATGTGATGCATAATGAGACACACTTCTATTGTTCCTCAGTCAAAGGACAGAGTGTGGGAAACCAGAGGAAGCTCACTCACAGAGCCCTGTGGGACACCAGATCCAGACCTTTGACCTGAATGGACGGAGACTAAAAAGAAATTCTGGACCTCAAAATTGCAAAATTCCTAATCGGTTTCCAATCCTAGATTTTTCATTATTTCAACATTTCTAACTTTAATGACAACAACTAATAAGACAAAGTTATTTTTTAAGTTTCTTTCAGTGGAGTAAATTATAAAACTATATTGTTGATAGATAATAAAAATAGAAAATATTTATTTTGTCTCAGGGCTACAGCCTCATGATATTTTGACACTAGAAAAGAGAACATGGTTCAGTATAAATAGCACACAGGTCAGTGTTTTACTGACAGGATAGAACCACACCTTTCACATGATGACCCCAGAGTATATTGTTACATTAACATCACAGGATTTGTGAATATTTAAAATACATGTGATTCCAGCAAAGGCTCCCAGCACAGCTCATTTTTACTTTATATATTTTGAGATTAAATGATGAGTTGTAGAATATTAAAAGAAAGACATATTAAAGGAACAACCACATTGCTACCATGTGTTTAATTTAACAAAGAATAATCAAAAGACTTATTTGGATTCAGGCAAAGAGCCTAATTTATGTTAATGAACAGAGTGGGAGAACTGTGGAGATCAGAGTTTAGCATGATTATTGTCCTCAGCCCCACCAGCACCAGATTATTCTCCAAAGGGATTTGGCACACTTCAGGAAACAGCTGCCTCAACCTCCCAGCCTCATCTACAGAGATGACATCAATAAAACATGATGATTGAAAAACATGCCGAATATTGACTGGATGATCAAAAGCTCTTAACATTAACTACATAATTTGCCAAATACAATTTGGCAGATCTGTTTTAATAAAATTGTCCTGATAATTTCAAACTTTTCAGTGTCAGATTCAGCCAATGGGGTTCTTTCCCTCCAGATGGTTGGTGACATCATGCTCTGTTTGTACTACAACACACGTCCAGCATCAGTCACAAAGGCTCCATTCAACGTCCTTTTGTTGTTCATTGACCACAGCATTCAAAGAGTCAGTGTGGGAAACTGAGACCAACTTCCTACCCACACTTACTACAAGACACAAGTCAGAAGACTGTGAAACATCTGGACTGAAAACTAACTGTTGTCCTTATGATTTTGAAAATATCATTATGGGAATTAAACTATTTTTAATAACTGAAGAAATTGTCTTCAGTAATACAGAACCTGATGAGAGGCATTGGATTTTAGGATGTGAAAAGTTCAAAAATTATTAAGACAAAATGGAGACTAAATGACATTAATGGCAGCTTGCTAGATTGTTCTGTTGTGGCTAAATCAAATCATTCAGAAAAATAAAAACAAATTCCACTTATTGATAATTATTTATATGCAAGTTATTGAGTACTTTTTAACTGAGAGGCAATTAATTGCCAGTCTCCCACGTGTGTGATGGGATGATGAGCGTGTGCTCAGTCAGAGTCATTGATCCCAGCATCAGGCAGCAGATCTGCTCTCTCTACAGGGTCACCACTTTCCCAGATTCACACAGAGCTCTGAGAGTCTCCCTCCATCACCCCCCCAGTCCTCCACCTGCTCCCCGGAGATCTAACCATTGTCCCCCAGGAATTAGGAGCAGTAAGTGTGCTGCATCCCTCATTGTCTCATGAAGCTCTCTGATTGGCTGAGACTGTGGGAAACTCCAACTAGACCAAGACCCACACATTCATATGGAGATGAGGGAGTATAAATAGGAGGGATGAAGCCAGCAGAGATCAGATTCTCTCTACAGAGACCTCTACAGCACAGAGATCCAGACATGGCACCTACAACCACTGCAGCAATGACCAATTCTCAGGAGCATCTGACTCTGACCCACAAGGTAAATTGAAGATTCAAGAAGATTTAAATGTTGTCAATGAGAAGTTGTCTTTCTTCATGCTAACTCTATCCTCCAGAATCAGTTTATTAATGACTTTGTTCCTCTTTCTGCAGATCAGAAAGCCTCTGGTGGAGAAGTTACGCAGAGAGAGGATCAACAGCAGCATTGAGCAGCTCAAGTCTCTCCTGGATCCAGAGTTCCTCAAACAGCAGCCAGACTCCAAGCTGGAGAAAGCAGACATCCTGGAGATGACAGTTTGTGTCCTGAGACGACTGCAGCAGCAGAATCAAGCTGTGGACTCTGCAGCTGTTGGTCAGGGCTACTCCAGATGTGTCCAAGAGGTGACACACTTCCTGTCCAAGGAGCAGGTGAAGACACCGTCCAAGAGAAGACTGATGCACCACTTCAACAAGCTGCAGTCTTCCTCTGATAAGAACCTGAGAGAGGCTGACTTCTCTCCTCTGAGCTCCACAGTCCAGACCAGCATCAGCAAAGAGAAGAGTCCAGTCAACAGCGCCCCCTGGAGGCCGTGGTAGACACATACAGACTGGAGCTACTACCAGACAAACTGAGATGACCACATTGGTCAAAGATTACTGGAAGTCAATTCTTCTGAATTCGGAAATGTTATGAACTTGTTCTTCTGTTTGTACAGAAGGTTGTTTTTAGTTTCTGCTTTCTTTGTGGAAGATGACATTTCCTGAGGAAATAACAGCAACTTTATCTTTCAAGTTAAGAAAGAGAACATCTTGTCATGCATGTTGCATGAAGCAATCTGATTGCATCAGCAATTATGATTATGCATCACTGTACTTCATGTATTGGTGGATGGTAAATGCTATGGATACATTAATATCTTTTAATTCTTATTGATCATTTTGATCAGAAACTTTGACTCTTCTTTTTGACACATGATAAAGGACTTTAATCTCTGATTACTCCAAACTGATCTGTTAGATCAGTAATGAGAACTGCCGAGGACAGAGAGGGATGGAGAGAGCTGGTCAACAGATCGTCTGTGGTGCCCCAACGACCCTCCGGGGTTATGAGATAGATCAGATCAGATCTCCCTCTTTAAAGGGTCAGACATTGTATCTAATGTGATGCATAATGAGACACACTTCTATTGTTCCTCAGTCAAAGGACAGAGTGTGGGAAACCAGAGGAAGCTCACTCACAGAGCCCTGTGGGACACCAGATCCAGACCTTTGACCTGAAGGGACGGAGACTAAAAGAAACTCTGGACCAGGTCTTGATTAACATTGATCATTTTGATAAAATTGTTAATTGTCCTTTTTATGGACGATCCATCAAAATGGATATTTCCTCATTATGTGATTATTGAAAAATTATCTGTTTTAAGATCAATATGTTTATCCTTTTTTTGTAAAAGGTTTGTTTAACGTCACACTGTCACAGTTTTACAGTGACAATGAGAATTTTACATTTTGGGATTCAATTGAATTCATTGTTTACTAAGAAGAATGTGATCTGTTCTCAGGTCAGTTTTTACTATTTGTTTTGTTCACTAAGTGAAAATGTTTAAATCCATTTGTAAAAGTATTGTTTAAAGACAGTGAGGACTGTGTCCTCTAATATTGTAAATGGTTTGTCTTTTATAAAGACAGTTGTTCCTTTAATCTCTCTGAGTACAGTGTGTCTTGTAGAAATCTACAAGTTGTTGTTGTGATGAATCATCACCTCTAGTTGCAGCTTTCATACTTTATGAGGCTCATTGTGACTTGTTGAATAAAAAAACACAAAATTATGTTTTCTCATATCATTGTTTATTAATTTCTTCGTAACTTATAGAGGTCTCCACCATCGATCATATCTTTGAAAGACATATCAAGATAAAGGGTCAGAACATACAGTGATTGATTAACAGTAACATTCCTGTTTATGGTTAAACTATGAATGTGGTTAAATTAACATTATTGATTAAAAGGCAATATCAATTATACATAACTCTATATGAACTAAGTCAATGCATCAAACCAAATGAGGAAAAGTACATTTCAAAAACTATTTGGTTGTCTTTGAAATGTACTTTGTTTTGGTATGTTTCAATGATGAGGATTGTGTTGAGTTGGTTTCAAGTATCAGGAATGGGAATCAAACTTTTTTGGAAAAGCATGAATCAAGATTGAATGGTCAAGTATAAATATAAAATAAAAAATCTGAATAAATTCAATCACAATAATGGTTCAACCTGATATTTATCTAAGTTTTCATTCAATAAAATCACAAGACGACAAATATCAAATTAGTTTTAATATAATAAACCATATTTGATTGATGGAATGCGATTTCCTTTTTTTCACTGTGATGGGATGATGAGCGTGTGCTCAGTTAAAGTCATTGATCCCAGCATCAGATAGATAGATAGATAGATAGATAGATAGATAGATAGATAGATAGATAGATAGATAGATAGATAGATAGATAGATAGATAGATAGATAGATAGATAGATAGATAGATAGATAGATAGATAGATAGATAACAACAATATTTCTTCATGTTTAAATCATTGGTGAAGGTTTCTTCAATAAACTAACATAAAGACCAACAGTTCAGACATCAGCCCACTGTTGATCTGCCTGGGCTCTCCTCTGCAGATTCCCTCGCTTCGTGACGCGTTTGTGAAGCCACTATCATGACGTCATCCATTTTTAACGACTTGCAACACAATGTGAAAAATACTGTGAAGAGTGCAGCGCGCCATGCAGCGTGACTTCAGCCACCTCTCAGTTCTTCCTCCTCCAAAGCACAAAGGATAGGAGCTGTTGTTTCTGAAGGTCTTTGATGACGCACAAGCGGAGCAGTTTGAGGCTGCGTTGGTCCAGTCCCTCTCGTGAGAAGTTAACATATATTTTTTTATTTATTAAATTAAATAAAAATAAACACATGCTCCGTGTTCTCTGTGAGTGTGCCGCCCGGCCTCATTCCCTCAACTTATAATAAAAACATAAAAGATAAATATATACATTTACACATAGATTCCATTCTAACATGGTGGCTGAGTGGTTAGTGCACGCGCCTGTCACACGAGAGCTCCCGGTTTGAACTTGGGTAGTAACATCATATCCACTAGCATTTGAGGTGCACGGATTTGATAGACGAATTTCTGAAATACGCCATAGAGGAGATTCGTAACAAGTTAGTCAATACGTCGCAGTCGTGTGGAAAGTCCCGCTTGAATGTGTGCGCAAGCGCCGTGTGTTTTTCCTTTAATAAAAAAAGATATTCGGTTTATGAGATAAAGTTGATATATAATTATTTAGTGTTGTAAATGTTCCCCTGACATCCTCCCTCCACAGGCAACTTCAGCTCCTTCATGCAGGAGGAGATTTTTTACTTTATTTGGATTGTACCGAAAACGATGGAAGAACCGTAAATTATTCATGTGAAAATATTGAGATTTCTTGGAGCAACCGAATGCTAATAGGGATAGCTCTTTTTGTATTTGTTCGATCTGATTCTGATGAAACTGACAGCCTGCATATAGATATTTAACATGCAAGATTCAAGATTCAAGATGTTTTTACTGTCATATGCACAGATAACAGAGTTATTCTTATTTTGCTGGGTCCTCCTAACACAGAATTAGAATAAACTTAAGGTAAAACAATACATAAATATTTCTGAATTACGCCATAGAGGAGATTCGTAACAAGTTAGTCAATACGTCTCAGTCGTGCGGAAAGTCCCGCTTGAATGTGTGGAGTGTGCGCAAGCACCGTGTGTTTTTCCTTTTAATATTTATTTTTATTTTTATTTAGATAAATAACTTCTCTCTCTCTCGCGGGGGCAAGTCGTGTACAGCTGGTGTTCACTGACAGCCAATGAGATTGCAGCATTATTAAAGCCTGTCTAAAGGGATGATAATCCCTGTTTTCAATTCCTGAGACTCACATATTCTCCTGTTCTGTTCTATTCTTGATTCATTTTGGGCAAAGCCACACATCAATGATGAAGAGCTAATTATGAATTAATAAAAGTGTACTGTAATAAGTAATATGTTTACTGATGGTCACTATTGTAGTGGCAGACAGATTATATAAGTACTTGATTTATTTATGGCCATTTACTTATTATATTACAGTTTTCCTACTTATGAACATGTTAATTGCAATTACTTCAATTAAATATGTCTTTACTGTTAATGGTTCACATATGTAGACATTAGTCAATGAAATATATTTATTAACCACAACATGACAGTAAATATTGAACACAGAGCCCACAGTCACACAAACACAACACTAATATGTAAACAAATATAATAATGTTTATATGCTGTTGTTGCTTTGTCTTCATCAGGATCCTCTGCTGATGTGAACCGGTCCATGCTGACGTGGTGGAAGCAGGAAGCTGTGGAGGACATGATGGCTCACCTAGACGAGAATAAAGATGTATTTTATTTTTTTAATGCTTCTATATGACTGGTCATTCAATTAAATATTGTATTTATTTTCAGATGCTATAGACTATTTTATTCTAATGTAAAACAGCTTAATATCGTGCTGAAGAATAAACATTTGTCTTTGATCAGGGAACAACATAAACAGTCTGTTCAGTAGTAAGGGTCCCTGTGAGGGACAAGCCACTCCTTCTTTTGTCATGTTCAGTTTGTTGCTTACCTTAAAGATGTATGTTAAAGACCAGCAATTTATTAACTTTATACAAAAGCAATAAGTGCTTTTGATCTTGTTCAGTTTAGTTATTCTTACTCAGTGAGAAAAGTCCAGTCTGTGTTGGCTTGAACAAGTGTATGAAGTCTGGTTGAATGAGGTGGAGATGTGAAGGACAGCTGAAAAGTATCTGCATCTTATTTATTTATTTTTCTTTTGTGATTGACCTCACGCGGGCCGGACTGGGAGAGCCGTAAGATGCCCAGGTCTGAACTACGCCGCCTGGGAGAGATAAAAAAAATAAAAAAAACGAGTTAACGCATGATCAAATAATTAACACCGTTAATAGTTTGCATTTAAATACACGTCACTTTAACATTACACTTTAACACACACCTACAGTACACTTGTTTACAGTACTGTTATCTGTTTGTCTGTGCACTTTATTTGATATTCTATTCTAAATGTAATATGTTTCTATTGCACTGTGTTGATTGTTGTTGTTGGTCTAATGCAGGGGTAGCCAACACGGTGCCCGCGGGCACCTGGTCGCCCGCAGGGAACACGTGAGTCGCCCGCGAGGCATGTTCTAAAAATAGAACAAGTTTTGAGCTTCGTCAAAAAAACCGCTTCCATTAAAGATTTTAAAATGACAATATTTAATATAACATTTTAAAAACAAAACAACAATTCTGTATATATGAACTCTTACCATTTCTGAAGTCAATGTTCAATATTGTGCGCATGTCAAACCAGCATCTTCAGTGTTTCCCCTCCCGTTATATCAGGGGGCCTCCGGCCTGTACTTTAAGGTTCTCTTTCCTATAGAACAGGTCTACACCTTGTTCTGCTATTAAACAAACTAAACAGCCGTATGTTATTGATCGTATCTACACGACAGCATGTCATTTCTGTCTCTATGGCCGCCTTACAACTCTGTGTCGCGCACAGCGGAGCTCCGCCCCGATGCGCTGCACACAGGTGAAGAGCACAGTGGAGAGAGAGAGAGAGAGCGGCGAAAAATATGTTGCATGCTTTTCACAATGGGATTTGCTGCTTTAAGCTATCACTATTTGAAGCCATGAGCGATCACTTGTAAAGCCTAACAGTTCATGTATTTGCAGGTCAAGACAAAGAGCCTGCGGACCTCCATAAATGACGTTTCTGACTTCACATATCGAGGCTCTGGAAATATTCTTCCAAAAGCCTGAAAAATGCACTGCAGTGACAAAGCCTGCTCACTTTGTGGTTGTCATTAAAATAGATGAACACCATGTTTCCTTTAGGTCAGTATTTATCAAACTGGGGGTATTTATTACAGGTGGGGCGCAAGAGGAAATGCTGGTTTTAAATGTTTACCGTACGCCGTTAATAGGTCACGCTTGCGCATGCACGACTTGCCAATTCTTGTCATTTCGCCAAAAGCCGATCTTTATGAGATCTCCGCGAGGTCGGCTTTCTGCTGTTGTGTCTCTCAACATGGAGCATGAATTGAGAGCCGTATCAAATCTACAACCCCGTTTTAAAAAGATGTGTAGAGGAAAGCAGCTCACTGCAGCCACTAATACTGATACAACTTGATGGCTCACATTAAAAACTCATTCTGTTTTGTTTTGCAAAAAAATTGCTTATTGTTTTCCACAATAAGCTATTTAGTTGTAACTAAATATTAGTTATTTTTTGAACGGATATAACTTTATTTTCATTGTTCTAACAAAGTGATAACACTTTGTATCAAACAAGTAGCCCTTCGTATTATTTTGTACCATTGAAGTAGCTCTCGGTTTCAAAAAGGTTGGTGACCCCTGGTGACCCTCCAAGACAAATTCTTCATATGTGTAAAACACACCTGGCAAATAAATGGTTCTGATTCTGAATACATAAACTACTGTTAGTGAAGGCAGAAAGTATCACATGTATATTTGTTATTACATAAAGGAAAAGGGAGCATAAGGTAAAGACTGATACGTACCCTCATCACGGCTGGGATCAAGTCATAGTCGCGAGGACGAGAAGTAGAACACCAGAACACACACATGACCAGAACACGTCAACATGAGACGGGACGATGAAGTCATGCTTCATGTGGGAGAAGAGCTCACGGTCCAGTTGTGTCGGTCAACGGCAGCACGTTTTGGGTTAAAAACCTCCTTCTGTTCCCAACCCCTGTCGTTGTCTGGCAGACGATGATGCGAATCACCTGTTAAACACACACAAAACAACATCATGTATGCTGAATAGAACACACGATCAATAGCAAATGGGCTGAACTGTAAATGATCTTGAATCTTCAGCTAGAAACAAAGAAATAAAAGACAACACATGTTTACTCACAGCTCTGCACATGCTGCCTGCAAGGAGAGATACTCAGCATCACTCTCTTCATCTCCATCACTGATGCAAACAGACAAGAATTACAATGTCATTAAATCATTAAATACACATCTTCTTGTATTCGGGCTTGTAGGAGTCAGATGGAAGTGTACGACAGCGTATGCATCTTCCTGTCAGAACAAATAGGACACAGACCCACCCTGGCTTCAGCAGGAGCAGGAGGGGTTTGTCTGGAGGTGGAGGTTGTTCTTCTGGAGCTGGAGCCTCTTGGTCCCTGCAGCTCAGTGTTTCTTCACATGAAGGATGCAGAGTCATCCTCCTGCGAGTGAAGAGTCTCATCAAGAAACGCCTCCTGACATCCCAAACAGACATGTGGCATATGATTATTATGTAATAAACAACTATCACATTCTGGTGTTCTCTGATTTTTTACAGATCTTGTACATCAGTAAAACAAATGATATGACATGGTGTAAATAATGTAAATATTCTTTAACGAGTATAAGTCCTGTATATTAGTTGAGTATATGTTGTATTATAACCTTAATCTGCTAAATAACTAGTACCTCATTAGTAACTCTTTCTGTTACATACATATGTAGTTAATGTACATGACTGTAAAGTACTACTACTACTACTACTACTACTACTACTACTACTACTATACACTACTAACATGAACCTTAAAGTAACGTTACTCAGCACGTGCACGTGTATGCACGTTCACGTGATTCAAATGAAGCTTAAACAACACTGAAGAAACACGACTAACTTTACAGCTTTCAAGTGAATAAGAACATGTCAGCACTAATTCTCATCACATTTCAGGTCATTGTTATTCATTTAAATGACTTACTGTTTCACGTAACGGCCACACAACGGAGAGCTGCAGAAAATACGTGTTGTTTACACTCGTTTCCGGGTTGTGCGTGAAGCAGGAAGGGAGGGGGAGGAGCCGCTGAAACTCAAAACGGCTCCACTGCGCCACTAGCGGCCAAATATATATTACATCGGCAATTTTCAGCACTGCCATAGAGAATGAATGGAGGCCGGGTCATTTTGTTTACCTGGGCTTTCACAAGACTATGAAAGAGCGCCGCAGGAGTTGAAATTGGAGCTGATTGATCTGTAATGTGAGTTGTATGCTTCACTAAAGATCAGGAGAATGGCACAGAGGATGCTGCTGTTGTTTGGCTCAACCTGCATGTGTGTAGACGTTCAGCGTGATGAACATCAACACATCACACCACACACCCCAGTTATGTGATGAACATCAACACATCACACCACACACCCCAGTTATGTGATGAACATCAACACATCACACCACACATCCCAGTTAACTGATGAACACCTCAGATCTGTCCTGAGAATTGCCACAACCAAACATTTATTTTTTATTTGAGCCATTTTACATTTCAATATCATGTGCAATATAACGTTGTATTACTTTTAACCTTATCAGACCTAGGGTCCCCCTTAAGGGATACCCTAGGGCTTCTTCAGGTGTTCTACAGCTCATATGACCTTGATATGAATACCAGCCCCTATTGTCCTTGATCTCTAAAGAATCAGCAACTCCTTGCCTTTAAAAAATAAATAAAATATTTAGTATTTATTTTCTGCTTAAATATGATCAAAAGTCAAGAGTCTGATCAAAAAATGAGTCCTCGGTCGCTCCCCAAGTTTTTTGAATTGTATTTGTGCCTTCCCATCATGCCCCAGAGTAATACTGCACCTCTTTAGAAAGATTAAGACCTAAAGCATCCAAATATGCAATAATAATCACAATAAACACAAGCAAAGACATGTTTTCAAGCCTTTACAGTCCAAAAATCATGTTTTTCGGTGCAAGCTTGGCACATTGCGAGCTAAACCTGACTGAACACCGTCCCACCCATCTAGCACAGGTGCTAGGACACCTGGCACACACTTTGAACTGGACTGCTGCTATACTAAACCAACCTATACTATCCAGCCTATTGATTGAGTCGTTCACACTCAGCTGTACCAACCCAGGCTCGAGGTGTGTCAAGCGAACGCCTACTCCGTTAGGCCACCATGGCAGTACTGTTATATGTAACATTATATTTATCCTAGCTGTATTGGTGTGTTGTTATGTATTAGTTGCTTGAGTAAGTTATAATAGAAAACGGACGCGTACACAGACGGACGTATCCGATCATTTTTCAAAATAAAACATTTTTCCGAACTTTCTCTGCGGCCCGGTACCAAGGGACCCACGGGCCGGTACCGGTGGTTGGGGGCCGCCGAATTGTAATGTACTTTAAATTTGAGTCAGCTGCATTAACACAGGAAGTCAAACAATGCAGGCTTTCAACTTGCACATCTTTATTAATTTTTTATTCAAAGAAAGTCCAGTAATTAACTGCATTTCAATACATTCTGGGCTATAAAGTTTTTTTTTTTTTCAATTTAAATTAGAAGTGTCACAAAGGAGGTTGTTTAGAAGACATTATTGTCACACTTAATAATTCCCTGATTGCACAGAGTTCAATTAGACCGTTCACTGCTTTTCTTTGTGGGAATTGGCTCTTAAAACAAATCTGAGACAAATGAGGATCTCCAAACGGACAAGAGCCGAGTGCTGCAATACAAACCTGCTACCTTTCACGTTACCCATCGTCAACATGAAGAGGAACGTGGACAGAGACAGCAGCATTCTTAAATCAAACATTTTTAAACTGGTTCCTTGTGGACAAAGCCAAGTATTTTACTAGCATATTGCCTCAAATGATCTGTATCTGTGGACATTGTAGCAATGCACTTTATACACTGAACAATACTAATACTATTATCATATTTGTTTTATTTATTATCATTATTATTATTATTATTATTATTTTATTATTATATTAATTAGTATTATAGTTAATATTTATATTATATATATTTATAAATATATGTATATATTAATTATTATATTATTATTATTATATATTATTATTTATATTTTTTGTGCAATACTGTTGTATCTTTTATATTTTGTGCCTTATTTATGTATTGTTTTACCTTAAGTTTATTCTAATTCTGTGTTAGGAGGACCCAGCAAAATAAGAATAACTCTGTTATCTGTGCATATGACAGTAAAAACATCTTGAATCTTGAATCTTGCATGTTAAATATCTATATGCAGGCTGTCAGTTTCATCAGAATCAGATCGAACAAATACAAAAAGAGCTATCCCTATTAGCATTCGGTTGCTCCAAGAAATCTCAATATTTTCACATGAATAATTTACGGTTCTTCCATCGTTTTCGGTACAATCCAAATAAGGTAAAAAATCTCCTGCATGAAGGAGCTGAAGTTGCCTGTGGAGGGAGGATGTCAGGGGAACATTTACAACACTAAATAATTATATATCAACTTATATATCAACTTTATCTCATAAACCGAATATCTTTTTTTATTAAAGGAAAAACACACGGCGCTTGCGCACACTCCACACATTCAAGCGGGACTTTCCACACGACTGCGACGTATTGACTAACTTGTTACGAATCTCCTCTATGGCGTATTTCAGAAATTCGTCTATCAAATCCGTGCACCTCAAATGCTAGTGGATATGATGTTACTACCCAAGTTCAAACCGGGAGCTCTCGTGTGACAGGCGCGTGCACTAACCACTCAGCCACCATGTTAGAATGGAATCTATGTGTAAATGTATATATTTATCTTTTATGTTTTTATTATAAGTTGAGGGAATGAGGCCGGGCGGCACACTCACAGAGAACACGGAGCATGTGTTTATTTTCATTTAATTTAATAAAAATATATATATTGTTAACTTCTCACGAGAGGGACTGGACCAACGCAGCTTCAACTGCTCCGCCTGTGCGTCATCAAAGACCTTCAGAAACAACAGCTCCTATCCTTTGTGCTTTGGAGGAGGAAGAACTGAGAGGTGGCTGAAGTCACGCTGCATGGCGCGCTGCCGATGTTCACGGTTTGTGAGCGTGACCTTCATGACTTTGTTCCTCTTTCTGCAGATCAGAAAGCCTCTGGTGGAGAAGTTACGCAGAGAGAGAATCAACAGCAGCATTGAGCAGCTCAAGTCTCTCCTGGATCCAGAGTTCCTCAAACAGCAGCCAGACTCCAAGCTGGAGAAAGCAGACATCCTGGAGATGACAGTTTGTGTCCTGAGACGACTGCAGCAGCAGAATCAAGCTGTGGACTCTGCAGCTGTTGGTCAGGGCTACTCCAGATGTGTCCAAGAGGTGACACACTTCCTGTCCAAGGAGCAGGTGAAGACACCGTCCAAGAGAAGACTGATGCACCACTTCAACAAGCTGCAGTCTTCCTCTGATAAGAACCTGAGAGAGGCTGACTTCTCTCCTCTGAGCTCCACAGTCCAGACCAGCATCAGCAAAGAGAAGAGTCCAGTCAACAGCGCCCCCTGGAGGCCGTGGTAGACACCTACAGACTGGAGCTACTACCAGACAAACTGAGATGACCACGTTGGTCAAAGATTACTGGAAGTCAATTCTTCTCAATTCTGAAATGTTATGAACTTGTACTTCTGTTTGTACAGAAGGTTGTTTTTAGTTTCTGCTTTCTTTGTGGAAGATGACATTTCCTGAGGAAAATAACAGCAACTTTATCTTTCAAGTTAAGAAAGAGAACATCTTGTCATGCATGTTGCATGAACCAAATCTGATTGCATCAGCAATTATTACTATACATCACTGTACTTCAAGTCTTGCTGGATGGTAAAAGCTATGGATACATTAGTATCTTTTAAAACTTTAAAGTTAACCATCTCCCTCTTTAAAGGGTCAGACATTGTATCTGATGTGATGCATAATGAGACACACTTCTATTGTTCCTCAGTCAAAGGACGGAGTGTGGGAAACCAGAGGAAGCTCACTCACAGAGCCCTGTGGGACACCAGATCCAGACCTTTGACCTGAAGGGACGGAGACTAAAAGAGACTCTGAACCTTCAAACTGGAACTTGTTTTAAAAAATGTCTTTGCTTCTAAATGTTCTTTTCTGATATAAATCAGAATAAAAACCTTTATAGAATGTTGAAGTTACATCAAAAGAAAACTAATATTTTTAACATGGTGTTTAAAAACATTTCTGTCAGTTACTTTAATGAACCTAATGATTTGGTTGATACGTTTGAATATTGGAAGCATTCAAAACTTATTTATATTCTTATTTATATTCTATATATATATATCTCTATAAGTATATTATATACTTATATATTATTTCTCGTTCTTTACTTTCCAGCACTTTTAGTGAAACGTTACTAGTTCCAATTTTGTAAAAGTCAAAATGTCAAGTCTGCAATTACTTTAGGTGTTTGTAACTTTCATAGTACTTCCTTATTTTTCTTTTTCCAAAACTTTAAACAAGTCACAACACAAGGGACTTCCTCATGTTAGTTAAACTTTCTCATATCTTTCATACAATTGGGGCAAATTATTGTTATGTTTATTGATAGTTAACATTCACACAGCAAATTTTTCCAGAAAATGACTTCTGCAGTTGAACTTAAATAACAAGGTTGAAATTGTTTTATTAGTTACGTTTCAATAGAAGTGGTGGTAAAATATTCGTAAGGAGTGAGAAAGAAGGTTTTGAAAGCTTCCAACATTCGAATTTATCAACCAAATTATTAGGTTCATTAAATAGTAACTTAACTGGGAGAAAGCTTTTTTTAACACCATGCTAAAAATATTGGCTCTTATTTGATTAAATGTCAACTGTCAATTCTGATTTATATCAGAAAATAACATTTAGAAGCAAAGGGCTCTGTGAGTGAGCTTCCTCTGGTTTCCCACACTCTGTCCTTTGACTGAGGAACAATAGAAGTGTGTCTCATTATGCATCACATTAGATACAATGTCTGACCCTTTAAAGAGGGAGATGGTTAACTTTAAAGTTTTTACATTTCAACACTTGAAACATATCAAAATAAAGTACATTTCAAAGACAAATAAATTGTCTTTGAAATGTACTTTTTCTCATTTGAATGAATTTACTTAATCCATATAGAGTGATGTATAATTGATAATCCCTTTTAATCAATAACCTTAGTTGAACCACATTCCTATACATAGTTTAATCATGAACAGGAATGTTGCTTTTGATCAATTACTGTATGTTCTGACCCTTTATCTTGATATGTCTTTCAAAGATATGATCGATGGTGGAGACGTCTATAAGTTATGATGAAATCAATAAACGATGACATGAGAAGACATAATTTTCAGTTAGAGGTGTTTTTTTATTCAACAAGTCACAATGAGCCTCATAAAGTATGAAAGCTGCAACTAGAGGTGATGATTCATCACAACAACAACTTGTAGATTTCTACAAGACACACTGTACTCAGAGAGAGTAAAGGAACAACTGTCTTTATAAAAGACAAACCATCTACAATATTAGAGGACACAGTCCTCACTGTCTTTAAACAATACTTTTACAAATGGATTTAAACATTTTCACTTAGTGAACAAAACAAATAGTAAAAACTGACCTGAGAACAGGTCACATTCTTCTTAGTAAACAATGAATTCAATTGAATCCCAAAATGTAAAATTCTCAATGTCACTGTAAAACTGTGACATTGTGATGTTAAACAAACCTTTTACAAAAAAAGGATAAACATATTGATCTTAAAACAGATCATTTTTTCATTAATCACATAATGTGAGGACAAATCCATGATGACAGATCATCCATAAAAAGGAAAATTAATTTTTTTTGTATCAAAATGATCAATATTAATCAAGAGGTAACAACAATCACCAATGCATAATATTGTACCAACACATGACATGTTGTCCGGAATAAAAGTATCACAAGAAAATGTTGTTATTAATACCTCATTAAGAGAAAAGGGATAAACATTTGGATCTAACAACAGATCAGTTTGGAATAATCAGAGATTAAAGTCCTTTAACATGTTTAAAAAGAAGAGTCAAAGTTTCTGATCAAAATGATCAACAAGAATTAAAAGTTACTAATGTATCCATAGCTTTACCATCCACCAATACTTGAAGTACAGTGATGTAAAATAATAATTGCTGATGCAATCAGATTTGGTTCATGCAACATGCATGACAAGATGTTCTCTTTCTTAACTTGAAAGATAAAGTTGCTGTTATTTCCTCAGGAAATGTCATCTTCCACAAAGAAAGCAGAAACTAAAAACAACCTTCTGTACAAACAGAAGAACAAGTTCATAACATTTCCGAATTCAGAAGAATTGACTTCCAGTAATCTTTGACCAATGTGGTCATCTCAGTTTGTCTGGTAGTAGCTCCAGTCTGTAGGTGTCTACCACGGCCTCCAGGGCGCGCTGTTGACTGGACTCTTCTCTTTGCTGATGCTGGTCTGGACTGTGGAGCTCAGAGGAGAGAAGTCAGCCTCTCTCAGGTTCTTATCAGAGGAAGACTGCAGCTTGTTGAAGTGGTGCATCAGTCTTCTCTTGGACGGTGTCTTCACCTGCTCCTTGGACAGGAAGTGTGTCACCTCTTGGACACATCTGGAGTAGCCCTGACCAACAGCTGCAGAGTCCACAGCGTGATTCTGCTGCTGCAGTCGTCTCAGGACACAAACTGTCAAGAATAAGCAGTGCTCAGCTGACACATGCTCAGTGGTCATATAGAAGGGGACAATACTCAGATCTCAGAGGAACAGATGGAGGACTGGATCAATGAATTGCACACGTGCAGCGAACCATCGACTTTTTAAGTAGTCAAAGTGTAAGATTCACTTTCATGCAAACATGCAACTAAGTAAAAATATCAGTGTAAAATTGATTTGTCAGCAGTATATCACTAGAGTTTACAATACAATACTAATTTCAAAGTTATAAAAGTGTAACTTAATATATTGAGATTTTTTTATCTTTCATATTTCAGGTTCCTCTATTACGTAATATTCATACTAAAGCAGCGTTTCATTTAAATACCGCCACACTCCTTCTTAACCGCCGTCTCTTCGGGGACTGAGGTCTTTTAGTCTTTTGTCCACTTGGCGGGCTTTGTGAGTCGCTTGTTCCTGGTTTCCCACACTCCTCTTTTCATTGCTTTTTCTGAAGGATCAATACAAGTGTGTCTCATTGTGTGAGGCCAAGTGTGTGGCTTCTCCTATGGAGAAGAGTTTAAAGTAAATGTTGTATTTTTCTCTAGCACCTGATAACTTTGGATGCCCATTTACTGTGATGAGGAAAATGTATATCCTGTAAGTCATAATTATGAGATAGTAAGTAATAATTATGACTTACTATCTCATAATTATGACTTACCGTATATGTCGGGTTACAAGCCGCTACTACCTTCGGTGGGTGTCCCCGCTAGTTCCCCACTGTAGCCAGCTAGCGCTGCTGCTAGTTCCCCGCTAGCTTCCCTTAGCTCTCCGCTAGCTCCTGCTAGCTTCCCTTAGCTCTCTGTTAGCTCCCGCTAGTTCCCAGACAACCACCAAAGGTAGCGGGACCAGCCCCGGCTCAACGCCCGACTCTGCCCGAGTCGGGCGTAGCACCAGCAGCGTGGAGCTAGCAGCAGCGCTAGCTTGCTACAGCGGGGACACCCACCAAAGGTAGTAGCGGCTTGTAACCCGACTTTTACGGTACTATCTCATAATTATGACTTACTGTCTCATAATTATGACTTACAGATCGTAATTGTTTCACCACAGCGGTGGAAATTAGTTTTTAAAAAAAAGCTTTAAAAGAAACTCCATAATAATTTGAATATTATGAAATGCACTTTTTCAATTAATCAAAAAGACGTGCTAGATTTGAATACCTATTATAGAAACACTGATGTAATTGTGACACACATCAATAATAACATTGTACATTGCCCTGTTGTCGGACTAATAATGGATAATCTCATCTTGTTTTAACATGATTTCATCCTAACAACAAATTGAAATGTGAGTTTGCTCATTTCCATTGATTATTAGTAGCCTCTTTCGTTTTTCTGAGCGCTAGAAGAGAAGATGTGTATATCTGGTGAATGTAGTTTTTATTTTTTTTATTAATATTCCATCCGTGTCCCACTTATTTAAAGTTCAAAGTTCTGGATATGTGCTTTTTTTAAAACTAACAGGGACATTTTGGGATTAAAATGGGTTCTTGATTTTTACAATGTTATTTATTTAATGGTAATAGAATGAATGAATGTGTAGGTCAGTGCAGAATTGATGATGAACTCATGTGGGGTCCAGACCAATAACTGAGGAAGGAACTGTTCACTCATCCGTGCTGTTCATAAAACATGTGGCCTCAATTAATAATCTATAACAGTAACGCATTCATTCACCTACTCAAACCTGTCGTGACTAAAATAGCTACGCCCAGCAATGCCATGTGTTGTGAACGTACACATGATCAGTGAAAACACAAAACCACCATGTCATAGCTAATTAAAATCTCTTTATTACAATCACATGTACATCATCAAATTCCAAAAAGCTTGCTGTTGTGAAAACTACCCTTGCACAGACAGATGGAGGTGGGGTTGCAGGCTGGATGGAGGGATTGTCAGATGAAGTAAAACGAGTGTTGAGTTCCCCAGCAGCAAGTGTCTCCGCTCCAGTGTGCTTTTAATTTCACATCACATGAGGACAGCAGCTCTATTTTCAGCTCTCGGCGTCCTTGTGTAACGTAAGCAAAGAGAGTGAAGGGGGTGGGAATGAAAAATTCTTTCTTCGTCATCCATTATTCAGGCTTTTTGAGTCACGGCTGAAAGAAAGAGAGAGAGGGGGAACATGGAAGCAAACAGATTCCACGTTTTTTTTCTTCTCTCTCTCTTTCTCTCTCTCCGAGTTTGAGTGTTTTAAACCAACAGTTTGAAATATCTGTTAGTCCTCCTTGTTCTTTGCGTTCTCTCAAGTCTGATGAGAGGATGGTTGTCGGTTTATTCTCTGTGTGTCCGGTACAGAGAGAGGCCGAGGAACACGCTCAGCTTAGCACAAAGACAGGGAGCGGAGGGGAACTGCTAGCCTAGCTCAAGCTTGATCAATCAAGTCTGATTTAGAAATGAACCAGTTGCTTTGGAATGGCAACCTGACGATGATAATCGGAGCTTCTGAGATGCCCAGTTTGGCCTCCGACTGATCAGTGGTTCAGCTCGGTGTCGTGGAGAGTGATGGCCGTTTCCCTGGTTGGATTTAACAACCGAGCCTATCACAGCTTTGTTGAGGGGGGGTGGTATTACAAATGGGAACGTAAGGAAAATGAAAAGGCAAGCGAGGCGAGGATGAGCTATTTGCAAATGTACAGGTTGTTCTCGGTCAACGTAAGAAAAAAGGCCTTTCGTGTTGCAATTTTTGTTCCGCAAAAGATGATGGGTATAAATCACCTTCTTTCTTTTTGGACTTTGGACTCTTTCTTTTGGCAGTTTGCAAATTGTTGGATTGATGCCTCGTTTGTGAGCGAAGAGGACACGACACACGAATCAGACAGCTTTGGAGTCGTTTGAATTTTTTTCCTTCTTTTTCTCCATCCACCACCACCGATCCAGACTGACATATAAAACTATTTGGATGGATTTCCATCAAATTTGGTTTCATCATTTATGGCACCCTCGGGATTCATTGTAATCACTTGTAAGATACATTTGAGTTGTTATCTTTTGTCATTAGGCAAACATTTAACCAATACTTAATTGGTTCCCATCAGTCTCAACTGCGCTCAATGTGCAGAGCTTTTAGACAAATGTTAGCATGCTAAAAGTAAACTAAACTAAAAGTAAACTTTTGATGGCAATAGGCTCGTAGTTTCCCTCTGCTCCCAATCATTGTGCTAACCAAGCTAAACACATCTGGTAAAACCACAACTTGTCCTTTTATATATTTCTATTTCTACACATGTTAAATTCATAAGATTAAACATTTAACGTTGGAAGGTTTTTTCTTTTGCTTCCAGTATTTGTGCTAAACACGTGCCGGACACATCTCTGTATGGACACACAGAGGAGGAACTGAAACATGTGACTCTGGAGGCAGGGAACAAGGAGATGTATCTGGAATTGTTGTCGTGTTCCTTTAAGAGTGTCAGTGATCCTATTTATATTTCATGGATGCCACGTTTAACATTCAGAACAAACTGAACCACTTTCCATGAATTTTAACAATATTGTGAGTGTTAAACGTACTAATACTACAATGTTAATCTCTGTGCTGTATATACAGCCTCCATAACACAGCTATAAACCTACAGAACCACATGATAAACCACTGGAGGCTAACTCCAACCTCATCTGCACCTTCCGAACAAAATCATTATGTACATGTCATAATGACACAAAACAACAGTAAAATTCAATCTAGCCGTTTAAAGAGACAGTAATATTCACATTTTGTGTTCACTCATTGAAAATGATAAATCAAAGTTTCACCAGCTTTTAAGTAAATAAAGTAGATTTTTAAAGATCATACAAACTGTTCACATTGGTCTCATAACCACCACAAGAAAAATATTGAAATATGTCCAACACAATGACAATAAACTTGTTTTTTTCCTCCCCAAATCACTAGGATAGTCTATAAATAAAACATCAAAACACACTGTCGTTCTATCTACAGTCGTTCCACTGGCCTCCGTCCCTGGTACAGAAAGGTAGGGGAAACTTTTTCGTATAAAAAATGATGTGCAAAAAGTTTGTTTTCTTAGGTCCCTCTCATGGAAAACAATGTAAAGAAATAATGTAAATATCTACATAACCTTTTGCTCTTGCCATTTTAGATTCTAGGATTACTGTGCACTTGCGGTGACTCGTCACATTTGTGCATCTGTTTGATTTAAAACGAGTTACTGCATTCGATGGACGCCTGACAGGCAGCGCACACAACACTGTCATTGTCATATTAAAACTAGCTTGAGGTATTATTGCACTTTTTTCCCGAACTGCAGACCTGGAATCAGAAGATTTCAGATGTTCTCACAATGTGCCTGCTTTTAGTGGAATGTCAGCACTGACTTGAGCTCAAAGTTCAGCCGCTGCAGCAGTCTGGACAAGGTAAAGTTGACTTGAGGTGTATCCTCTTTTCTTTGAAATTGTCTCCACACAGTCAACTGTAGATTTCAGTAAACATGCATAAGCTGTTACCTGGGTAGGTAGATCTGTAAACATCCTGCCAACAGTAAAGACACCAGCAGGAACAGAGAACCATGTGCCATGAAGGGAAAACACATCTTATGCTGTATTCACGCCGTGTCAGCAGCAGAACAGTAAGAATGGGGGGAGAACTCCTTTTTTCAGAATATGTTTTATGTTTTTTAATGATTATTTTTGCCAGAGAAGCAAAAAAAAGACTACAACTCATGGTGCTCGTAAACCTAGTGTTAATTGGTGTGGTTTCTGTCGTGGCAATGTTTCACACGGTGAGCTCCGCAGCACATTAAAAAAAAAGAAAGAAGAAACAGTTCAGTCATCATCACAAATGACTCTGTGCGCATTCACAAGAGCGTAGGCCTGCTGCCGCCTACCCCGCTGACACCGATCCAGTCATGTTTACACTGGAAACAATGGAGGCGGTGATAACCATGCCCTGTTTGAAACAAGTCTGTTGTCTGATTATAGCCACACCAGATAAATAGACATTAAGTCTACGTTAGCTATTACACTCAAAATGAATAACAAATAGGTCAAATGATAATACATTTGACCTCTTTGTTATTCATTTTTAGTGTATATCTCCTTTTTAATTATCTAAATTAGTTGTATCAGTTTTAATAGTGCATTTTATTTAGATGTAACTGCCAGTGGTGGTGACTTTGCAACCATTTCGCCACTGTTTTCATTGATAAATCTGGAATTTCTGCTACCTCCGAGTGCAGTCTTTATACGACGTGAATGTGGGATAAACACCAACTGAAACACAACATTTTCTAGATTAAAGCTGCAGTCAAAATGCTCATCAAACCTCCATGGCACATTGTTCCCCATCCCTGATCAACACGGTTTCACTAGTGTTTAACAACCAAAGAAATCAGGTTGCGTTTTTTTTCTTTTCTTCTTCTTCTTCATTTCAGTTACAAAAGCTCCCACCGATTGATATTTTAATTGTAAACAGAGTCTCTATAAAAACCATTCAGGATTTGGTATCAAATCTCAGTTGTCATTGTCTGCATTGCTACAGTTGATGTGTTCTGTGGCCCTGATGGAAAAGTAGTGGTGTGTGGTCTATCGTTAGTGCACAGCCAGGTACATCACGCAGAACAGTATTGCTCCCCGAAATCTCATGGTCTGTTTGAGGATTTGAGTCTTAACCCACATTTGTTTTTTGTTGTAATTTTTGTCAAAGATTCTGTGAAATACACGTAGCATAAAATGTAGCATGAAGCACGTGATGCAAACATACGCGCACGTCTGACCTTGTTCCGTCGTTTGTCTTTACAAGCGCCATGCACTGACACACACGTGGTGTCCGGAGTGCTGTACAGTGGTGACACAGCCACACATAAAGCTATCAAGTTGAGGTGATGCACAGCGATGACAGTGAGGTTCCCTCTCGCGCGCACATTCATTAAAGGAACAGTCTGACATTTACGTAAATCCTCTTGTACGCCGTCTTTCCCAGAGTCATGTGACAGGATGGATATCGGTTTCATTTCAGTGCTTTCGGTACAAAGATGAAGAGGACCTCGTTCTTCGTTGGTAGACGGCTGAAGTCTCAAAAATACTCCCTAAAAAAAGAACAGAGACAGCAGGGTGGCAAACAGTGCACACTGTTCTGTAGGTGTGTGTGTGTCATACTGACGACCACAGAGGGGTCTGCATGGATCTGAGCAGACCATTGAAGACCCAGGCAGCTACACAGTAAATAAAGTCCAACTTGGGCTGCAAGTAACTTACATTCATTGTATTTTAACGATTAATCGATTATTTGTTTTGTCTGCAAAATGTCAGAAAATTGTGTCGGATGACGAGTGTTCTCAAAAATCTTATTTGTCCACAACTCAAAGGTTTTCAGTTTACCGTCACATAGGAGCAAAGAAACCAGAATTACATTACCCAAACCGATTAATCGATTTTCTAAATTCTTGGCGAACTAATCAATGAATCGTTGCAGCTCTAAATCAGTCCGCTTTGGAGTGGTTGGAAAGTGTTTGTTTTTTATTTTTTAGATTAAGCCAGGCTGAACATATCCTGGACTTTTCTCTGTACCGGACACACAAAGATGAAACTGATATCCACCTGACTTCGGAGGAGACCGAACCCGAGGATTTACTTAAATGTCGTTGTGTTAGCGTAACATCACACACACACACACACACACACACACACACACACACACACACACACACACACACACACACTCTCACACGGAGTTACAGTTAGACGTGGTGCCCATGCAGTTATACGGTGGTGACCGTCAGCAGGGAGCTGGTGCACAGCATGCCGTCCTGGTTGTGCAGCCTGGTCCCGTGAGTCAGCAGCTCCTCTACTGTCGTCCAGTCATCCAACAGCTTCCTGTTCCTCAGGCGACTCAGCTTCCTCTGACTTAGCTCCAGGACCGTGTTGCACCTCCCTTCTGCGAAAGCCCCGCCCCCTCGGCCGTCCAGCACACTTCCGTCTCCAACAGAGACTCCTCCGCCCCCGGCGATAGCTCCTCCCCTGATGATGACGTCGCGTAAAGTCCCTCCTCTGGCCTGCATCTGCTGCTGCTGCTGCCTCTGCTCGCGGGCCAACAGGAAGTGTTCCCTTCTCTCCATTCGACTCCAGTACCGACCCATCAGCATGTCGGTATTGGTCTCCTCGTCTGTGCTCATCCCACTGCGTTCATCCGCCAGCTGGGACGCCCGGTCTCTCAGGAGCTGGTTCCTGGAGACCCGCGAGGTCGCGTTGGGTTTGGAGCTTGGATTACCTTTTGGCTGCAAACCACAACTGGGATTAGGGCTTGAACATGCATTCATGTGTCCCATCTTGGCATCCCATCCAGCAGCAAAGCCGGCCCCCGTGTGGCCCTCCAGGGTGCTGTAGAGACCTCTGCCTCCACCGCCACCCTGGGACTGACGGTTGGCCGGTTTCGGCCAGGTGTCGTTGACGTCTCCGGCCTGAGGAGGGTGGATCAAAGCCTGGAGGTGCTGCTGCTCTCGTGCTCGGCACCTCCCCAGCTCCTGCTGTCTCTCTCTTTCCATCTCCTCTTGAATCTGCGCCTCCCTCTCCCTCTCCCTCTCCAGCTCTTTCTCTTGCATTTGCCTCGTTTGTTCCAGTTCCCTCTCCATCTCTCGGTCCCTTTCTGTCACCAGTTGCTCAGACATCAAGCTTCTGTCTTGCGAGTGCCACCATTCCTGGTGAGCGATCTGGGCATTAGCGTTGTTGTCGTAGCAGCACTCGTGGGTGTTGGTGCCCCTCATGTGCCCCATGGCGCTGGGGTGCTGCTGTGGAGAGAGGGTCAGGCCTGCTGGGTGAGAAGCCAACACACCGGCCACCAGCTCGCCTTCCTCCGGCAGGCCCGGTGGGAGGACGTTATGTGGCTGGACCCCTCCGCAGTGGTGCAGGGTTGCGGCGCAGTAGGAGGGGGAGGCCGGGTGGCTGGCTCGACGGCGGTACTCCTGTGGAGGAGGGCGGTGGTGCAGAGTTCGGCTTCTCCTCAGCATCCCCACTGAACTGGAGCTCTGGTGGTGCTGCTGCACGGGTACGAGTGATCTCCGGTGGCTGGAGGGGGTGCTGCAGGTGGAGAGGACCGGGGCAGTCATCCGTGAGGCTCCAGCATGGGCGTGGGACGGGTTGAAGAGGGCGCCACTGCTGGAGCTGTGACGGTTCAGACAGGGCCGGTCAGCTTTATGGAACTGGACCGATGAAACCCTGGAAATACAGACAGCAAACGACATGTTGGAGGATATCGATATTCAGATGTCACAAGAAGTGCCTCTAACAAACCTAGATTAATATTTAAGTTCATCTATGACACAAAGCTATGCAATTCTTGAATAATTCGTTTGGGATTCTTGGTAAATTAACTAAATAAAAACTGCTTCAAACATTTGCACATCTCTGTTAACTTTCTCTACGGTTCAAACATAGAGATACTGGTTGAGACAACTTTAAGAGTTAGAGGTATGACTGTATAAGTGACTTATATCACTGACTGAGCCATATTTTCTTCTGTCTCTCATTGTCCACAGGTGTCGCTGATTGTTACAATGAAAATATGGTCTTTTTTTGTCTATATTTGACAAGTTTAACAGCAAAACGGTGACCGTACAAACCACCAACTCGGATGTTGTCGCTATGTGATTCGATCTTCTAACTACACACCCAGTCTGCCCTTTTTGCAGGAGCAGCTGTTCTACCAGCTTCTACCTGACAAGTCCGCGGGGTGGGATGTCCATGAGGGGCCCGGCGTCCTCGTCCATCTCGAGGTCCATCTCGAGCTGCAGGCGCGGACACTGAGGCTGCATGGTCAGCGCCTCAGGGATGGCCTCGAGAAGCTCGCGGTGGCTCTTGGGGCAGCTGTCCCGCCGCTCCCGCCTCTCGCAGGGCTCGCCCTGATGTTGCAGCCGGGCGTTGTACATCCGCATCCGCTTCTCCAGCAGCCTCTGGAAGTGCCTGAACTCCCCGGTGCTCACGCTGTAGAAGCCCGAGTCGCTGAGCTCCGAGGAAATAAAGGACTCGGAGGAAGGAGAGCCGCCTCCTCCGAAGCCTCCGCAACCCCCCGGGGCCAGGGCCCCGTGGGGATGACAGTCCTCCAGGCCTCCCTCCTCGGTCTCCAGCCCCGACAGGTCCCCCTGGTGCAGGGAACCATCGGTCCAGCCGAGACCGCTGTCCAGCTCATGGTGCAGCGGCAGGAAGTTTAGCGGCTTCTCCAGCATGAAGTCCTCGTCGTCCGTCTGCAACAACACAAATACACACACCAAAACACTATAAATAACTGCTTTTTTAAAATGTTTTATCTGCGTGGGACCGCGGCACCTTCTGAGTGATGACTAACTGTGTCTGTAGCAGTGAGAAACTGTCAAATATAGAAGGTTAGTAGTGAATTCTCGCTCAGAATCTTTGTCCATTTAATTATTCTTTTATCAGCCATTTCCATACTGAAACACAAATTGTGTTTATTTTATATTTTGTATCCAGGCAAAGCTCTTATTTAAATGTTGAACATTGAACTCATATATTTGAGTAAGTTTGGCTTCTTTAGTTAAAAAATAAGGGTGTCCATATTCTGTATTTCTCTTTTCAACAAGTCTTAGGAAAAGACCAAAGCCTCTCAATACTTTGTGAGTTTCCTACTCTGTCTGTAACACTCAGAGACAAACCGTTTGGTTCCTACTGAACATGGACATCTTTAACAGATAAACGCATGTCATCTGATTTATAACAAAAGACAAATTTAAGGTTTTAGCCAAATATGTTTTTGCCAAATATTCTATCAAATCCAACCCTTATTCCTTATCCTCTCTGGTTGTGACACAATGCTATGGGCAGAATGCACACTACACATGGTTCACTATCAAAAGATATTATTAATGATATTTGTAGAGATATTTGTATTTCTGTTATTTTCTACTCAAAATGAATTATTTTGGTGTCAGTACTGAAAGTCTGTTTTCTTAACTGACACAGTTATTTAAAAATGATGAAGATATCCAACACAGTGTCGGTTACCTGACTGTGGCAGCCGTTAGGTTCCTCCAGGTTCGCATTGCAACATCCCATCAGGCAGTTCTGTCCCTTTGGTCCACGACCAGTCAGTTCTGGATCCTGAGCGATTCATGATGGGGAACAATGACGAAGCGTTTTTATGTTTATGGGCTGTTCATTTATTATTATATTGCAGGAATCCTTTGTCAAGTCCAGACTAAACGGTCAATGTAAATCATTTGAAATTGATCCTGGCTGAGCCCAGATATGATAAGATATCCAATCATTTTATCCAAGATTGTAGCATTTAAATTGTAACATTTTCTGTGTGTGTGTTGTTTAGTGTCACCTGGTGGCCGATGTCCACAGTATCCCGTGGAGAGCTGGACAGGTAGCTGTACCGTCCCGCTTCACAGTGATCTTGTGGCAGAGACATATGGCTGTAATAATGTCTGAAAGGGACAAGAACACTGAATTAAAACGTCTTCAAGACAAAGTCGTGCAAAACTAAACACCCTAATATACTCCCTTTGTCTAATATACTCCCTTTGTCCATCATTCATATTGATGATGATGACTTTATGCTCACTCGCTTCATTGCTTTGATGTAACCTGATGTAATTGTTTACTTAAAAGACACACACTGTTAGATAATCAATTCATAGACATTCATCAGGTAACATTAAATGAATTGTATCCAATGTGAGTCTGCAAACCAAATAGCAATGTAAATAAGTTTATTTCTGGTTCTCAAGACAATGTTTAAACAGCATTTTATAGCACCCCACAGTAATCAAACTATGATTGCAGGGATTAAGGAGCGGGCGATATAGCAAAAAGAAAAGTCACAATTTATTTCAGGGATGATCGAATCACAATAGTTTGACCAAACTTGTTTGCCAATACAAAAATAAATAATATTTATATATTAAAATATTTATAAGTTACTCTTCAAAATCCACATCGGTATGAATTAGATCTGCTGCACAGCACTTATTTAAAAAGAAAATATGTTACTTTTAAAGCTGGTTCGTGTGTGTGTGTGTGTGTGTGTGTGTGTGTGTACCTGTCCTGGTAGGAGGGGCTGGAGGCGTTGAGCCCCGTCATCAGCGGGAGCGGCAGGTTGAGATGCTGCAGGTTGAGGGGAAGCGGCTCCCAGATGCCCCGGTCCCGGTCGGCCTCGGTGCCACACCCCCTCTGACCCTTGATCTGCATGGTGATTGGACGCTGACTGGCCGCCAGGATTCGCAGAGCATCCCGCTGGCTCAGGTTGGCAAGACTACGCCCGCTCACCTGAGACGAGCAGAGAGAGGACGAGAAGTCATGTGACGTTCGTAAACACGGAGCGAGATCACCCCGTTGGTCACGTTTGAGTCCACTTCATGAAGGTTAGTTCCCTCTCACTTTTAGCACGATATTTCACCATCTTCACCAGATAGACGCCGACTTTGTGTGTCTGGCGTTTGGTGTGAAACGGATGTGCCATGAAACCCAAACTAGGAGCTTAAAGCAGCTAAAAGCTCCTCCGAGTTGCTAAAATATTGATCAGCGGAGCGTCATTCTATCTGCTGATCATGTCAAAGCATCTGATTTGAACGGATTTGAGGAAAACATTTCAATCTCAAACAGGAAAATCTACTGATCTATTTCAGAATCAGAATCAGAATCAGAAACCGTTTATTTGCCAGGAATGTTTTCACACAAACGAGGAATTTTTTGAGGCGGAAGGTGCATACATTGGACATGGACATGGGACGTTAGACGAGACAAACAACAATCAACAATCAACAATCAACGAAAACAACAGTGCAATTGGTATTAAAATATGTGTAAGATGAGCTCAGTCAACAGATGCGTTAATGTGAATGTACGTTAAAGTGACATGTGTATTTAAGTTAAAGTGTATGTTAAAGTGACGAGTGTTTAAGAATGCGGTGTGCAGAGGAGTGAATGGTAAAGAGAAATAAAAATAAAGAAGAGAAAATAAAAATAAAAATTAAGAGTTAAAATTAAAAATTAAAAATTAAAATAGCTGGGGGTGACAGAGACAGTCAGTGGGGGACCCGAGCCCCATTGATGAGCCCGACTTTCATGTTAATCATCTGATAGCAAACAATTTCCCAAATGGTCCCCAACTATTGGCGCTCTCGAAGAACTGGCTCTGAACTGGCATCGCTAGCACTGGTGTTGGGTATAAATGTGACGATATTACAATGTTTCCACGTTCTACCGTCACAGATTGATGGTGAGTATTGTGCCACAGCGTTAAGGCAGCTGGTTAGCGGATAGCTGCTGAAACATCTCCACCAACCGAAGAATCTCACGAGCATTATAGATCCAACAACCCAAGACATTACGGCCGTTTACGCTCTCAAAACACGCAGTGAATGAGAGACGGATTTAGGAGGTTTTGCAGGTTTTGCAGGTTATATATATTTAATTAAAATAGAAAGGTGATGCTGTTTAAGCCCTTATTGTTGCGCTGAAAAAAAAAAGAGCCTATTAAAGGCTACATTGCTGGTCAGTAACCAGCCATATGGTAACTTAGGAAGCAATTTGTCTTTGAGTGCTCTGATTCATGTGTAAGTGCAGTTGCAGTTAAGTAAGACAACAGGCATAATTTGGTTTTAATGAAAACTCAACTCCTGACATTTGCTTCTGATGCTTTTCACCACTGCTTTGGAAGAAGGAAGTAACGCAAGTAACTGACTAAACCAGCTTTAAAGGTAACATATTTCCTTTCTAAATAAGTGCTGTGCAGCGGATGTAATTCATACCTATGTGGATTTTGAAGAGTAACTTATAAATATTTAAAGAAACTTTTTTTTTTTTAATTGGCAAACCAGTTTGTTAAAATTATTGTGATTTGCTATATCGCCCGCTCCTTAATATCTGCAGTCCAACTCTACACGAGTAAATCAATGTACTGGTCGCGGTTAGCAGAACAACTGGTCCTCCTCAGCCTGTAAAGGCACAATGCCTTCTTTGGTTCTCGGGGGGATAACCCTGATGATGTCATAGTGATGTCATCAGAGTTACCTCCGCTCAGGTTGGAAGACTACAGATGCAAGGAGAGTTTTAACGACGTGGCTGTTTACCAGGCAGGAAGGGACGATCTGGTTGCATTATGGGAAATGTAGGTTCAAGTGTTGGGGGAGTTTGATCCATTCTAAGGGCTTAAAGTCACCATTTCTCAGCCTCATCTGCACCTCGCTCTCTCTTCTTCAATCTGTTTCTCTTAAATCCAACAACTGTATGGAAGTTGGAATGCTGTCATCAACAATACCACAATCATCTTTTAGTCTGCACGCTACCATTTTAACTGCACTTCTAGTCTCTCCTTTTTTAAACAACACACCATGGACTGAAAAACTCTGAATTAGCTCAAATTATGCAACTGGGTCACAAGACACAGCTCTGCCTGCAGACAGATGCTGGATTTAGTCCAATATGACAAACAGTCAAATTTTTTCTGCGATTTAAAATAAAATATGACGAATGTGAACATGGTGTCCATGTTTCCATTAAAGGGTTAACACCTACGAGCCAGTATGAGCCTCATCCTGCCTTGCTCACGCACACACACACACACGCACGCACACACACACACACACACACACACACACATGCATCTCAGCAACCATCAAATTAGATGCATGAACAGTATTGTTAAATACAGCACATCACAACCATGAGTCACCTTCCGCTACATTCAACCAGGCACACACGCGTACACACACACACACACACACACACACACACACACACACACACACACACACACACACACATAGCATGAGCTGAGGAGCACAAAATGGCACCTGTGTGTGGATACAGAGGACGGCGGCAGAACGACGGCAGAACGACGGTGAGCCAGATGGAGATGACGAATGTGAACCACAGTCTTGCACACAACATGACAATTCTACATATTCTCTACAAACTGTCTTAGACTGAAAGGCACATACATTAGGTTCATTATCCACGAATGCAGAGTCC
The DNA here is from genome assembly GCA_038501785.1 of Myoxocephalus aenaeus. Classification (NCBI taxonomy): domain Eukaryota; kingdom Metazoa; phylum Chordata; class Actinopteri; order Perciformes; family Cottidae; genus Myoxocephalus; species Myoxocephalus aenaeus. The sequence goes on from JBAMJR010000174.1 coordinate 266,163, forward strand.
AGCAGAAATCATGAAATTATGCCATTTTGCATCTACACACACACACACACTCACACACACACTCTCTCCCTCTCAGACACACACCCCTCAGAGCGCCTCTCAGTTCCATCTTCTTCAAATGAGACGTGATAAAACACACACGGCATCGTTTGTGCCATCGAGGCCGATCTTTGGACGCTCACCGTTTGGTCACTCATCCACGGTCCAGAGAGCCAGCAGCCCATCGTCACGGCAACAGAGGACAGCCGCCTTGGTTCCTGTTAAAATCGACGATGCTGCTGCTTCCTCCAGCAGATCGTCTCCTCCTCCTCCTCCTCCTCCTCCTCACTCTCTCCGTCTATCTCTCACTATCACTCTCTCCTCAGCATCTGACCCCTCCTCACTATCCTCCTCCTCTCCTCTCCTCTTCTACGTATCCGTCTTTCTTCCTTTTTTCATCTGCTTCTTCAGCGCCTCTGTCCTCGCCCCTCCCCCTCCTTCACAGCTCCCGCTGCTTTTAGCATCCTGCACACACGCACGCACAATTATGCATGCATGCAGCCCTGCAAACATACCAAAAAAAATATGCGCAGGCTGACACAGTGTGTTCAGAGACGGAGAGGGGAAACACACGCAGTCACACGGCGAGGAAGGTGTCTGATTGGCGGCCTGTTCGGGGTCAGCAGCCAATCAGAGGCAGCGGTCTCCCTCTGGGTGTCTTCCTCTCTGGCTGAAACGCCTCGTGAAGCCTCGACATGTACAGGAGGGAGCCTGTACTGCAGCGATACACACAGTAACAGAGGAAACACACCAGCCAACCATCCATCTTCGAGCTATTCACCCAGGATTCTCCAGCAGATGCTGCTCAAGGTGTTCTGGGATATGTAGTCCGCCGCGTGTAGTGGAGGCGCTCTGCTTCAGATTGGGTCACACATTGTAGAGGATTGCACAAACTGATTAACGAATAAAGAGAAGGACCCAAACTGGAAGGGAGCAGAGGACCGTGAGACCCTGTGTGGACCAAGAAACTACCTGAGTTGAAGTAGCCTGCACTGAAGTTAAAGCAATCTATTATAGTAATCAAACAGACAAACAAACAAAGTTGGAAGTCTTCTGACTTTCTTTCTGTTTTACTTGGGAAAAAAGGTTTAACATTTCGGGCCTTGAGCTCAGCGAGCATTGAGCATCTGGTGGTTTGTAGGGATTCTAGCAGCTGTTAATAACTGCGTCCAAAGCACTTAACACATCACTGATTTTTAAAGGTTGAGTCCCATGAGCAATGCATGTCTAATAATACTAACTAGTTCAATATCATCTGTAATGTTATTGTTCATAAACGCTGCAGTAAAATGCATGGTTTTATTGTGCAATATGCTGGAACGTCCAAAGCCGACATACCTTCTTTTTTTTCTCATACAGGACACCCTTATGCACCTTGATGGTGTGATGCAGGCCGCTCAAGCATTTTCCCTTCATGGTCGACATTTATGTGACACATTTAAATACTTAAAACCTTAATGCATGGTTCTCATTCTAAATGAATCTGCTGGAGACATGAATAAATCAGCTAGAGACTGAGTGTATGGACGCTCGCTGTGGAAAACACACGTTTTGACCCTTACATGTTTTGTCCAGCACGATAATCTTCACAAATGATGATTTGTGATTACAATTGGTAGAACCGCCTTTTTTAATACACTTAAATACAATTCACAAGAAGGTTTTTTCTAACTTTTTTCTACTTTCATATTTTATAAAATCCCTTAAGCTTGCGTTATTTCAGGCATTTAACCAATTCTCAAAAAAAAAAACATTGACTTTGAGATGAGGGAGCCGAAAATGCATTCCTGAAGCACTCTATTCTAGGAAGTTCAGACTCGAGTTAAACTTGTTATTTATGAACTTGGTGACTCCCAATTGAGAAGGGTTTATATCTATCTATGAATATCACATCATAAGGGACATTCTCTCCATCTTAATTTGAACACAGCTCTCACTCTGATTGGACAACTACAGCGCCCCATGAGAGGACTCTGCAGGAGAGGAAAGCCTCAAAGCCATACTGGACAGAATCAGAAATATGAGACCTCTGCAGGAACACACACACACACACAAACACACACACACGTATGTAGGCTTCCTTTCTTCTGATTCACTCAGTGAACCTGCTTTGACTGTTTGGTTGTTATGGCAACCGGCTCGCCTGCCAAATGTGTGTGTGCGTGTGTGTGTGTGTGTGTGCGTCTGTGTCTGTGTGTGTGTGAGTGTCACTTTGCTTATTAAATGAATTATCTTTTGAAGACATGAAGTGCTGAATCTGTGCAGAGGAGACCTGCGTGATGCTGGTGATACCGGTGATGCTGCAGATGTTCGGGATGATCGTGTGTGTGTCTTGCTGATGCTGATGCTGATGAAGATGACGATGATGATGAGGATGATGAGGATGATGATGATGGGTGCATCTGGATGCCTGTCGTTGAGCTTTGCCATTTCTGTACTGAAGTACGGAGGCGGAAAGAGAGAGAGAGAGAGAGAGAGAGAGAGAGTGAGAGTGAGCATGTGTCAGTGTTACACACACACACATACACACACACACACACACACACACACACACACACACACACACACACACACACACACACACACACACACACTGTAGAGCCCCAGCTGCGACACACAGACCTGTCTGTGTCTAAAAATGGAAAGGCACACTTGCTGTTGCTGAGAAGCCACTAGAAGCTTCTATATGTGGATAGCATGCGCACGGTGATTCATGATCACATCCATCCGCCTGCAGAATAACGCGTGGAGGAAAAGTGTGGCCGCTATGAGGGAACAATTAATTCACAAAATCCAGCCATTGAACGGTGCATTGTGGCTGTAGTGAATCAGAAATCAGAATCAGAAACCGTTTATTAGCCAGGAATGTTTTCACACAAACGAGGAGCATAGTGTGTGACCATGTTGCTATGGAGTAAAAGCACAAAGTGGGCTAGAGATAATACGGTTATAGGAGTTTTATCATCCGTGTGACATTGCCAGGCAACCAGCTGAGACCCCAAGAAGGTACTGCATCTGGCCAAGGAACAGTCCCGCACATAACCGTAAAACCACAGCCTTGTGTTTTACACTTGATTTGTACAAACGTATAATGTGTAGTGGGCTTTAGAGATGTTATCAGGTGGGTTTTGTTAGCTGGCTTGGATCTGTACGTTGCACATACAGACTTCATACTGTGAACTATTGCACATTCCTTGGTCAATATGTGTGCACAACTCTGCACAAAACTGCACAGCTCTTTCATTATAAAACAAATATATTGTGCATATTTTGTTAAATATTTTCAATTGTATTTATGCTTCTTGACAGCTTGCTTTTCTTAATCTTTTATTTTCTCTTACTATGTTTATTGTTATTCATCAAAATACCAAGTTGAATTATTGGCAATAAACTGGTATATAAATAAATGTATACATATGTTATGAATATATGTCTATATGAATATATATATTTGTGTGTGTGTGTGTGTGTGTGTGTGTGTGTGTGTGTGTGTGTGTGTGTGTGTGTGTGTGTGTGTGTGTTTATATGTGTGTATATGTCTATATATGTATGTGTATATGTGTGTATAAGTATATATGTATGTAAGTATATGTATGTGTGTGTATATATATATATATATATATATATATATATATATATATATATACAATGTATGTATGTGTATTTATGTATATATATATATATATATATATATATATATATAAATGTATGTATACTTATGTATGTATATTAAATATATATACAATGTATGTATGTGTATTTATGTATATATATATATATATATATATATATATATATATATATATATATATATATATATATATATAAATGTTGTATGTATACATTTACATATACACACTCACACTCACACTCACACACATAGACAGACAGGATTTATTTTCCTATGCGCGTTTAGTACAGTTTGTCTCTAACAGGATCCTATACAGCAACCAGGCCAGGGCATGATCGTCATTAAGCCTGTGATTGGTCCGCCGGTCACAGCAGTGCTGTGATTGGTCTGCCTGTCAGAGGAGTGCTGTGATTGGTCAGATTGCCGGCGGCACCGGAGCGGGAGGAGGGGGAACTTTTATCCTGAACTTCATGCTGTTCGCAGCTGTACACTGTTTAACCTTTCTCACCGTTTAATTTGGTGCTGAGGCAGCAACACCTCTCACGCTTTATTCATGACGTGTTACCTGACAGTTAAATAGTGTTGTGACGTAGTGAGCTGTATTATCTTAGTCGGACAACTTGTAATTGGAAATGCAGGTAGTTATCTTTTTTAGCTAACGGCTAACAGGAGCGACACCAGGAGACAAGGTAACACAGCGACACTAGACACCTGACAGCTAGTTAGTGAACTAGTTACTGGCTAGTTTAGAAGTCTAAGTCCAGTCACTTTGGTTTGATGTACCACAAAGCTGTTGTAACACTACACCAACCCCTGTAAACGGCTTTCTATTGACTAAACTCCTCTTCAGAGTGAGTTCCTTCCTTCAAGGCAGTATCCACCGGATTCACTTAATTTCTATTAAATCAGCTTGCTGATGAATGAACAAAGAATGGTCCTAACGTTGTATTTATTTATGAGTCAAACGTGTAAGCAGAAAGTAGAACTAAGGAGCTTTGTTAAGAGTAGCTTTCCTAATTGTGGTGAACACAGTTTAACATGAATGAGTGAATCTGTGGAGGAGCCATGATGTGTTTTTATGGAATCCACTCACATGACCTAAAAATGAGACCTTTCCTTAAAACTGGACTGACAAGATTATACATTTAGAAGCATCTTAATCTTTCTGTTTTCTTTACCAGTGTTGGTGTTCCAAAAAAAGCTGAATTGTATTGTCCATCCACACAAAATATACACACTTTTTAAGTAGATGTGGTTCGTGTCACATCGTATATAATTATCACGTTAATGTGTGTGTGTGTATTGTGACAGACGAATGTTTTTGTCCTCTTATCATACATTTCAAATATTAGAATAAGTAACGTTCATAAAATTTTTTAAGATTAATAGATGAGAATATGAGCATAAGTGTTCTTATAACTTTGACTCGATATAAAAATTGTACTCTTGACTGACCCAATTTTTAGCCACAACTATAACTGATTTCCTACTCTGTATCGTCCAACATGATATGATCTATACTGACTCTGATGCTAAACCAACACGTGTTTATAGCTTGTTTATAATTGACTTGCCTGTCTCTTTCCTCTTCGTCACCCTCAGCATGAACTTCCCCCCCACCAAGCGCCTTCGAGGCCTGAACCAGGATGTAGTGACGGCGATGGCCTTCAACGACCCGTTTGGAGATGACGACGACTTCACCCAGGACGACTTGGATGAGATTGACACCATTGCCTCGCAGGCCATCACCGCGGTTGCGGCCCCTGCACCTGGATTTGGGACGAAACCAGAACCCAAACCGATGGAGCCGGCCCGCGGGTCCAACTGGCCGCAGTCGGCAGGACTGAGCAAATCTGTGACCAGAGCCTCAACCAATCAGAGCAGCGAGAACACGGTCGGGTTCAGCGGCAACAGAGGGAATGCTGGGACGTCGAGCAGAGAGCCTCTCGGTGAGCAGAACTGACCGCTGAGTCTTTAACTGCATTATCTTTTGTCTTTTAAATTCCTGCTGATTTTATTTTCCAAAGCATTCTTCAGTAATTGTTAAAGAAAAGATTGTTGATGTTGTAGAAGAAGAAGTGAAAGTAAGCCATGAGAGTATAAGATTACTTACTCTTTATTCTTCCACTGGCATCAAATGTGGTTTAACCAATCATGTGAAAACTGAAATAATAATTAAACTGAGTAATTAAAAATAATTAAACTGTGAAATCTATCTAATCTGATCCTATTAAATATCTTCTTCATTACATTAAGAAAAGAACAATGTTGGGCCTCTTCTTCTGTATGTGAGAATTTGAAACATGCACATTTTAACAGGTCGGAATAACAGCCTTGTGTCCTTCGGGAGATATAATTTATTCACCCGGAGATTTTCAATGTCTTGTCAAATTTAAGCAGAATGAAAATGATAGATTCACAACATTTTAGTTCAGTTTCTAATGAGATGAAATACAGAATAAGAAAAGACATGACAAGAAAGACAAAATAATGTCAGAACTTGGTTGGAGTAACAACTCTGTTGCATCAATGTGAAGTGATGTGTAAATGCAACACAAGCACAGTCAAGATGTGTCTGAATCCATAAATGTAAAGAAAATACAGACAGGATTTAAAAGAAAAGCTTGCAGAATAAGAAATAAGAAAAACGTATTGAAGGATCAGTCGCTGTGCGTCGTTACAGTCAATGACACAACTGGGAACGTGTTGACAAAGCTCAGCTGGTTTGTGTGTTCAGGTAACAGGCAGCAGCGGTTTGGGTCGGACAGAGAAGACTCACACGGTCTGCTGGAGGCTCAGCATGCGGACCTCAAGAGGAAGGTGAGACTCACTCGCTTTTCACTTTATACAACTTTTTATAAAACATCCAACAGGAACAAGATCAGGGCAGTGAACAAAAATACACATCACAGAAGAGAGCAATAACAAGGCATTATATACAGCATGAATTGTCATTTCTTAGTTTTCCGTGACTTTTTTTTTTGTTGAGCGGGACTCTTGAGATGAGATAAAACTTTATTTATATCACGGGAACTTGCTGTGAAGCAGTTGCAACGCAAAGTGAGAAGAGTGCAATTAGAAAAACTTGAAAATGACAATCATCGAGTGCCACAAAACTAACATTACACTTTGTCATAAATAATAAAAGAAACAGGAGACGTACAATATACTAAAGGCTGGTGTTATATTCTATCCTAATTTTGTTCGTATATCTTTACAAACACTATATTTGTCCCTGTATTATAATATAATATTTGGCTTTTAGTTGACGTTGTAACTGTCCAGAGGCTATAAATGAAAAGTAGCTTTTTAGCTAACTCTGACACATTTACATCAATGAATGTGCACTTTCCCTGTGAACCCATCCAAACAGATGCTATTTAGATATCAATGTGGTTCAATATCAAATGTAGTCAGTGCCTCGTACCAGCTGAGATCAGACTCTATAAATATACACATGTCCTGGTGAATGTGTACGTTATTAGCTGAAGGAGGTGGAGGAGGAGATCGTGTTGAAGAGCGGGGAGATCCGGGTCCTGAGGGACTCTCTGAAAGGAGCTCACCAGGAGAAGGAGACCCAGAGGCAGAACCAGATCCTGCTGGAGACCCAGAAACAGAGAGAGCAGAGCGACAAGGAGAAGGAGCTCAACAGAAAGGTGAGGAGCTGAAACACACACACACACACACACACACACGGAGTACATATAATCCTCAGAATAACACGATAATGACATGTTCTCTATGTTCAGGTTCAGTCTTTGCAGTCAGAGCTGCAGTTTAAAGAAGCAGAGATCAATGAGATGAAGACCAAACTTCACAGTTCAGACAAAACCAAGACGGCCTCTCCGCTGCCTAGAAGCAGGTCAGTGGTCGTCAATATAACCAACAGCAGTTTTGATAATCAGTGAAATGTTTAGTTTTTCTCTGTTTTATATCATTGATTGATTATCTCTGTGTTGGCCAAAACGACATGTATTAATGTCACGTTCAGTTACATAGTAGATAATCCATACTATATAAGTCCAAGAGAATTAGGGATGCACAATGTACATCAGTCTGATAAATTATTGGGCGATATTGGGACATTTTTATTGTGTTTTATTCTTTTTAAAATACAAAAATGTGAAAGTATCGGAAATCATATTGGTTAAAAGAAGAAGAAAAAAATACTTATTGTGCATCCCCTATATATAGAGACGACCAAAAGTAAATATTCAGTATGCTGTCAGGGGGTCAAAGGTCAAACTGAAGAGCAACAGTTGCAGCTGTGACTCCAGAACCGACCAGTTCGACCAACCAGTGTGTGTCTTTTAAAATTACTTTATCGAGTCAGATTGATTGTCATCCGCTCGTCTCTAATCTGGCCGCTCGGTCTTTCTCTCTTCTCTCAGTCCTAAAGTGCTCGGTTGTCTCGCCCAGCTGCATCATGGGAGCGCCAGCGGCTCGTCCTCTCCGACGGGAAATGGCTTCATCACCAAGGAGACGTTCGGCGCCCACGTTCCCTCCAGAGCGACGACGCGGAGAGACGGTGGGTCACGTGACGCAGGCGGCGGCGAAACCGGCGCTTTGAGGACCAAATGTTGAGCGACGGGTGTGTTTCTGTTTGTGTGTTGCAGCAGAGAGAGGCGGGTCCGTCAGCAGATCCGGTGACAAACAGGAAGTGTCTCGACCGGACCCCTTCCTGTCCGTCAGACCCGCACACCTGCAGCACCGAGGTCAGTCTGCAGAGCTGCTTCATAAGAATGAATGGAAATGAATTCAATTCAAATATCTTTCTGTCAGGTGTCAGCCCACTCGTACTTTAACAACACACATTTTAAACAGTTTGTTTAATTACATTACATTAAGTGTAAACTGTTCCTGCTCCACATAGAAGCCCACCTGTGAGTTAATTGTTATTTATTTGGTAAACCTATCGATCACAACCCACCGTCAATCAGTTAATCCGCTAAATATTAGTATCACAACCCTCTGAATCTGGGACTGAAACTGGATCAGTTTATCAGGCTGAACACAGAACAACTGTAGAATTAAAATGTCTCTTATTTTTCGTCTGCAGAAAGAGTTTAAATTGTCACAGAAATATATGAAAATGTTCAAATATCTCAATAAAGTGTTTGTACATAACTTCATCTGCTGACAGCGTAGAGGAGGTTAAAGCGTTCCATCGGGTTTCTCCACGATGTCTGAGGGTTGTCTTGAGTTGGGTTTGAGACTTGACGTTTAAAAGAAGAGGCCATTTACCAGACAGGGAGGGGCTAATCAAGGCAGTATCCAGCTGCATTGTGGGAAATGTAAGATCCAGTGTTTAGAGCTTGGACCATACGAGGGGCTGAAAGTCAAAATATCTCGGCCTCTGCTGCAAGGATTTTGTCCATTACGTTTCTAATCGACAACTGTGTGTGTGTGTGTGTGTGTGTGTGTGTGTGTGTGTGTGTGTGTGTGTGTGTGTGTGTGTGTGCGCGTGTGCGTGTGTGTGTTCTTTTGTTGTCATCCAGGTGGCGTCCTGCTGGGCTTGTTGCTGCAGCAGCCGTTGTCTCCCAGCAGCCTCGGCCTGTCTCACCTGCTCTCTATGAGTCTGAGTGACATCCACCCGACATCCAGGTAAACACCCGGCGCTGTAACCATGACAACGTGGCGATGGAGAGTAATGTAATGTGCATAATGCGGTGCTGTCGCAGTTTGAGGGAAGGTGTTTGCAGATGTAACTTAATATAAATGGTTGTCTGAGTCACTGGTTTAATCGAGTCAAAGAGAAAACGCATCATCGGGGTCAACACACCAGAGCTCCTTTGTAAATCTTCCATTTGAGACTTTTAATCAAATGTCATTGTGTTACGATCACGTCAACACCTGCTGTACCTTAGAAGCGCTGCGTTGAAGTCACTTAATGCAGCCATTTCATCTCGGTCACCACATGGGGGCGCCAAATCCACCAAAACATAAATATTTTGAAAAAAAAGATTTCTTTAGGTAACAGATGGACCTGAGTAACACACATTGACTTGAACCGAATGACTGACTAAGCTCAACAGTAGTAGCCGTGGTGGATGTCGTGCTACTGGTTCCCATTGCAGCCCAACCACGAAGGAGCTGAGCGGTTTTAAAAGAATAATATAACTAACGTGGGGTTTTGTGTGTTGTGTTGAATGTTGTGGTTTCAGCAAGTCTGCAGGTTTTCTGCTCCACTCTGATGCTGCTGTCGGTGTCAGTGGGGGTGAAGGTGCAGCTGCCAGAGCGACGCCGAGTCCTCTCCAGAGTCTGGCTGTAACTGGACTCAACATGCTGAGTCAGAACCGACCAGCAGCTGCAGCCAGCGGCCGAAACAAAAGGTAGAGCCAGACGCTACGATCTGTTGAACCTTCACTAACTTTGATATTTGCTGCTCACTGAATAATCCAGAACACATCACTGGGACCGCTGAACAGTTCTGTGGGCTGCAGAGCCCTCTTGTGGCCAAGTTATGAATGAATGAATACTTTATTAATCCCAGAGGGGAAATTTGGTGTCGACGTGGCAGCAATTTAAAGACAAAAATAAGATATAAAAACAACAAGGATGAAAGATATATATATATATATATATATATATATATATATATATATATATATATATATATATATATATATATATATATATATATATACAATAATAATATAAAATAAAATAGCAAAAGAAAAAAAAAAAAAAATATTAATTTAGGAATTAAATTAAACGTAAATGGTAGAAGTGCAAAAATGCAAAGTATCTATGTGTATATTAAGTGTGTGAGGTGTAAATAAAACAAACAATAAACAAACAGTAGGGGAGTGCAAAAATGCAAATTATGTAAGTATATGAAGTGTGAAGTGTAGATAAACATAAACGTAAACTTGTACAATGATTAATCAGTCAGGATGTGGCAAGCGGTGACTTATTATAAAGTCTTATATAACTGCTGCACTGAAAAAGACCACATGGAAAAACACCTGGAGGCCGTGTGTTATCTCAGATACAAGATATCAGACCGCTACACCACTGACAATTACTGTTTCACCGTATTTAAAATACTGTCCTCACACAGAAGCAACACTTTAACCTAATGATTGAATACATTTCAATGGAAAATCTAACCTCCTCCATCATTTACAATACAACAGAACACCACTCCATCTGGTCATCCTTCATTATGTTTTTACAAACTTGACTCATTCTATTAATATTCATATTTTTGTCTTTTTTAGCCTGAAACCCAATTGAAACCCACGTACATGCATACACGCTTACACACATACATATAAATCTGCTCTTATTTATACTTTATTTTTATTTTTTTAGATGAAATAATAAACACGCACCGTACTTGAATATATGATGTTTTCTGGCTTGTGTCTCACTGTTTTGTCGTCCTCTTGATGTTATGTCCTTGTATTGTCTTTTTAGTAAAAAAAAAAAAAAGAAGAAGCAACACTTTAAATGCAACAACAAATAAAATAGTATAGACCAGCTGGTGTTTTATGGACAGACCAAGGATGCCACAGGATTTGTTAATCTGCATTTTTATATACACATTAAAACTGGAAAAGTTAGCAATACACCTCAGAGAAATGTAAGAACCACTGATACAGATGTAACTAACGTTCATCTATCTAAATTATTTCCCGTGTGTGTGTGTGTGTGTGTGTGTAGCTCGTGTCCCGGAGCTGTCCTCTTCCTCCCGCTGTTGGAGCTTCACCTGTCTCGACTCTGTCAGGCTCTGGACTCCCTGCGCTCCGTCTCCGCTGGCAGCGGCGGTTCAAACTCTACCGCTGGCGGCTCGCTCCCAGCAGGCGGTGCCGCTAGACTGGATGAGGCTGGTTTGACTGGTTTCAGCGTCGAGGACACTGGTTTGGCTGCTCTGAGGCTCCTCTACCTGTTGGTGGCCCACAGTGACGAGGTGATGGCACAGAGCGCACAAACCAGATGGCGAGGTTTCATCCTGATGTAAAAACATTTAAATCAGTGGGACATCATGTCAACTCCATTACTTACACTTATTTCCCACTGAATGACCATAAAGGCTAGTTCAACACAAACTATGAACCATACGTTACCTAATAGGCTGACCTAACACTGAATACTGCAGTTTAAATGAATGAAAACAACTTAACCGAAACCTAAAGTAGACCTACAGCACTAATTGGCTTCCTCCCAACTACGGTTGGTGAAGCCGGATCACGGCCTTTGTGTGTCTTTCCTTGTTTACATTTCATTTGACAGTTGACATCACTTCTTCATTTCCTCTCCCAGGTGGTGGAAGCTGTGCTGTCAAAGGAGAATCAGAGCAGCGTTACAGACGTAAAGGTACAAAAACAAACACACTGATGGACTCGCTTTGTGATATAAAACTACATATTGTTTGTCCGGGAGATTTAAGATTGTTATTATGATTAACATTTGTCACTGTAAATTCCCCTCAAATAATTTCATGAACTCCTCCCTCTGCTCTCAGACTGAGCACTCTGCTGCAGGTGTGGGTCTGTGCTCCCAGAATGCCTTGCTGCAGTCCGTGTTGCGGCTGTGTGAAGCCGGGCTGGGTGGCGGCGCCGTTGGTTCGGAGAATGAGGAGCTGGTCCTCGATGCCATGAAGACTCTGTGTGTCCTCATCGAGAGGACGCCACACACACACGCCGACAGGTAGACGCACACACTGTAGACGCACACTATAACCAGCAACAGCAGTCAAGAGGTCAAAGGTCACAGTGGGTCGTATTGCTTTTTCATACAGTTTTATGTTGACCAGACTTAAATGAAGCCCACAGTGAATCGATCTGCAAATAAGACAATTGTTCAATAAAATAAAAAAACATGAATTTAACTTTTGTTTAAAAACTTAATTGAAAGTTTTGGAAATGGAGATCTAACGTAAAAATCCTCCTTCGGGTTAAGACGGCAGTGATTTTGTCTGAAAGCAACAAATTAGAAAATTGCACGTTGGCTGAGGTTTGAAGTAAAATGTTAACAAATTGTGTTATACATTAATTTTGTCATAAATCATGTGCACAAAAATGTACGATGAATAGAAGCGGAAGAGGCTGTTTCTAAATATCACACTAACAAACCATTCGTACTCAGAGTGACATCACATTGAGTTTGATGTGTGTTCTGACTGCAGAGTGTGTGGATTTTATGTCCACTAGATTAGCAAGAATTTCTGAGTACGAGACATGAGTTTGTACTCAAATGACCCACAATGCATTGCGTCTATTCAGACTGTCCAATGGTGGACTGCGAGGCAGATGGTTTGATTAATTAACTGTTGAATTAAAACAAAAACCAATGATGACAAGTGAAGTTAGTGAAATATAAATAACTGCTGAAGTATGAATTCTTAAACAGTAAAGGAACAAAAATAATCCACTTGGATGTTTATTTTTTTACTGCAGAAGTAACAAAAAAGGATGAATCGCTGTTCACTAGTGATTTATTAGTTTACGCTGTTGACACGCCTGCGTTTCCCTCTCAGGTTGCAGTGTGTGTTGCAGGTGGTGTGTGCGTGTCTGTCAGCAGACTGCAGGTTGCGGACGGTCGCGGGGAGCGTGTCTGTCCTCACGTCCATGTCCGACCACCAGACTCTGGCTCAGCAGCTCTGCTCTCAGCACGGTGAGTTATCCGAAATACAGTCATAACCTCTCCTGTGATTTTTGCTTCAAGTTTATCCCTCCATCGTTTAGGTTTCAGCCCCACGTGATTTAAATAAACCTCAACACAGTTTTATCTTTTATTGTTGTTTTCTTTAGACCCGTGTGTTTTCCTGAAGTTGTTCCAGTTCATTAGAACCAGACCAGACAACCGGGCAACACACACAGACTGGATTCTGCTGGACCTGCAGGTAAAACACACACTCGCACACTCGCACACTCTTCCTTCTGAAAATTGCATACCCAAACTAAAAAGGCTGTATCTCTGCAACCACTAGGGCTATTTGAATAATTTTGGTTATAATAAAAGGTACACATGTGATATTTTGTTCAGATGTGTAAATATCTGTCTATACTGGTTAAGAGTAAATGAAGATGACACGCATAAAAAAATAAAAGGTTTCAGGTCCGCCTAGAAAAAAAATCACTTTCAGGATGATTATTTCTTTGAAGTGATGCAGCTGTAAGGTCTGACTCTAACCCAAATCACAGCACAATATGGGAACATTCTCTCTGCAAAGGTTGACTTTGATAAAGTGAAGCAGAAAAAAGTTAGAGGGTTTAGTACAAATTTGTGATTTTGGGCTACACAAAATAAATGTAATAGCATTGACTTGATCTCTGCTCGTCCGTCGCCTCCTCCAGGCTGCATCCCACCACAACTCTGTCTTTTGCGCCTCTTTGTAGTCTCAACGCCACGAGTTGTTCCAGTGGGGATAAAGGCTCATGGTGTCGCTCGCTGTTCTCCGATTCCGCATCATATTCCTTTTATTGTTAGTTTATGTCTTGCGTGGACGTGTTGCATTCTCGAACCGGTTTGTGACACTGAGGCCTTTTGTGAGCAGCACGCATATTTATTAGAAAGAGAACCAGACAGTTTGGTCAACAGCTCGTAAATGTGATATTTATCATCACGCGTTAGTCCTTAAGGCTCTGAAGCAGGAAAACAACCAGTCAACGTGGATTTAATATATTTTTATATTGGAAATATTTCTAATATTCTGTGTTTTTTGTTTTTATAACTATATTTGATTGTTGATGGAAACTCAAATACTTAAACTCAAATGTTTACTTGATGAGTTCAAGTGTTCACTTTCACAGCAATTGAAAAAAAGTATTAGTATCAGAGAAAAACAAGGTGTAAGTGATTCTGTTGTACTTGTGCATGTAATTAGTGCTGTGGAAATGTACATTATATTGAATGTATCTTTGGAAACCGTATAGATTTCACCCCTCCAAGCTTTACAAAGCCTCTGCCTTGGTTTGTTTGTGCCGGCCGCAGCTTGTGTTTGGACACGGCTTTTATGAGACTTTACGGTACTTCTATTTTGGGCCCATTGTTGTCTTTGTGTCTCAGGTGGTCCGTTTGCTGAGCAGACTGCTGACGCAGAGAGCAGAGAGCTGGACCTCCAGCCAGCACAGCAGCTGCCAGTGTTACACCGAGGTACAACTTTATCTGGTGACACTAAACTTTGCGCTGCACCTTTCTGCACAAGCCTCTTACCCGACCTCGTTCTCTCCCAGTTGATTCAAACCGTGGTGATTGTTTTCCATCGTCAGTGGTTGGATCTTCGTGATTCTCAGGATCCGACGGACTCATCAGGTCAGTCTCGCGTCAGATTTAAAAACACAAGGCCCTAGAACCGTTCATCACACCCAACAAACTGTCTCTAAAATCATGTATTACCAGTAAGAGGTGCTTTTTTTTTTTGTGTGTTTCCCCCTTCAGGCCTGGCCTCGCCCTCGCAGAAGTGCCACGCCCGCCCGGCGCCGTGGTGGCGCAGCCCGGCGGCGTCTCTGCTCAGAGAGTGTCTGCTGCTGCTGCACTGGCTGCTGCTGCACCACGGCAGCTTCTCAGAGAACTGCCGGCCGCTGCTGCACATGTACGACCAGCTGATCCCTGCTGTCCGGGACACGCTGAGGAAGATCCCCGAGCTGAGCGAGAGCGAGGGTACAGACACAAACCCACACTCGCATATAGACATATATATATATATATATATATATATATATATATATATATATATATATATATATATACACATAGACTCTCACACAAGTTAAAGAAGTTTTGTAAATGTTCCCCAAGCAGTCCTTTGCGTTGTGGACAGCCAGCAGTCTGCAGGTTTTCATTTCAACCATCGTAACCCTGCAGCCTTTTCTCTCGTTAAAGTAAAATGTAAATCCCACATTTGTGGCGCTCGTCTACTTTGGTTACGTCTCTCCTGCTGGGCTCTTGAAGCAGTCGGATATCTTCACCAGCACTGAGCTTTTTTTACGCTGTTAAACTGTCGTAACAATCTGTGACAGCTGTAATTCTTGGCCGGTTGACAGGTGATTTGTTCTGCTAATTTACTGGAGACTCTTTCAAAGGGACCTTTTGTACGGACGTTAACGCTAATATCCAACTTTCATGTTGGGTAAGACGAGTGCTGCTGGTGATTATCAAAGTAACTTTAGCCCAGTGTCGTGTGCGGTTCTGATTCCACGATGAGTTTCTACTCTCAAAACCCTTCAGTGAATATTTTCAGCTATTGAACTTTTCTCAACTTGCAAAAACCTTTTGCAACTTTTTCATTTCTTTTTCTTTATCCCCTTCCTCCCAAGTTGACACGAGGCTCTGATTACCATGAAACGACTATACATGTGATCAATCAATTATTAACACCTCAGCTAAATTAGGCCGATCCTGAAATGCGTCACCTGGCGGTCATTTTAGTCGCTAGATGACCTTTGTTGTGTCCTCTGAAGGTTTTTGTTATCAAACCGTTTCCACGCTCAACTACTTCTTTCTCGTATATATCTATAGATATATATATTTATGTATGTATGTATATATATATATATCTCTACAGTAGAAGAGAACACAGAACACGTAGTAAAGAGTGAACAAGCTGACAGTTGCCACTCTGGATGATTAGACAGCTGTCTGACAAACGGAGACAAATTCATAATCCGTTTATGCGTAGCGCTCATGAAATGATTTATATGCGCCGTAACCAGAGGATGCTCTGGCACTTGAGTTGAGGCCCGCCACGACTGATTGGATGTAACTGATCCAGAAACACAGAATTTATTATGACATGGAAACTGTATTTAATGTGTGTCGGTCACGTCGTGGCTGATCCACCTAATCGGGTCAGTATTGGAGTGTTCTGCTGTAAGTTATCCTGGTGTAGATGTCACAATATTGTGCCATGTCATCTTTCTTTTTGTATTAGGGTGTGTTTTTCTCATTTTGGTAACTCTCTGGAGCTCTATGACTTTACAAAAGTAGTTTCCATGATCTGAACATAAAACAGCAGGAGACAAATCAGTGCGATACTTAGAAATAACGTCCACCCTTAACAGGAAATGTTCAGATGTCCACATACTTTCTGACCACCCAGATGTAAACAGACTCATGTGTTTTCCGCTTCCTGTTTCCTGTCTGGCAGAGCTGGCGCTGGAGGAGATCTGCCGCTCGGAGGGCGACGACACCGATGACATGGACACGGATACCGGCTCCTGATTGGCCGATTCCACCAGCGAGCAGAGGCGAGGGACAGTTTATTGACTGATTTATATATTTCAGGCCGAGACGAGGACGGCGCAAAGACTGAAGTGGATGTTGGAGAGAAATGAAGGATGAGAGAAAAGTCAGAAGTGTGACTGAAACGACCAAATCACAGGATTCGTTCTGCTGTCTGATGCGATCTAACAATAAAACGTAAAGGTGAGCAAAAGCTCTGCTGTCAGAGTTCATGTGGTTTCTTTCCGTCTGTGCTCTGGTTCATCGGCTTCTGATACTTCTCTGTGGTTCACACCTTTATTTAATATACTGATACTAGGTCTGGACCCCATACTTATCAGTATTTATTGTGTTTTACCTGCACAAAAACTACCACGTAAAAACTTTCTCTTTTTTTTTCTCACGCTGCGGCCGTTTTGTTTTGTTTTGAAGTGACTACTTCTTGGTCAGGTTTTATTTTGACTGATTTCTAGAAGTTAATGTTGTGATTGTTCTACTGGAGTGGTCATACACATATGACCACGAGCATCGTCGTCTACTTGAGGAGCATGTAATGATTTATTTCTTTACTTTGTATTTAATTCAGACGTTATAACGGTAATTTCTTCTATTGCTCAATAGTAGCATTGCAGTCGTAGTTTAGTAAAATGGAGATTTTATTATTATTTTTTTTTAATCTCTGTACACCCGACAGTGTAAAGTTGCAATATTGAAAACAGTGACATGAACTCCTGCACGCTGTCTCGCCTGCTGCTGAAATCTTCTCATTTCTCCAATCAGAAAGTACGTTGTTGGTTAAAGGAGCTAAATTTCACATTCTGACAATTAACAAAGCGGCAAACAACAATCATCTATGTATAGTTATCTACGTTAAAGATCTGGTGGAGTGATGTCTACCTGAGCAGACGATGAAGTCGCTCTCCCCCTGCGTGTGTCGTTATCTTCTCCTTGCTTTGTTTACGTGGCCGGTAGTGCATGTTAGCATGCTACGCTAGCTAGCCGTGTGCACTGCGCAGTTGCAGAAGCGTAGCACCCACCCTCAGGTTCACCCTCAGGTGAAAACCGTTGGCTCTGTCGGCACCGTTGACATTTTGAGAGCCGTTGAGAGGCTTCAAATGCTCTCGATCTCAGATCTTGCACCTTGAGTGTCGTCTGATTGGAGGAGACGCGGTTTCACACCGTTCCCAAACCTGTAAATGCTTCAGACACTAGAACTGTTTCCACACGGTGAGATACTTTATACTGACTGTGTGTGTCCTGTTTGGTGACGGAGGCTTAAAATACAGTGGGAATTAACACCAGTAATAAAATATTGAAAACAAAAACGGTTCGGGACCAGAAGAGTTTGTGAAACATCTTTTATTTATTCATTTAGCCTCCTCCAAAGTCCACTTTAAAACCAACGGTGTGCTCAGTCTTCACCAACGTCTCTGATCAGCAATGATCACGTCTGGTGTTGAAGTGGTTCAGTCAAATCTCCCCTGCAGGATGTTATCAATCAGTCTGTAGTTTAACACTGGGATGTAACTGTATTGAAGGGGAACTGGGAAGTTCTCCACTTTACGAGTCGTCGAACAGCACCTGAACCCACCGTTTGGTTCTGGTGACTGTTGTGAATTTGGCGGAGCTTGAATTGAGACGCAGCGAGAGGAAGGCACCTGATGGTCCGGTCAAGTAATCCAGGATCAGACTGTCTATGTAGTGTGTGTGTGTGTGTGTGTCTGTGTGTCTGTCTATCTTTGCGAGGACCAATTTGTTGACAGGTTGTGAGGACTAGTGTTCATTTTGTCAGCTATTTAGTCAACCTCATCCTGTTGGTTTTAGTCAAGTTTTAGTTGACTTAGTTTGGGCATTTTAATTGTATCTTTCAACTATTTTGTTAAATTCTTCGTTAATGAAAACTGTTGACATTTTAGTGTTTTAGTTTTTTTGTGTTATCAGATCATACTGATTGTTTCAGTCAAGCCAAAATGTCTCGTTTCTTTCTTCGATGACCAGTTGCATTTTTTTCTTCTCTTTTTTTAAACAATGTCGCATGTAAGTTTAATGCCGTCTCGTCATCGTCGTGGAAGAACATGTGTACTCATCGTTTAAGTGGTTCTCAAATGGGGGTACGTTACTGTAGGCACTCCAGGGGTTACGTGAGTTAAAAAAAATATATATATGTAAAAGTAACATCCATTCAAAAATCCTTTTAAAAATAGTTAAGTAATACATATTCAATCAAATATAAGTGTAAGTTCATAAACTAAATTGTATATATTAAATCAGACACTGATGGCACAGCGCTGTCTGAGACTGCTTTGCGCCGTTTAGGGGGTACATCACTGAAAAAAGGTTGAGAACCACTGGTTTAAGTCTTAACACTGGGGGCATTTTCAGACTATTTTCCTGTTTAAAGTAAGAATCCGGTTGAGGTGAAGTGTAGTGAGGGGCTAAAGCGATGAAATGCATCAATGTGGGTCCTCACAAGTATAGAGGCACAGACGCGCGTTAGTGTTTCTCGGTCCACGTCGGCACCACCTGCTCGCCGTCCTCCCGTCTGCTCGGTAGTGTTTTGTGCGCCCCGTGGTGCGTCTTGTTCGTGGTGTGATGCGGCGCGCGCGGCGCGCTCAGCCACGGGTGCATCAGCAGCTCCGCCGCCGTCAGCCTCTCCGCGGGCGACTTCCTCAGCATGCAGCCGATCAGACACTTGGCTCGCGGCGACAGCCAATCCGGCACGCTGAAGGCGCCGCGGCGGATCTTGGCGAACAGCGCGGCGGGCTGCGTGTCCTGAAACGGGTACCGTCCAATCAGCATGGTGTACAGGGACACGCCCACGCTCCAGAGGTCCGCGGCGCGGCCCGAGTACGACCGGCTCCCGTTGGTCAGCAGCTCGGGGCTCACGTAGGCGGGGCAGCCGTGCCTGTCCGTCAGAGAGTCGTCGTCGTGGTCACCGTGCAGGAGGACGCAGTCGTCCAGGCCGAGCAGAGCGAGACGCGTCCTGCAGAGAGAGAGAGACCCACAATGCATCAGTATCTGTAGTACTGGTGTTCGAAGGAGTGTTAATGGTGAAAGTAGTGTTGGAGGCATTACTAGATTCAAGATATTTTTATTGTCATATGCACAGATAACAGTTATTCTGTACAATGAAAAGCTTATTTTGCTTACTTAAGGCAAAAAATAAATAAAAATAAGGCACAAAAATATGTATAAAGTAGTACTATACTAGTAGTATTTCTTTTTAAGGTTTCATCTGTACGTTGCTGATACTTCTAATTATACTGCCGCTACCACTAATACTGCTAATACTCTAATACTACCGGTGTAAGCAGTAGTATTAACAGTGTCGGTAGTATCCATAGTAATTAGGAGTATTACTAGTGGTAGTATTGGTAGTATTTTAGCATTATCGGAAGAATAATTGGCCGAATTATTTCAAGTATGCTATGCACTTTGTGCACTTTATACATATTTTTTTGCAATACTGTCACTATATTTTGTCCCTTTTTTATTTATTTTTTGCCTTAAGTTTATTATAATTGTGTGTTAGGAGGACCCAGCAAAAAAAGCCTTATATTGTGCAGAATAACTGCCTGTTATCTGTGCATATGACAATAAAAATATCTTGAATCTCAGTATCAGGATTTATATTAGTATTAAGTTCAGTATTTTTTGCAGTGGTAGTATTAGTAAGGTTAGGGTCGTCAGTATCCGTACTTTTAGAAGTATGAGTAGTTTTTTAGCAGTATCATTGGTACTCCCTGTCTGTCGGTCTCACTTGCGTGTGTGTGTGTGTGTGTGTAATAAGCAGTATAAGTAGTACTAAGTGGTACTATCAGAGTACTTCTAGGTCTCACCTGTACTTGTCGAGGAAGACGAACCTGCGGAGCTTCAGGTCTCGGAGCACGACGCCGTGGCGATGGCAGTGCATCACGGCGTTCAGCATCTGGGCGAACAGAAGCCCCGCCTCCTCCTCGGCGAGGCGCTTCCTGCTGCGCACGTAGGCGTGCATGTCGCCGTGGTGACCGGGCAGGAAGACGTACACGCTGTCCCGGCCAATCACCACGTCCAGCAGGCCGCAGACGTTGTCGTGGTGACCGATGCGGGCGTAGGCCGCCAACCGCTCTTGGTAACCACGGAGAGGAAGCACCTGTAACCGTAGAAACATGGTTATGGTATGTATTTGAGCAATATCTCGAGTATTAACAATACTACCGGTATCGGAAGTATACGTCGTATTTCTAACAACCACAGTATTCTTTTCAGGATCAAGAATATCAACATTTTCAGGAGTATAAGTAGTGTTTTTAGCAGTATTAGTAATATTACTAGCAATATATGTATTTTCAGAAGCTTTTGTAGTATTTTGCACTTTAAATAGTAATTGTATGCAGTATCCCATGAATATATAAGTATTTTTGCAGTATTCGTGGCTGTATTGTTGTCAGTATATGTAGTATTTGAGCAGTATTTTTGCAGTATAAATAGTAGCAGTGGTGTTGTTGCAGTATGAGTAAGGGTAACTCTACCTGGCAGGTGTATTGCTCCTTTGTTTGTGCGTGCTCGGCCCTGTAACTCTTCTCCCCCTCGCAGCGTTCAAACAGGAAGTACGATCCGACTCTGGATGGGGATTGGTCCTCGTTGGACTTGGGGGCGGGGCTTCTGGGCCTGAGGCAGTGCGACAGGCCGGTGGTGGGAGAGCTCGGCTCCAGACGAGCTACTTTACATTTCACGATGTCCTGGGGCTCGTCCAATAGCCTCTTCAGACACAGCTGAGAGCGAGCTGCGGTCATGCCCATGCTCATCTGTGATTGGAGGAGAGGAGTGACATCATCAGATTCCTTACACTTTACCGCTTTATTGATACTATTTTGTTCGACAGTTTAAAATACATCAGTAGATACGCCTCTAGTGAATTTAAACGTTTTTTAAGTGTCTTAAAGTCGGTTACTGACAAGTGAGGGAACTAAATGTCATCACCTTCACGGCCTTGTTGTGTTTAGTCGCGCTCATGTCAACAGACTTTACTTCAATGGAAATCTTCACTTCAAGCAACTTAAACGTAATTAAGAAGTTGTTGCGCTGTTGCTCACATGCTATCGTGTCTCTGCTGCTGACATGCTAACGTGTCTCTGCTGCTGACATGCTAACGTGTCTCTGCAGTTCACATGCTAACGTGTCTCTGCAGCTCACATGCTAACGTGTCTCTGCAGCTCACGTGCTAACGTGTCTCTGCAGCTCACGTGCTAACGTGTCTCTGCTGCTGACATGCTAACGTGTCTCTGCTGCTGACATGCTAACGTGTCTCTGCTGCTGACATGCTAACATGTCTCTGCTGCTCACATGCTAACGTGTCTCTGCTGCTCACATGCTAACGTGTCTCTGCTGCTGACATGCTAACGTGTCTCTGCTGCTGACATGCTAACGTGTCTCTGCAGTTCACATGCTAACGTGTCTCTGCAGTTCACATGCTAACGTGTCTCTGCAGTTCACATGCTAACGTGTCTCTGCTGCTGACATGCTAACGTGTCTCTGCTGCTGACATGCTAACGTGTCTCTGCTGCTGACATGCTAACGTGTCTCTGCTGCTGACATGCTAACGTGTCTCTGCTGCTGACATGCTAACGTGTCTCTGCAGTTCACATGCTAACGTGTCTCTGCAGTTCACATGCAAACGTGTCTCTGCAGTTCACGTGCTAACGTGTCTCTGCTGCTGACATGCTAACGTGTCTCTGCTGCTGACATGCTAACGTGTCTCTGCAGTTCACATGCTAACGTGTCTCTGCTGCTGACATGCTAACGTGTCTATAGGCTTCATGATGCAACTTCCTGAAAGCTGACAGACGCTTCAGCTTTCAGATCGTTGCATCAGAGCACAACAGTTTATAGTTTAAACAGGCTTTAAATACAGTCCACACCTCACACACACACACACACACACACACACACACACACACACACACACACACACATTTACTGTGAGAGAGTATGTGTTGTTCTATAAAGTTTTTCAGAGCCTGCGGTCGCCGTGGTGACGCTGTGTGGCAACCTGCTGTTGGCCAACGCTGCTTTCACTGACACCCTGAGTCACAGCATCACCGCGGCAACATCATCCCCTGACACACACACACACACACACACACACACACACACACACACCCTGAACCTGTGCTGTTTGATGTGTCATCTCGTCGGCTGCACTTTCACAACCGGAGATCAGACTGTTTATATTAAACGACCCAAAACACACAAACCTCACTAGATTCTACTTGATCTCTACTTTCAGTGAACGTTTCTGTCGCCCGTCTTCCTGAAAAGACGAGTTTACTTTCCATGTTCTACACGACTCGCTGTTGTAAGTTGGGAAAATTTAAGTTCAACAAGGAATTTGTAACCAACAAAAAAAAAAAAAAACTACAACATTTAGACCAAGTGGGCAGCTATTTTTCTCTTGAATCGTCCACATGATTCACCAACAAATGTCCCCTTTGGCTCTTTATGTGAATGCACTGGTCTCTACTGGTCTCTACTTATTCTTGTATCTGACTCAACTGACTGAAGAAGTTTCACTCTTGTCATCATCTCAATGTATGACATCATCTCTCTTCGGGAAGAGGAGAGGTGAAAATTTTTTTTTAACTGAAACAAGTACGTCACATTTCTCCACATTCGACGTTAAAACTGAGACGAACGTGAACTCTCGTTGTTTCGACGAGGAAAACCTGCTCTCTGACATCTTTACAAACTCAGTATTGATTAATCTGCTAATTATATCCACATTACTAAATCATTTGATCTGTACAACGTTAGAAAATAGTGTCCGGTCTCAAATCCAAGGTGATGCCTTCAAATGTCTTGTTCTCTCAGAGTAACGGCCCGAAAATGACAAAGAACCCCCAATTCTCACATTTGAGAAGCCATAATTTTCAATATTTGAAGCAATAATTGCAGGAGTAACTTAAACTGCTAATCGATTATCAACATTGTTGCTGATCATGTTACTGTTAATTGACTTTATTGATGAATTGACGTTTTCAACACTAAAACTCACTTTCATACACAGAGCTTTTCTTCTTCCACATTTTAACTTATTTTACGCTATAATATTATAAAGTTAACTGTATTTTTTTCTGCTGCTGTTGGTCGTCTTTGTTGGTGCCTGATGAACATGATTGATTACCGATTGGACCAGCTGGCTCGTCACAAATGATCATAAGTCCCTTATATTTATATATGTATTGCTCTCAATCCTTGAATCTGAATATCTGTCATGACTGACTTTTTTATATATATATATTAGTAGTATACAGTATGTGTGTTCTTCCTTCGTGCTGCAGGACGGACAAAGCATCAAAGTTTATTCTTCTTATTCTTTTTGCTCAGAGTATATTTGACCAAACGATCCCGACTCAAGGGCTGTTTCCAGAACTTTCAACTGAGTCCTTACAGTTTGCCACCACGGACAAAAAGTATTTAAAAAAAAAAAAAAGGTCAAACCCGTTAAAAACAAAAAAGAAGCTCCTGAGTTCTTGTGTCAACAGACACATCTCCATGACAGCTGAACACACTCATCCTCTCAGAATGATGAAAACCATTCTGAGTTTCATTAACTCGACCCAGTAGAATCCAGTAAGACTCTACTGGACTCTACTGGACTGCCATCGGCTCTCAGGCTGTACTAAAGTACAATTCTCAGGTATTTGTACTTTACTCGTGTTCTACTCATGTAGCCAACAACTTCTCCTCATTTAAACTGACTGCTGTGTTTACTTTAGATAACGATGTAACAATAAAAGATGAACTTATATGATCATTTCTCCAGATGAAACTGCTAAAGAACTATAATAAATAGATAAAGTGGGCTCCACCTTTTAATGGTGCTATGTATTGGCTAATGCATCAGTAAAGGTAATCTATAAATATGAATGTAACACTCTGAAAGAGGTAATTCTGCATATTGAATGCTGGTTATACTTTTAAAAATACTTTAAAGTTGTTTTACTTGAATTAACGACCTTTGCTTATAATTTAAGCTGTGTATAATTCAATGCTGCTACTTGTAAAGTTAAATGATCTGAGCACTTCTCCCACCTCTGATCTCTGGTCGGTTTCTTACCTTTTGCTCTTCAGACAGACGGACTGGTTCGGACTGCAGGTCAACAGGAAACCAGTAGACTCAGCAGAAACCCAGTACAGTCGGCGTGGAGCAGATCGTCTGTCTGTGGACCAGAAGTTGTCGAAGACATAAAAAAAAAAAAAAAAACGCACAAAAGGTTTTCCCTCGACTGGAACCAGCAGCTCTGATACTGGGAGCACTGGGGATGACGTCTTTGTCTCGTTGTATTATTATTGTCTCGGTTGCGCAACGTGTCGTCAGTCAGCTGTTACTTCAGTTTCTTCTTCTTCAGTCTGAATGAGATGAAACTCCGATCGTGAAAAACTGAAGAATCAAAAAACGAAACTGTTTTTCTTTTTTTTTCTTTATAAAAACTAAAAATGAAACTATTTCTTTTTTTTTAATGTATATCCGGAGCTGAAGCGAACAAAGCCGAGTCGACCCGAGTCCTTCCGTCCGTCCGTAAGAGTTCAAAATAAAATACAATCCGAGTGTCTCTGTGGTTTTAGATCCAGTCGGACCCTCCGGACTCTGGTCTGCTGCGACCCGGCTCGTCTCCAGTACTTTCCGGCGGACTGAAGGACTCTGGCTGACTCCGGGTCCGTTTGGTTCGTTGGTCTGGTTACGTTGTTTCATCCCGCGGGGGGCGGAGCTTAGATGGTGCAATCCTGAGCCGATCAGTCGTCAGAAAACAGACACGAGACTCAGCGGAGCGGTTTCATTATGAGTCTTTATGTTGACGATGCAGAGGAAGTGCCCTCTTACTTTTGTGTATATATACAAATAAATAGCAATATGACAGTGTAGAAATAAAGTTTGGACAATTTAAAATGATCTCAGGTAAAAGTAAACTTATTATTTAGATAAATATACTTAAAGTACCAACATTAAATGTACTATGATACATATTATTGCATTAGGCTTTAAGCATTAGTTCATCTCTTTTAATGTTGAAGTTTCATCATAATTTGTTATTTATATTAGTTTACTTTGATCTGAATCTGCAAAGTAACTCAATGTACCAAATGTATTTAAGGGAGTAAACATGTACAATCCTTCTTTAGTGGAATAGAAGTGTAAAGTTGCACACACAAAACAAACAAAAAAGTAAAGTACCTACACATTTTACTTGCATTCAGTACTTGATATACTTGTTTCCACTGCTGATAGCTTACATTACATAATGATTACAAGTGAACACAGTGTGTGAAGATACAGACTTCAGCTTGCAACACATCGTATATATTTCCTTGTTAGGAGAATGAGGAATATTATCAGTGTCCGCATTCATTCAACCTGAGTCACAGTTTCCAGCTGGTTCCAGAAACATTTGCTAGGACAGCTACTACCAAAACATGTTCTGTGAGAGAATGTGTACCAATAACAAGTATTCCAGTAGCAAGTTGTTAAAGAAGTTATGTTGGCAACGGTCTGAAAAGGGAGGAGGATATATATTTAAAATATAGAGGGAGCACGGTGATGATGTCAGCAGCTGCAACAGTCAGAGATTTCATCTTAAACAACAGCTGCACTCTTTTATATGTATGGAGGATTATTACATCATATATTATTACATTATACGCTCATGGTGTAAAGATTAAAAGCACAGAATCACAAACTTTGATGTAGTGCCTTCAAAAATAAGTCTTTTGGTACATTTGCTTTGCACTTTCAAAATGCCTTTGTGTTTGAGAGGTGACGTACAAATAAAGTTACCTTGACTTTCCTGTGTATTACCCAGAATCCTTCATTAAACGATCAACCATAACACAACAGAAGACAAGAGACTAAAACAGTAATACATGAAAATAATAGGTATGAAGTTTTCCTCTGACAGTAATAGTATTATAATACAGTAGTAGTATTATATGCAGTAGTAGTATTATATGCAGTAGATGTGAAGGTTTCCTCAGAGTAGTAGTATAATACAGTAGTAGTATTATATGCAGTAGATATGAGGGTTTCCTCTGACTGTAATAGTAGTATAATACAGTAGTACTATTATATATACTAGATGTGAGGTTTCCCTCTTGATAGTATTAGTATTATAATACAGTAGTATTATATGCAGTAGATGTGAGATCTTCCTCTGACAGTAATTGTATTATAATACAGTAGTAGTAGTAGTAGTAGTATACAGTAGTAGTATTATATGTAGTAGATATGAGGGTTTCCTCTGACTGTAATAGTAGTATAATACAGTAGTACTATTATATATACTAGATGTGAGGTTTCCCTCTTGATAGTATTAGTATTATAATACAGTAGTATTATATGCAGTAGATGTGAGATCTTCCTCTGACAGTAATTGTATTATAATACAGTAGTAGTAGTAGTAGTAGTATACAGTAGTAGTATTATATGCAGTAGATGTGAGGTTTTCCTCTGACAGTAATAGTATTATAATACAGTAGTAGTAGTATAATACAGTAGTATTATTATATGCAGTATATGTGAGGTCTTCCTCTGACAGTAGTAGTAGTATAATACAGTAGTATAATACAGTAGTAGTAGTAGTACAATACAGTAGTAGTATTATATGCAGTAGATGTGAGGTCTTCCTCTGACAGTAATTGTATTATAATACAGTAGTAGTATTATATGAAGTATATGTGAGGTTTTCCTCTGACAGTAATAGTATTATAATACAGTAGTAGTATGCAGTAGATGTGAGGTTTTCCTCTGACAGTACTAGTATTATAATACAGTAGTAGTAATATAATACAGTAGTAGTAGTATAATACAGTAGTAGTATTATATGCAGTAGATGTGAGGTCTTCTTCTGACAGTAATAGTAGTATAATACAGTAGTAGTAGTATAATACAGTAGTAGTAGTAGTATAATACAGTAGTAGTATTATATGCAGTAGATGTGAGGTCTTCCTCTGACATCTCCTCTGACGGCCGTGTTTGTTTGTAAAACCTGAACAGGTGACCTGCAGAGCTGCAGCCAGCTGCTGACCTTTGACCTTAATCTGTGCGTCTGAGGCTCAGCAGCTGCTCACTCACCTGTTCGCCAGAGTTTGTTCCACATTCAGACACGTGTGACACGATTTGCCTTTTTCTAAACTGTGTTTCCCTCACCTGTCTCACTCAGGTGAGTGACCTCGTGTCCACTTACATGATCGCCTGACTTGTCCTTTGGGGAATCTGCTCTTTCGGATTATACATTTATATTATGCAGAATAATATAAAATATTGCTCATGTGATCGTAAATCATATAAAGGTATGAAAATACGGACACAAATGTAATATTTCCTACAACATTGCTCTAAATTAACATCCTCATCTTCCAGTGAACTGTTGACATATATGTATAACATATATATATATATATATATATATATATATATATATATATATATATATATATATGTAAGATAAGAAGGTAATGACTCATAAATAAAAAATATATAATAAGCTTTCTGCTCATTTACATGTTGTTTATTTAATTTACATAAATCAAGTTAGATCAACATAAACCCACGCCACATTCCTATTTAGAGGCCTGTTGTCCCATCAGGCAGTGGGGTTTGTATCTGAGGCCCGACATTTAAAAATGGCCGCTGTGAAAACGGCCTATTTTTCGGGGAAACCTTGCACATGTTTCAGCGTGAATACTGAAATCCTGGCGCTTTCTTAGAGTGAACACAGCGTGTACTGCGTATACATAGAGCGCACCTCTGAACATCAGCATGTAAAAGTAAAGAACTACAACTAGTACTACTACTACTACTACTACTAGTACATTCCTGCCAACTGACTGTTAAAGACTTTATAATAAATCACCTCTAGCCAGATCCTCCTTCAATTGAACCAATATCAATAACCATAGCACCGCTTTTGTTGTTTAGTTAGTTAATTTAATATCTATTCTATTTCACTGTATGTACTTCTATTTCACTGTATATACTTTATATACACTGTATTTACTTTGCATTTTCTTTATTATTCATTTTGAATTTTCTTAAATTGACTTAATATGTTTATGTTTACTATGTAACTTTGCTTGCTGCTGCTACAAACAAATCCCCCCTGGGGATGAATAAAGTATCTATCTATCTATCTATCTATCTATCTATCTATCTATCTATCTATCTCATAAAGTATCATCAAAACGTGCTAAAAGCCTGATGCTGTATGGCCCATTTCATAATAATTTATATTATATTACAGGATTATAATAATTTTAATTGAATCTTTATTTATAATACATCATAGCTTATATTTCAATTATATTCTTTATTACTGATCTGTAAAGTAACTCATGTTATCAGATTGTAAAAAGTAGAAAGTCGCATTGATTGGATAAAGTAAGTGTCAATACTTGTATTGTGCAGTACTTGAGTAAATGTACTTGGCTACTTAATTAAACTGTTAACCTATTATAGGAAGTAACCCTCCACAAGTAGTTTGTACACAGAGTGAGTACTGTGTGTGTTTCCATTGTCAGTCAGTGATGAGTCTTCACGTGAGACATGTGAGACACTAATCTGCAGCAGGAAGTACAGACAGACGCCTGCTGCTCTACAGGAAATGAGGTCATCTTCATTATGTAGATTTACTGTGTGTGTGTGTGTGTGTGTGTGTGTGTGTGTGTGTGTGTGTGTGTGTGTGTGTGTGTGTGTGTGTGTGTGTGTGTAGTCAGCTCTGCTCTGATTGGACAGATTCCAAACGACAGGTGGATAGCCTAACTGACCTGGTTACACACACACACACACACACACACACACACACACACACACACACACACACACACACACACACACACACACACACACACACACACACACACACAGCAGGTTATCTCCACATGGTAGTGTGTTTTTACGCCACATGATGAAATATTGAAGAAACAGAGGATGATGAACACTGTGTGTGTGTGTGTGTGTGTGTGTGTGTGTGTGTGTGTGTGTGTGTGTGTGTGTGTGTGTGTGTGTGTGTGTGTGTGTGTTAAACTTGACTGTCTCTTTCATAACCGACGTGATGAAATCAGAGGCCAAGTGTCTGACTCAACTACGGCCCGCCATGAGAACACACACATACTGAGAACAACACACACACACACACACACACACACACACACACACACACACACACACACACACACACATGTTTTCTTTCACACTGTCCTCGTTTTCAGGATTATCACCTGTGCTGCTGTGATGCTTAAGTTTTGATCTCCACCTGAGTGAGGCTGGTGTGTGTGTGTTACCGCTTTAAATCCACTTCCTGTGTGTAGACCTGCCATCTGCTCTGGTGGCCTCTCTCTCTCTGTGTGTGTGTGTGTGTGTGTGTGTGTGTGTGTGTGTGTGTGTGTGTGTGTGTGTGTGTGTGTGTGTTTCGCTTCAGGGCATCTTGAATGTGTGGAACAGTGGGAGCTTTAAGAGACCGTTTAAGCTTCGGGGTGATTCAACGTCACGATATCCTCGAGCGTATTGATCCAGTGCTTTAAATACAGATTAAACCAGCTCACACAAACTCACGTTTGGGATAAAACGAGACGTGTGTCGGTATTAGAAAGCTAAGCCGAGACCAGACACATATCTTACAGGTGAGGTACGCTCACCTGTTTGAGCCCAACTCACCTCTCAGAGCAGTCATACTTGTATTGATCGTTTCTTCTAAAACGTGTTTACATGCTTTAAAGTTCAAAAGAGTCTTTTGTTTTCTCCCATTGTCTGTCTGGCAACAGCTTGGTTCCATGTTTACTTCCTGTCCGCTGATGTCACTCACATACACTGCAATTGAAAATGAACTGGGACTCTGAGTTCACTTCACACAGTCACTCACAACATGTATGGCGTTTTCCACAAGCTGCTTGTCAACAGCTGTGAGCAACAACAGCCATGTTTGTTGTTCACGTTTATAATGACAACTTTGGAGGAGTGGCTTTGGATTAATAATAATAATAATAATAATAATTCCTATCTTTCTGAGCACTTTGAGGCTACGTCATGTCAGCTGAGGTTAGCAAACACTTGAGTCGTAAACACGCAGCTTCACAGCGCTGCAGAAACACGAGGACCTGGTTCACACCTGGTGAGTCAGACGCTGAAAGACCAACACACAGCTGTGGTTGAATATTTTATACTATATTAATATTTGTCCCTGACAGGAGGACGACACCCGGAGCACTTCCTGCAGAACGAAGACTACAACTGAGACGAAGTGAAGAAGACTTCAGCTCTCTGGTCCCTCAAAGGTCAGCGCTGTCTCACCAACGTTGAACTCTGATGGACTTCCACTGATTTAATGAACTGCATCCATCTCTCTGTGGGTCCTGGTCCTGGTCCTGGTCCTGGTCCTGATCCTGGTCCTGGTCCTGGTCCTGGTCCTGGTCCTTTGTGTCGGCTCTCTAACATTTATTAGGTGTCTCAGATCATTATCGTCTTAATCGAAAAAATTTCAGCGGTGCACATTTTGTACTTCTTTGATTTTATCAACTTTCTTAATTTAGGAAATCAATTACAAGTACATTTACTCAAGTACTTTGCTTTAGTACAGTTTTGAGGTTATTGTACTTTACTTGAGTATTTCTATTTTATGCTGTTTTATAAATTTCAGAGGCAAATCTTTTACTTTTTACTCGACTACATTTATTTAACACCTGATTACTTTGTATATTTGAATTTATGAGAAAGATATATATAATTAACTCCTGAATAGCAATGTGATATTATATATTTAGCAAAGATGACTCAGGGGAACTGAGCAAGCTACATACATATATAAAGTATTTAAAAGTAGTTCCACATTTACCAGCTGCAACATTAGTGAAGATGTATTGTGTTTAGCTTGAACCAGATACTTGGTATTTGAACATGGTAAACATGGTAATTAAAGTTTCTAATTAAACACAGTATATAAATGAAACCTGATCTTGTCTCGGCTTCTTCAGTTCAGTCTTCGCTGTAATCTTCCACCACACACACACACACACACACACACACACACACACACACACACACACACACACACACACACACACACACACACACACACACAGAGGTCACCAGGGATGATGCAAAACTGAGATAAGAGGAAAATTAAATACTCTGTGTGTGTGTGTGTGTGTGTGTGTGTGTGTGTGTGTGTGTGTGTGTGTGTGTGTGTGTGTGGTACATCTCTATAAACACACACACACACACATACAGTGAGGCCGGCCTGGGATTGTCTCTGTGATGAAACCAGCAGTAATGTCTGCTGTTGGCATGACGACTCCATCCACTGTGACATGACTCTCTGTGTGTGTGTGTGTGTGTGTGTGTGTGTGTGTGTGTGTGTGTGTGTGTGTGTGTGTGAGAGCTGGGGAGTCTGACCTTTGACCTCTTCATTGTGTGTTAAAGAAAGAACTGGCCTTTATTATAGAGCCCTCTACATCTTATCATTTTATTATTAATATTATTAATAATAAGATAACAAACAACATATAAATAACAGCAGGATATCTGAAAGAACATCTGCTGAGGATTTAATCTGTTTGACTGAATTCTGTTTAATTCCTCATCAAAGCTATTTGGGTTTGTGATTTTCTTTAAATTAGGCCAAAGACCGCAAAAAACAAGATGTTCGGGAGGCGCTAAGTTCCTTTTTGATGTCCATCAAAGCTGCATTTTAAAACTGAATTTAGATTTATTTATTTTGGGAGTCAATTTTACTGAGGCGTGACTTTATTTTCCCGTTAATTCTGTTTTTATTCTGTTTTGTGAAGCTTTTTGTTTCGATGCGATAAAGGAAACGATTAGTTATCATTCTGACGTAAAAAAAGAATGGTGATTGCAACATCAGTGAAGTGTGTAAAGACATAAAGTAAAGACGGTAAATGGACCCGTACTTGTAGAGCGCTTTTCTAGTCTTCCGACCACTCAAAGCGCTTTAACACGACGTGACATCATTCACCCATTCACCCACTGACGAGAGGAGCTACCATGCAAGGCGCCACATCAGGATTATCTAACATTCATACACCGTAGGCGCAGCTATGGAGCAATTTAGGGTTAAGCGTCTCGCTCAAGGACACATCGACATGGACTAGCGGAGCCGGGGATCGAACCGCCGATCCTCCGATTGAAGGACGACCCTGTCGCCAAAAGTCGCCAAAGATGTGACACAATCAGTAAAACTGCACTTGTGTTTTCTTTTGCACTTCTTAATTGGATGTTTCGAGGTTTAAGTTGTGACTTTTCATCTGTGAGAAGTTTTATTCTTCCGGTCCGTTGACGTTTCTGGGATTCGGATTCCACTTTTCTGCCTCAACTGCGCGACAAAATTTAGCGTGCGATCAAAGAAAGGACGAAGTTATAGTTGTACCTCAAAGTCAAACGGCGCAGTAAATCCATATCTGCAACATTTTCTGACGTTGTATAAAACCTCTTCGGTGTGTAATGAACCTCTCAACTCAGCGTCTTCATCGGTGTCTTCATCAGTGTCTCCCCAGGTGTGTTGCATCAGCAGCTAATTAAGCATCATATTCTTTCCCCTGTGACCCTCAAAGCTCTCCTTTATTTATGAAGCGGTATAATATCATCATCATCATCATCATCATCATCGTCGTCATAACAGTGGAGAGCGAGCGTTCGTTCTCGTCAGTCGGGTCGAGTTTATCGATCTGATGGACGAAGCTCTGAACAACCAGCGCTCACGTCACATGAGACGGATGGAAGCGATGAACGGCTCCCATGGCAATGACTTGTGTGAGGATTAAAACACTGACAATATGAACTGAATATATTTAATCTGTAATCTCTGTGTAAGAAGTGGACGTAGTCATCGGGACGCCACCCTTTGGTTTGTGGTTCTGCTATTTGGCCGCCGCCATCTTGGATTACGGCCGTCGCCATCTTGGCTTTTTGCAACCGGAGGAGTCGCCCCCTGGTGGCCAGAAGAGAGAGTTTAAGACACTCCCACATTAGGTTGGTGGTGCTTGAAGAGGTAACAGCGGTAACAGCCATCGTGAACGGTAAGTTGAAGACAGTAAAGTAATTTTGATCTATGAGTTTATTGATGTTTCGAGGTTTAGTATTGCAAACACAGAATATGCTTAGGTTGAATAATGTGGATTTGTTCATGATGTCCTGTTAAAGGAGACCGATCTCAACGAGCGATGAGCGGTTCTGGACAACGCTGCAGCTCCTCCAGGAGCAACGCGATGGCTCCAAACCGGCAACCGCCCCAAACGGCCAGCGCGCTGGTCCGGGATAATGGTGAGTGCAAAGTTAGCATGAATTCCCCTTTAATTGTCTGTCAGTGTGAATGGTTGTCTGTCAATGGAAAGCCGAAAGTGGCATTAAACGCATTCACAAGCTTTTTTGCTGCGTTTTTAAGCCGCCAAGAACATTGTTTTTTACCTGGTAATGAGCCCTTCCTTCTGTTTTGCTTTGCCAGGAAACCCAAAGTTTCGGTTACTAGTCGATCAAGAGTCAAACCAGACCAAAGCAATGCAAGTGTCTGAGCTGTGAAGTCTTTGTGAATTGCACAATATTCAGAGAATTAAATTGTAATTTGCCTGATAATCACCTCGCCTGCCTTTTCTTTTAGAATGACCTCTTTTAATCATGTTGTGTAAATATAAGTATTTGGTTCTGTCACTGCAGGAGGCGGTCTCTTAGCTGATGTAATTGTCTTCATTCATTGATGATTGAGGATTTTCCAGTTCACAGCACTCGCATTGCTTCGGTCTGGTTTTACTCTCGACCGATTGGTTACAGAAGCTTTGGGCTCACTGGCTCCAAAAAAACAGAAGAAAACAGTTTCTGACTGCTTTTCTACGGCGTTCTAAAGTCTAAAGGCGCCTTTTTGCTAAAAAACTTTGCAAAAAAACGGCTTTCTTAACATAAACCGAGTGAAAATAGAGGCGTTTAAGGTCACTTTCGGCTTTCCATATCTGTCTGCTGTGTAAGTGTATCCCGACTCATGATGTTTTTTTGATTTTCAGATAACAAACTAGAACTTTCCTTAACTTGAATTAAAAACAGTCCAAAGTGACATAACTGATTCTCCTCTCAGGAAGCGTGAACATTAATGACTCACTGATAATGTGATGAGCCGGTTGGACTGATTTTTTTATGTTTTTGTCCTCGCTGCTCGTCGAGCAGATAGTGTGACATTTAAATGTTCAGCTGATTTCGTTTTTATTGAGTTTAATAAAAAAGAAGGTCAATAAAAGTGTTAAATACATAAATTAAATATAAATCAAATGTTTGTCCGAATTTTCTCTACACTAAAAAAAAAGTTTTCAGTATCAAGACGAGGGAGTAAAAACTATGGCAGTTTGTAAAAACCTAAATAAAGTAAATATAGAAGAAACATCAAATATTAATTCTTATTTTTTCTCTGTGTGTGTATGTGTGTGTGTACGTGTGTGTGCGTGTGTGTGTACGTGTGTACGTGCATGTGGCCGTGGTTTCATTGCTCTCCTGTGCAACCATCAAATGCAACTTGAGGCAATACCCTACACACACACACACACACACACACACACACACACACACACACACACACACACACACACACACACACTCACACACACACACTCACACATCTCCGACTGAAACAAACAAAACAAACAAACACACACACACACTCCCTCCATCACCATCCGGCTGCTTTCTGCCGTAACGAGGTGCAATCAACACGCAATGCTGACCAACACACACACAAACACACACACACACACACACACACACACACACACACACACACACACACACACACACACACACACACACACACACACACACACACACTGAGTCTGGTTGAAAGATGAAGTCAGCCTCTGATTGCAGAAGAGTTACAGAGTGTTGACTTGTTCCTGTGTGTGTGTGTGTGTGTGTGTGTGTGTGTGTGTGTGTGTGTGTGTGTGTGTGTGTGTGTGTGTGTGTGTGTGTGTGTGTTGACCTCGTACTGCCATGATGTCACATCCATAACAGTTGCATTAACAGCCACAGCAACATTCATGCAACAAAGTGAACTCAAACGAAGACATTTTTTTTTTTCAATGTTATTTTTGATTTAATTCAGTCAACAGTGAATGATATAAACTCAGGTTTTACCTGTAACTACAGTTCAGGATAGAAGAGATGAGAAACTACATGTATAAACTAAATATATAAACTAAACGCTCTCCTCCGGAACCAGTGAACATCCAGGGAATGGACATTGAGATGATGAAGTCTTATGAGTACCTGGGTGTTCACTTGAACAATGAACTGGACTGACCACACTCATGCATTATATAAAAAGGGACAGAGCCGACTCTTTCTGCTGAGGAGACTGAGGTCTTTTGGAGTGCAGGGAGCTCCTGAAGACCTTCTTTGACTCTGTGGTGGCATCAGCCATCTTTTATGGAGTGGTCTTCTGGAGCAGCAGCATCACGACAGCTGACAGGAGGAGACTGGACAAGCTGGTAAAGAAGGCCAGCAGAGTGCTGGGATGTCCTCTGGATACTGTGGAGGTGAGGGGGGGGGGGGGGGGGGGGGGGGGGGCAGGAGGATGATGCTGAGCTATCACCTGGTGGAGGTGGACGGAGACACGGAGACAGGAGGATGATGCTAAGCTATCACCTGGTGGAGGTGGAGGGAGACAGGAGGATGATGCTAAGCTATCACCTGGTGGAGGTGGAGGGAGACAGGAGGATGATGCTAAGCTATCACCTGGTGGAGGTGGACGGAGACACGGAGACAGGGGGATGATGCTAAGCTATCACCTGGTGGAGGGAGACAGGAGGATGATGCTAAGCTATCACCTGGTGGAAGTGGAGGGAGACAGGAGGATGATGCTAAGCTATCACCTGGTGGAGGGAGACAGGAGGATGATGCTAAGCTATCACCTGGTGGAGGTGGAGGGAGACAGGATGATGATGCTAAGCTATCACCTGGTGGAGGTGGAGGGAGACAGGAGGATGATGCTAAGCTATCACCTGGTGGAGGTGGAGGGAGACAGGAGGATGATGCTAAGCTATCACCTGGTGGAGGTGGAGGGAGACAGGAGGATGATGCTAAGCTATCATCCCTGATGAACAACACCTCCCACCCCATGCAGGGCACTCTGCCAGCTCCTTCAACCACCGGCTGATTCACCCTCGGTGTGAAGGAAAGGAACCACAAGTCCTTCCTTCCTGCTGCTGTCAGCTGAGCTCCCAGTAGACCACAACACTCTTGAAAACACTTCAACATGTGCAATATTAATATTAATACACTGTTATAAGTGTAATATAATATATAATAAGTTATATTTAATTCTGTCTGTGTGCGTGTGTATATATATATATATATATATATATATATATATATATATATATATATATATATATATATATATAATTCAGTATAGTACATTTTACTGTTTTATACCAATTATTATTTATAATACTTGTTTTGATTTTTTACTGTCTCTTGCACATTACCCTGTTTGCTGCTGTAATCCTGAAATTTCCCCACTGCGGGACATTACAAACATAAATAATGGACTAATAAAGGAATATCTAATCTAATCTAAATTTATAAACAATAAACAGGGCTGTAGCGACCGCTGAGGTAATCCCACAAATACATGAATGTAATAACAATTAACAGTGTAACAGTTCTCCAATAATAAACAATACAACCAGTACATAATAATACATGCAATGTACGGTGATGGCGTTCGTATGACAGGAGTGTGTGGCAGGTGGATGTGTTATGAATCATGTGTAAAGTCCTCAGTACTCAAGTGGCCGAATAAAATCCTCCTCATCCAGTATTATACAAAAAAACTATTAAAATATAAAATGAATACTGTTTCAAAGCTCTGTAGGATTCAGAAAACATTGTGCGGATAAAATAGAAATGTTGTTGATCGTCATGACAATTTATCGAAGAGAAGAGTGTGATGAATTGTGAACATAATAATCAGGATATTTTAATATGGAGCATCGGGAACGCGGCAGATTGACGTTTAAAAAAAAGGAAGTGCTGTCAGCTGATCAAGGTAAATGTCAGTCTAGATAAATAGAGCTGGGGAGTTAAAAATCATAGTAATTGATAATAAAAAAAATTGATCAGAGTTAACGTTTTCCTCTTCACAAAACAAATGGAGCTCCTGACTTTGCAGCATTTCGATTAGCTGTTTGAGTAAATATATAAATATGTAAACTGTGTGTGTGTGTGTGTGTGTGTGTGTGTGTGTGTGTGTGTGTGTGTGTGTGTGTGTGTGTGTGTGTCTGTTTGGGAATTGCACAGAATGTCTGCATGATGCAACACATACACACACGCACACGCACACACACTCTCTTTGGTGATGGATGATGCTCCAGAAGTGAAGGACTTCCGTCAGATCACACAGACTGTCATCACTCTTCTGTAATGTCACAACCAGGTGATTTATTTACATCTGACTCTGATCTTCAGTCTGTTTGTTTCTGTCTGATTCAACAGGACTGAAGGAACAGTGAAGAGCAACCTTCAGCCACTAGAGGGAGACAAACTCCACCAGCTCGTGAGGTAAATCTGGAGGACATTCTGGACTACAAAGTATTTATGAAAAGACTTTTCGTCGTCGTTGTACTCCCCCTCCCTTTAAAAATGTCCCCACTTTGCAAAACTGTCCTCGTCTTACATAAATGTCCCCACTTTACGTAAAACGTCTTACCTTTAAGAACATCATTAAATGTGTTTATTGACGTGTGGCACATTATCTTTGTCGTAGTCGTCAGTTTTCAATGGTTTTTTAAAAGTTTATTTCCAGGCAGAGAGGCAGAAAGTCCGGGTCATGTTGAAGCTGTAATGAATCCAAACTCGTGACCATGACCTGATCACAAGTCAGCAATTATCTCTCCGTGTGTGAGTTCTGTCAGAAGATGCAGGCTCGAGGACCGTGAGGTGATTTATTTTAGGAAGGATGAAGGTTGTATGAGTGGAGAGAGCCTCACAATACTAGAGGGTTTCATTTTATGAACTTAAAAAATAACATAGATTTCTTCTCCACGATCACAATTTGGATGAAAGATCTTTTTTTTTTATGTTTTCTTTAGGACCTACTCACCCAGTAAAACACACACACACATACACACACACGATCCAACATTGTCTCTTTTTTCTCTTTATTTTCTCTATTTCTGGGACTTTTTCCAATTTAAATCGTTGACAAACATTAATAACAAAATCGCTAAATCTAGTGCAGGACAAAAAAACGTACAATATTAAAATACAAATATGTCGGATTTAACGCAATACAAACTCATCAAACTTAGATAAGTCAATGAAGGATATTATTCAAAGTTATAGTTGGTGTGTCTCTCGTTTTATTTGCTGCAGTGTTACACTGACGGAAAAAAAAACCTTTTCATCGGGACACAAAACTAAAAACTAAATAAAAACCCTTCATCCGTTTGTGAAGCTGCAGAGAATCTGCGACTCTCTGAGAACCTGAAACATTCTCACATTGTTTTCAGAGACACGCGTCGCTTCGACCTAATTACAGAGACAGAAACCTGATGACCGAGACAACTTGTACCTGTTATATAAAACATACAGGGCTGAGCATGATTTATGTTTTTGACTAAACATTGTTGGCGATTGCTGTGAGTGTGTAATGTAGTAATGTGATGTAACCAAGTCTTTACTCAAGGTGTACAAGTACCTTAAATAATACAGTATTTATTTTAATTACTTGTACTTTATACTTTAACCCCGCTACATCTCAGAGGCAAATACTGTCCTTTTGACCGAAATTACCCTACCCTACTTCTCAAAGGATTTATTACCTCAAATAAACCATAAAGCAAGGTGTGCTTCTGGGCGGGGCTTCCTTGTGATTGACAGGTCACTACCTCGGCGTTGTTGGGTCTGGGAGTTGTCCGTGTTTTCCGTCTCACGGCTTTAACAACAGAGTGGTTTCGACGCGTGAAAGTTAACCGTCACATTTTGGTCGCCTAAAACAATGTTCAATCGAGCGCTTGGTTGCGAAAAACCAAGATGGTGTAGAGTTTTAATAGTTTAGTTTGTCAAATTTGGACTTGCACATGTATAATAAATACATGTTTAATGTGTACATTACAATGCATGCGATATGATAATTAATAAGGGATATTATTATGAAGGATATGTAATTTTATGCATAAGACAGTCACTGTATGTTATCGTTGCTCTGCCCTATCGCGTCTCTTCTGGTTGCGAAAAAACAAGATGGCGACGGCCACGATGCCGAACTCGAGGCGTTAAATTGTTCTCAAACATTGAGTGACGTCACGGTGGCTACGCCCACTTCTATCAGTCTTTGTAAAACTCCCAGAACTACGAGGACGTTGTCCCCCATCGTTTCCACAGGATGCACAATAGAAAGCAAGCTTTACTACGACTAGTTTGTCGCGTGAAGCTCCTTTCAGACGTGTCCTGGCCCGTCCAGCGGAGGTCCAGGAATGCCAAATATCTGAATGACATTTAAATGGACGCGGTCACATTTTTCACATTTCCACTGAGGTGAAGGAACGCAGTAATGTTGAGCGTTCGGCTCATTCATTCGACATGTGACAGAAAAAAAAGTTCAACGTGACACAAATGTTTCTGTTGTTTAGAGAAATAAATAAAGATTTCTGTCTAAAATAAACTTTTATTAAAACTAACAAAAAACAAAAAAGAAACTACGTCCAACACGAAAAACAATAGACTGCCCTTCGTGATTATTTCTTCACCACCTGCCATGATGCTGGGCTGAAATTAAGCTTCTGATCCGACGCCACTGACAGCAGAACGACATCGTTTGTCTCACTGCAGGAACGCTCTGGACTTTATGTAGAAATACTTCGTTTTTATACACATAAAAAAAAAAAAAAGATTTTGTCTGTGTGTCTCCAAGCACCAGCTGTGCGCCGATCATTAACCTGATAACCAGCTTCCACACGGCTCCTGTTAAACCACACACACACACACACACACACACACACACACACACACACACACACACACACACACACACAGAGTGTGTGTCAAATTAAAAGACAAGAGACTGATTTATCTGTTTCGTTTTCAGACGTCATCCGGGTCACGTGAAACTTTCTTTCCTCCTCAACGTGACCGCTGAGTTTCTTTTGTATTTGGTCGTTGTGACGATCAGATTCAAGGTTTATTTCGGGACAGATTTGTGTTTGTGGGGCGCTCGGTAGCCCCTCGTGCTCACTACAGGGGCCCGTGTTGAAATCCGAGTCGTGGCTCTCGGCTCTCCTCATTTCTTCACCATCACGATCCATTAAAGGCAAAAAGCCCCCAAAAAATAATCTTTAAAGAATAAATGTGATTAAAAATCTGCAGGTGAAAATGTAATGAGCCTCAATTTGAAAGTTTAGGGTTTCCAGTCTGATGGACTCGCAACACAAACGCGCCAATAAAAGCTCACTTCCGGCCCGTTCTGCTCCTCTGGTCCCAGTCCAGCTCTGGTCCCAGACCAGCAGACCCACATGAGCTTCATTAGCGGCTGATCAGAGCGGCAGCAGGGCAGCATGTGAGGTGTGTAACCCGGTCATGAGACTCGACGCAGAGTTCCAATTACTGTAAAACGGAACGGACCCGACGAGCTGCCGCTCATTAAGCCGCCACAACTCCGCTCCGATTGGCTGAATCCAGAGTTTGAGTCGCGGTTGATCCGGTTTAGGTCGTCGAATTTAACCAAACGGATGCTAACGTGCTGCGCGTTGATTTACTTTAAACCTCGTTTTTAAACTACAAGTAAACGTCGAATCGCTAACGTGCTGCTCGCTAACCTGCTAGCTGACAGTTATGTCATCGCATGCTTGGAGCTGAATGCTTTTACATGAATTTACGAGATGAATATGATTCTTCAGGCAAACTAAAGCACTAAAACCCTGCTAGCGAGCTGATTAGCCTCGGCGATAACCTGTCGTGTGCGAACAGGCTGTACAAGATGTTAATGTATCACCTGAACAATAAAATGGCTTCCTGCTGGTGGAATCTAGTCGAGGTCACAAACCTTGCGGTTGATAATCCCCGTTGACGGCGTGGCTTTGGGAGAATTATTGATAAGTGTATGACTTAGCCACTTATCAGCTATTGACCCCGACAAGACTCGCTGTAGTTTCCAGGTAAACAGTGAAGACGCCCAAGAAATACACCTCAAAAGACAACGATAACAACAACATCGTTCCTTTTTTCACTTCAGTTTTTGTTCAGATTTAAACAAACGAGTGCACAGTTCAATTGCATTTACACACAATTTAACGAAGAGAATAGTGTCAAAGTATGAACACAATTAACTTGATATGGAGAATCTATTAAAATATAGTTTGGAGTTAACGTTTTCAGCTGCTTCAGTAAATATATAAAAATGTTAACAGTTTAAAACTGATGAGCATGTGCGAGCACACGTGTGTCCTTTGCACCGGTTATGTTTATGCAACGTAACGAGTTAATTAATGATTTTCAGAGGCCGTGATATTTCGTCTGTTGGACCACAGATACAGATATAGAGTTTCAGTTATAGGAAATTAAAATGTTACTTAAAATATGAAAGTATTTGCATCAGAATGATAAATTACCAAAAGTAAAAGTGCTCGTTATGCAGACTGACCCGTTTCAGAATAATATATATTATTACTCAATTATAATTATTGTTACATTGATCATCGTTAAAAAAAGTGAAAATGTATTTGTTGATTTAATTTCCGATTATTAAACGCAACCTGTGAAGTGACTAGTTACAAATGTAGTGAAAGGAAAAGTACAACGTTTCCCTCTGAAATGTGACGGAGTGGAAACAATACAAAGTAAAGTGCAACACGTTCATGTTGTGTAATATTTGTCTTCTTTTTCTCGCCAAACTATCCATTCATATACGTACAGTTAACCTCTGACTCTGTGTGTGTGTGTGTGTGTGTGTGTGTGTGTGTGTGTGTGTGTGTGTGTGTGTGTGTGTGTGTGTGTGTGTGTGTGTGTGTGTCTGTGTGTGTGTGTGTGTGTGTGTGTGTGTGTGTGTGTGTGTGTGTGTGTGTGTGTTGAGCCTCAGAATCAGAACTGAAGTAAAATCACGTTACTGTCCGTAGGGGCGTGACGCAAAACCAAACTTGCACAATGAAAATCTAAATCATACACACACACACACACACACACACACACACACACACACACACAAACACACACACACACACACACACACGTCTACAACTCTGCGTCTCCATTGGCTGCAGCTGATGAATGGGCGAGTTGTCGACCAATCAGGAGCACGTGACCAGTGAATATGTAAGCTGATCGCTTATCAGCTGGCTGCACTCTGACTGTCTGTCCCTCCATCACACTCACACACTCACACACTCACACACACAATCGCACACACGGTTAGTGACAGAAACACACACACGCACATCAGTCGGCTTTATATTCATCATCATCTATATCATCATCATCATCATCATCATCGGTTGTCTGTCATCCGTCCATCATGCACAGCAAAGAAGAAATCAGGTAAGAAAACTTCTTTATGACATCTTATTACAAATATATGTTGTTTTGTTGTTTTGTTGTTTCATAAAAAGTGTATCAACATCTTCATCTCGATAGAATAATAGAATAATAGACCAGTGTTTCCTAAAGTTTTTTAGCTTGTGACCCGTTGCATATCTCTACTGTGAACAATTCAACCAAAACATGATTTTATTTGTTAAAAGTACTAATATTCAGTTATTCCCCCAAAAAAAATTAAATATAAATCTTAGATTTTTAGAATCTTAGATGAGATGAGATTTTATTTCTGCTTTCTTGTCCTGTAAATCAGTTTATGACCCCTCATATTTATCTTGGAGCCTCTTGTTATTGTTAATAACCTGCAGTTTGTATGAACCACATAAAATACTCTGTGGCTCCTACTGGTCGTTAAATGTAAACACAGTGGAAGAAAACAACTGGAGAAATATATTATACTAAGTATGTTTACTGGGTAATTACACAGAGCTGGGAAACCAAACTGAATTTGTATTTAAGAGAAACAATATTCTGCCATAACTTTGGGATAAATAAGAAAACAAAAAGCAGCTTTGGTAAAAATCCCAGTATTTAGGGAAATTCTTCAAATCGCTCCTCCCTTGTTCCCAATAGTCTTGTTTTCTTCCTCTCTGCCTACATTTACGTACCGGTGGGAACCAATAAGTATTTTTATTAGATTCTTACAACCAAATTCACTGTGAAGCGCCAGCTGTATAAATAAAGAGTTGCTGAAGTTTATTAAAGGTACAGTCTGTAGCATTTAGAGGGATCTATTACATTACTTCACATTACTATTGGCAGTAATGGAACATAATATTAATAAGTATGTTTTTGCGTCAGTTCTCCAACACGATAAACAAAGTTAAGTTAAGTTTTAGTTGTAATCTACAAGTTTACCACTTGTTGTGATATCGTCAATGTTACTTTAGAAACACAGCAGTCTTCCGGACGATGTAGCTTTCATAATGTTTTAGTTTTGACAGTTATTTCAAAAATGTTTGCTGATAAATGAGTTTTTTGTTCATCATTTTGACATAAATACTGCGACACTCATGATCCTCAAGTCGTGAATCAGAGCTGTTTAAATTGAACTGGTTGAAGCCCTTTGCCTCT
Organism: Myoxocephalus aenaeus; assembly: GCA_038501785.1. Classification (NCBI taxonomy): domain Eukaryota; kingdom Metazoa; phylum Chordata; class Actinopteri; order Perciformes; family Cottidae; genus Myoxocephalus; species Myoxocephalus aenaeus. Next base: position 310,682 of record JBAMJR010000174.1, read on the forward strand.
CTATTAGCCCAGACTCTAAGAAATAAATAATAAAAAGTAATCCGGCACGTAATCCCCTGTAATCCGGCAAACTGCCGTATTAACGCTCCGATTTTGTACGGATTAAAAATACAAATGTGTCGGATTTAACGCAATACAAACTCATCAAACTTAGATAAGTCAATGAAGGATATTATTCAAAGTTATAGTTTTATTTGCTGCAGTGTTACACTGACGGAAAAAAAACCTTTTCATCGGGACACAAAACTAAAAACTAAATAAAAACCCTTCATCCGTTTGTGAAGCTGCAGAGAATCTGCGACTCTCTGAGAACCTGAAACATTCTCACATTGTTTTCAGAGACGCGCGTCGCTTCGACCTAATTACAGAGACAGAAACCTGATGACCGAGACAACTTGTACCTGTTATATAAAACATACAGGGCTGAGCATGATTTATGTTTTTGACTAAACATTGTTGGCGATTGCTGTGAGTGTGTAATGTAGTAATGTGATGTAACCAAGTCTTTACTCAAGGTGTACAAGTACCTTAAATAATACAGTATTTATTTTAATTACTTGTACTTTATACTTTAACCCCGCTACATCTCAGAGGCAAATACTGTCCTTTTGACCGAAATTACCCTACCCTACTTCTCAAAGGATTTATTACCTCAAATAAACCATAAAGCAAGGTGTGCTTCTGGGCGGGGCTTCCTTGTGATTGACAGGTCACTATCTCGGCGTTGTTGGGTCTGGGAGTTGTCCGTGTTTTCCGTCTCACGGCTTTAACAACAGAGTGGTTTCAACGCGTGAAAGTTAACCGTCACATTTTGGTCGCCTAAAAAAAATTTTTTTACTGGGTAATTACACAGAGCTGGGAAACCAAACTGAATTTGTATTTAAGAGAAACAATATTCTGCCATAACTTTGGGTTAAATAAGAAAACAAAAAGCAGCTTTGGTAAAAATCCCAGTATTTAGGGAAATTCTTCAAATCGCTCCTCCCTTGTTCCCAATAGTTTTGTTTTCTTCCTCTCTGCCTACATTTACGTACCGGTGGGAACCGATAAGTATTTTTATTAGATTCTTACAACCAAATTCACTGTAAAGCGCCAGCTGTATAAATAAAGAGTTGCTGAAGTTTATTAAAGGTACAGTCTGTAGCATTTAGAGGGATCTATTACATTACTTCACATTACTATTGGCAGTAATGGAACATAATATTAATAAGTATGTTTTTGCGTCAGTTCTCCAACACGATAAACAAAGTTAAGTTAAGTTTTAGTTGTAATCTACAAGTTTACCACTTGTTGTGATATCGTCAATGTTACTTTAGAAACACAGCAGTCTTCCGGACGATGTAGCTTTCATAATGTTTTAGTTTTGACAGTTATTTCAAAAATGTTTGCTGATAAATGAGTTTTTTGTTCATCATTTTGACATAAATACTGCGACACTCATGATCCTCAAGTCGTGAATCAGAGCTGTTTAAATTGAACTGGTTGAAGCCCTTTGCCTCTCTATTAGCCCAGACTCTGAGAAATAAATAATAAAAAGTAATCCGGCACGTAATCCCCTGTAATCCGGCAAACTGCCGTATTAACGCTCCGATTTTGTACGGATTAATGAGAGCGTGTTAATTAGGAACAGAGACAGAGACAGGCTAGCTGTTTCCCCCTGGTTCCAGTCTTTGTGCTAAGCTACGCTAACCAGCGGCTGGCTGCGAGTGGTCAATTGGACAGTGATTAGGTCTATTTCCCAGAACGTTTCCTTTTATTCAAAGATAAATCATTTGAGAAAGGACAACACGAATATTAGTGTTTGTGACTGTTATCTTGCATCGATACTTCATGTCTTCTACAAACACGACAGCACGAGCGTTCAGACGATGATGTCAACAAACTCACAGTTTAACCTGATTTTCTGAATCGAACTGACTGTAAAGGTTGTTGTAAAGGTCCATTACTGCAGCGCTTCACCTCCTGATTCAGATTCCTTGTAGAGTTAAAGTGTGACAGTCTGCTGGTTCCAGAAATATTTCACATTTTCCTTTCACATTTTTCTTGAATGGCCTCAATTTTCGCCGCGATGATGTGTGTAATATTTGTACGTTTTCTATTCTACGCTATTTAACCTTCCTCGAGTTCAAGATATGTCATTTTACAGGATGAGAAACAGGGTTTAAATTCTTCCTAATTATTTATTTTTTTAAATGGGTCTGCTCTTCTTCCTGTCTGCAGTCATGAAGAATACCAGAAGACAGCTGATTGGCTGAGGGCTCAGACTAAGCACCGCCCCCAGGTGGCGATCATCTGCGGGTCTGGACTGGGCATGCTCGCCGACGCGCTCGAGTGTCAGGACTCCTTCGCTTATTCTGACATCCCGGGCTTCCCTCAGAGCACAGGTACTCTGAATATACACGATTAGTATTTTAAAACTATCAACATTAAATTATATTTAATCTTTAGTCTCTCACCTTAATCCTGACTGTGTTGCAGTGCAGGGTCATGCAGGTCGGCTGGTTTTCGGGGAGCTGAAGGGGAAGACATGCGTGTGCATGCAGGGTCGCTTCCACATGTATGAAGGACACTCACTCGGCAAGGTACACACACACACACACACACACACACACACACACACACACACACACACACACACACACACACACACACACACACACGTTTAACTAACATTAAACGAATAGTACAACATTCTGGGGGATGTACTTATTGATATCTCACTCATGTGTGGACGGTAAATATGAAGCTACCGCCTACATCCTGCCAGAGCTGAAGATCCAGCTCCCATCACATCAGGATCTAAATAATGAACACGCTGTATTTCATTTGTTTGAAACTGTATGAATCTGTAAAAAAATGACAAATTTACTACTAGCCAAACTTATGGAGGTGTTTAAGTGCTAAACTCCGGTCGCAACCTTCTAGTTCTGTGTCTTAAAACTTAAAAACCTACTGACCAGCAGGGGGCGACTCCTCCGGTTGCAAAAAGAAGTCAGATTGTATAGAAGTCTATGAGAAAATGACTTCTCTCTTGATTTATTACCTCAGTAAACATTGTAAACATGCGTTTATGGTATCAATCTCAAGTCTTCTTTAATACAGCATGATGTTTAATAAAGTTTGGTCCATTAAGAGTCAAACAGACCATGAAGCGCTCCAAATGTGATAACTTACGTTCATTGACTGCAAATAAAACAATCCAAGATGGCGACGGCAAAATCACCAAACTCAAGGTTTTGAAACGTCAGTCCACAAACTACTTGTTATATACAGTCTGTGGCCAAACTCCAGGAAGTTACTGGTACCGGCCAAGAACTAGTCCAGAGTTACTAGTAGCTGGTTTTTGTAGCCTCCATAATGTGTTGGAGGCCGTGAGGGTCGAAGGAAAGATTGAGTTGCATCAAGATAAACGTAGGATCAAGTGTTTGTGGAGCTTTTCCACCTCTAATACTCAATTTGAACAATTATTTATTAAATGCGTCTCCTGTGTGTTAACAGGAGTTAACCAAACACACACACACACACACACACACACACACACACACACACACACACACACACACACACACACACACACACACTGTGCTAGAAGGGGTAAACAAAGGTTAAGAATTTGCTTGCGGCCATTTTGTCTCTGGGAACAAACGTCAGGGCTGGAGAACAGTATCACATTTTCATGAACTTTTTGTTGTTTTCAACCGATTCACATGCTCGACTGTTTTTATTAATACGAACAGAACAATAAACAATAAACACACACACACACACACACACACACACACACACACACACACACACACACACACACACACACACACACACACTGGATAAGAGTGGATTAAAGCCCTTCAGTCATGCAAACCTTGGTGGGTATAATACATGAGGTGTGTGTGTGTGTGTGTGTGTCTGTGTGTGTGTGTGTGTGTGTGTGTGTGTGTGTGTGTGTGTGTGTGTGTGTGTGTGTGTGTGTGTGTGTGTGTGTGTGTGTGTGTGTGTGTGTGTGTGTGTGTGATATGAAGGGAACAATAGCAGCATTGAACAGCCTGCGAAAAGGCTGCATGTGATCGAACTCATGCATGACTTTAGCTGGGTTCACAAAACACGCACACACACACACACACACACACACACACACACACACACACACACACACACACACACACACACACACACACACACACACACACACACACACACACACACATGGTCTCTCTCCGGTGTCATGCTGGGAACACCTGACTGTCCTCTAGTTGGTATTCTAACTGATAAGATTGTGGATTATGTAATTGCTGCCTGAGAAAAATGTTTGAAGATTAGAAAACAAAAGAAATTGTCTGACAAGAGACATGTCTGTCTGCCTGTCTGTCTGTCTGTCTGTCTGCTTGTCTGTCTGTCTGTCTGCCTGTCTGTCTGTCTGTCTGTCTGCCTGTCTGCTTGTCTGTCTGCCTGTCTGCTTGTCTGTCTGCCTGTCTGCTTGTCTGTCTGTCTGTCTGTCTGTCTGCTTGTCTGTCTGTCTGTCTCCTCATCAGACGACGTTCCCGGTTCGGGTCTTCAAGCTGTTGGGGGTGAAGACTCTGATCGTGACCAACGCTGCCGGCTCATTGGCCGACGGCCTCCAGCCCGGTGACATCATGATCATCAAAGACCACGTGAACTTCCCCGGGTTGGTCGGTCTGAACCCGCTGAGCGGCCCGAACGACGACAAGTAACCCACACACACATTCTTTGTTTGTCACGCAGTTGTCATCGTATTTTTAAAGGTGTTGGTGTAAATTATCTGAAGTCATCAAAACAAAGTATTGAAGTTTGTTGTCGAGGGTTTTTGTTCCAGTTGTTGATCTTGTTGTTTATTGTTTGTTTACAGGTTCGGCCCCCGTTTCCCGGCCATGTCAGATTGCTACGACAAAGAGCTGCGTTGCCTAGCGAAGGAGATCGGCAAGCAGCTGGGCGTGGCCAGCCTGCTGCACGAGGGCGTGTACGCCATGGTGGGCGGGCCCAACTTTGAGTCCATCGCTGAGGCCAAGCTGCTGCACCGACTCGGGGTGGACGCTGTCGGTAAGACACACACACACACTCAGACACACACACACACACACAGACACACACACACACACACACACACTCAGACACACACACACACAGACACAGACACAGACACACGCACACACTCAGACACACACACACAGACACAGACACACACACACACAGACACACACACAGACACACACACTCAGACACACACACACACACACACACACACACACACACACACACACACACACACACACACACACACACAGACACACACACACACACACACACACACACACTCAGACACACACACACACACGCACACACACACACACATACACTCTTTCTCTCATGCACACACGCGCACACACACACACGCTCTCTCTCTCTCATGCACACGAGCACACACACATACACAAACCACACACACACTCTCTCTCTCATGCACACACGCACACACACACACACTCTCTCTCTCATGCACACACACAAACACACACACATACACACACCACACACACACATAAACACATACACACAGATACATACACGCACACACATACACACACACAAGCACGCACACACACAAAGACACATACACACACACAGACAGACGCACACACACACAGACACACACACACACGCACACACACACACACACACACTCTCTCTCAAGCCCACGCGCAGACACACACGTACACACACACACACACACTCTCTCTCATGCACACGCACAAACACACACACATACACACACACCACACACACACATAAACACACACACACAGATACATACACGCACACACATACACACACACACAAGCACACACACACACATACGTACACACACGCACACACACAAAGACACATACACACATGCACACACACACACACACACACTCTCTGTCTCTCTCATGCACACAGAGAGAAACCAGACGGATGCTGCAGTGTTTATTACAACCACAATATGTGTTGTCAGTACTGACTGTAGTATTATTCACAGTATTTCCATCACAGTGGTGGTATCAGTTCTAACAGTATCAGTAGTAGTATTCACAGTATTTCCTTCAGTCCTAGTGGTGTTGTCAGTACTATCAGTAGTAGTATTCACAGTATTTCCTCCAGTAGTACTGTGTCACGTCAGGTGTCGTGTGTTTACAGGTATGAGTACGGCTCCCGAGGTCGTCGTGGCGACTCACTGCGGTCTGAGAGTGTTCGGCCTCTCTCTGATCACCAACAAGGTAAACACACCGATCAATACGTCACGGTATCGATCCATTGTGACCGACTACAACACTGCAGTGCACAAAGTGACCAATCAACCTGATCAGGATGATGAACTCCACCTTCTGCTAGCTATTCATTGATTACTGTCTTAATTGACTACTTTATTAAGTGATTACTTCATTAATTGATCACTTTATTAATTGGTTAATTCATTGCTTTATTGAGTAACTGACACACTGATAGGACAGTGATTGATTGATTGAGTCATCAAATAGTTCATTGATTGATCTGTTTCAGGTGGTGAAGAGTTATGAGGACTTAGACAGTGTTATAGATTATTGATTGCTAGGATTGGTTCATTAATTGATTGATTGATTGATTACTTGATTAATTGATTACTTGATTACTTGATTAATTGATTAATTGGTTAATTGGTTAATTGATTGATTGATCTGTTTCAGGTGGTGAAGAGTTATGAGGACTTAGACAGTGTTATAGGTTATTGATTGCTAGGATTGGTTCATTAATTGATTGATGGATTGATGGATCGATTGAGCGATTGATTGGTTAATTGGTTGATTGATCTGTGTCAGGTGGTGAAGAGCTACGACGACGAGGACAGTGTGAACCACGAGGGCGTCCTAGAAGTCGGCCGTCTGCGCTCTCAAACTGTGCAGCAGTTAGTGACCGAACTCATCAGCAGGATGGATATCAATAACAACTCCACCAATAATGCTGTCTGAACACACACACACACATTTTCTAGAGCTTTTTTTTTTTCGTATTGTATCACCCTTCATGTTACTTTGTCCTTTTGCTGTATTAAACACTTTATTTATATAAACCTAATATTTCTCTAGCAGGGTACATTTGAGTGTAAGTATTGATTTATGATATTGTATGTTGATGACCAGTGTATTGGAAGGTGCTTTAATATAAAGAAAGATATGAGACAAATATTTTTCTAAAGATTCTTCTCTTTTTCTAAACATTCACTGCCTTCCTGATCAACGTTAATCTGATTAAATAACTTGCTGACAAACCGCTTCCTGTGTCCTCTTGGTGTTGAGCTGGTGTGTGAACAGCTGCAGTTCCTCTAGTGTCCACTAGAGGCCGCTGTGCTAAAACTCTGACTGTATGAAAGTGAATGGGAAGAACCGCCCAACATGCCTTCAGGGACAATAAGGACCAAACTAAAAACTTAGTAATAGAACAAGGAAACCAAACAGTATTTTGAAAATTGCAAATAAATAATACAATTTAATTAAATGAAAACCACAATTGGAAAACGACACTTTAAGCAAAAATGGCAACAACACTAACACACTGATGATTTCCATATTCATTCTTCGTATTTTTGTTTTTATTAAGCTAACATCTGATAATCAGCACTAAAATGAGGCTGAATGTCATTAGTTTTGCAGATATAGTACACGTGTACATGACAACATTACAGATGTTTGGTTTAAAGGACAGAAGATGCTCTTATCCAAGGTATTTGCCGTTACTAAGCAACCAAACGCATCTACATTGACAAAAATCTATTGGATGTTGAATTTGAACGACCTCTCACTGCACTTTCTCTGGAAAAGGCCAATATTAGTTATTACATTAAGATGCTGCCAGAAAAAGAGGTTTAATGTCCGCGACAGAGTCAGAATATGTTGTGCATCATCTCTGATTGGTTTTGGAAACAGAATGTTTTCTTTCAACTTCTTCAGACTGTTAAAATCTTTCTAAATAACTTCTGAATAACTGATTTACTTCAAATCACAGGATCCCAACAGGGGAGGCAGGTACGTTGAACATACAAATCACTACGTGCTAGAAGAAGAATGTCTGAATGAATGTTCATTTTTTCTCTGACTCCAGACTACTAGTGGGAAGTGCTGCTAGTTTCCTGTTGTGGTTTTTATTAAAGCCACAACATGAACAACTTCCTGATTATTTATCTATTCTCCGTCTTTAAAAAGAGGATTTGAATGATCAGAGGGGAAAAGTGTATAATAAAATAATGTTAGTTTATTGAGAAAACACACTCACCTAGTCTATATAGTAGCCTATGTTCAGGAGCTTTCTACTTTATCACATGATCTTCATCACCAGAGGATGTTCAACTTTAAGGAGTTATTGTCCATTGGCTTAAAACTTGAGGTTTAAAACGGCCTCTTCTGAGGATGATTCTTGAAACACAGAAGTAAGCTACTAAATGGTCCTCTTGGTCAGGTCATGTTCTCAACTGCTGGTTTCCAGCTCAAGAATCAGCTTTAAACCTGAATGTTAATCTACCTTTTTTTCTCCCTAAACATGTGTTGAGGAGCAGAGCCTGTCGCTGCGCGCTGCCGTTCAGATAGTTCAATGATGATGACCTATGAACTCATCGTCTCCCTTGTGGTTCTGCTGCTGGTTCTGCTGGTTCTGCTGGTTCTCTGCTGCATCCTCAGACACAGCAGAAGCAGGTAAGAACCAAAGACTGTAAGAGGAGGACGTAGTCGTTGGTTAGCTGTTGTTTTGAAGCCTCTCATTTTGGCCATCACCATCTTGTTTTTTGCAAACAGTAAACGGACGTGACCATATTTGGACTTTGGTAGTCAGCTGTCAATCACAAGGGCCCGCCCTAAAGAACACAATGCTTAATCCTCTATTTTACTCTTGATGGGAGCATCATTTACTTTATATTTATCAAGTGCTGCGTCACAAATCAGATATTAGGCAACATACTCAACATGTGTACTATCCTTCAACATACCTTTGTGTGAATTATAAAAGTACTAGTATAATTTCGGACGCACTGAGGTTCCACTGACTCCACGTCAGTGGAACCTCAGTGCGTCCGAAATTATATCATGCGTCATGTGACCAAACAATGATTTGTGAAAATCATAAAGTCTGAACTAATTTAAAAACTATAGTAAGCCTGGCAAAAATAAGGCTATACTTAAATTGAAGGGTTATTGATGAGCTGTCTGCCATTGTTGTAATGAACTTAGTCGTTACTAGCGCTTTGCATTGTGGGATATCTACGCCGGCGTACTGTCCAGTGTTTGCATACTGTGATACTTCAACGGAACTAGTCTACAACTCACGTACTAAAGGTTTCGTATAAGGTCGTGTACAAACTAGTGTACTAAGTAGATAAAGGTGTGACCTGGATTAGCGACGAAGTACTTTATCTTTTTAATATTTGGGCAGATTACATCAAACACCTTCTACAAAATACGCTGACAAACACTGAAAAATGTCAAATGTTCTGTCAGCAGGTGATCTGTCGGGTCCGCTATGTTTTGGTCTCTACTAGCTAGATGTTTTACATCCTTTGATGTTAAAAAAACTCTTTATTTCCTCACTCCGTCCGTCTGAATATACCTTTAGTCCATCTGAATATACCTTTAGTCCGTCTGAATATACCTTTAGTATGTCTGAATATACCTTTAGTCTGTCTGAATATACCTTTAGTCCGTCTGAATATACCTTTAGTATGTCTGAATATACCTTTAGTCCGTCTGAATATACCTTTAGTCTGTCTGAATATACCTTTAGTCCGTCTGAATATACCTTTAGTCTGTCTGAATATACCTTTAGTCTGTCTGAATATACCTTTAGTCCGTCTGAATATACCTTTAGTCCATCTGAATATACCTTTAGTCCGTCTGAATATACCTTTAGTCCGTCTAAATATACCTTTAGTCTGTCTGAATATACCTTTAGTCCGTCTGAATATACCTTTAGTCTGTCTGAATATACCTTTAGTCCGTCTAAATATACCTTTAGTCTGTCTGAATATACCTTTAGTCTGAAACGCTTCAACAGAATGTAATGCTAGAGGCAACACGCTTGGTTCCATGTTTACTTCCTGTCAGCTGATGTCATTCACACTGAAACCAGAAATAAACTGTGACACTCAAAAGGTTTAGGTTTTAAGGTCTATATGGTGTATAGTTGTGACATCACAACCGTAGTTTCTGAATATCATCTGTTCTGGATTTCAATACGTTCACAGTATTTATATCGCACTTAGATCTGCTATCCAGTAAATACATACATCTCACAGGTGTTAATGTGTGTTGGCTTTAAAGTTGTGAAGCATCTCTTCTGGTTCCTCAGGAACTTCACGGTGCTGCGGATCTCAACACGACAACCCGCTCGTGACCTGACCATCAGAACCGAGTCAGAACACGCCCAGCAGATGCTGGACCACCTGCTGGACCGAGTCTTTCTCCTGGTGGAAACGGAGGAGGAAGGTGTAGCAGAACCTCGAGAGGAACTTGAGCAGGAACGTGTAGCAGAACCTGGTGAGGAACTCGGAGAAGAACGAGGAATTATTCCGATTTTTTCCACCTTTTTGACTGAAGCTTGATATGGATTTGTTTCCCTCCTGCAGCCATGGACAGTCTTCCCAACAAGCTGTGGACATGGATGACTCCTGTGGCAGAACCTGAAGAGGAACGTGAGGAGGAGCGTGTGGCAGAACGAGGTTCAGATTCTGGATCAAACCCAGAGTCGCCAACAGATGCTTCTCCTCCCAGTAAGGGTGTTGTTGAACCAAACCGTCTCTAAATATATTCACACTCAAAAAGATTTGAAATTGTTAAATTATCTCAAATTTCTTCAGGTTTTGAAATGTATTTCTGAGGGAGAAACCGCTAAAGTTAAAGAACTCCAAAGAAAACTGCATTGTGCAACATTTTCTGAATCGCTGTAGGAATAAATTTGACTTGAGTTTTAAGTTATTCAACTTTTGAGATGTTCAAACTTTAATTAAACCCTTACTTTTAACTTTTAATTAGTCATTCTCTTCCTTTTAGGGACTCTGAACCTTCAGTTCAGTCAGCAGCAGCTCCGCCTGCTGGCGATGACATGAACTACAGCCGCTGCTGACACTGAACCTTTTGTATCAAACTGTGAAAATCTGAATTATTCAGATGTTGTCGCCTTTTTGACTGAAGCTTGATATCGATTTGTTTCCCTCCTGCAGAAACGAACAGTCTTCACAACAAGCTGTGGACATGGATGACTTCAAGTGACAAGAAACGTAGGTATGGATCAAAACTCAATACATAAATACATAAATACAGTATAAGTATAGTAATTTTCTTATTTCTGTATTACGTCTGTATGTCCTCCACTCCAGCCCCAACTCCTCCTCCTCCTCCTCCTCCTCTTCCTCCTTCTGACAGTCAGGTGTAAACTGATGACCTCGGCCCTCAGTGGTCTCTCCTCTCAGGACATCGGGAGAAGAGGAGAAACTCAATGAGTCACAACTTGAATAAAGGAATTGATTGTAGGATAAAGGGCCTTTATTTGAATATGAATAACGTTTGACTGCCCGCTGACACAGTCAGTAATATCAGTCCGCCTGCAGAGGGAGTGACGGAGCCGCTGGTGGAGCTGCAAGCAGCTGATTGGACTCCATGAAGTGCTCGAGGATCAGCGATTGGTTTCTGTCCTTTGGGCTCAGTGGATTGGACGAAGAAACTCCTCCTCCTGGATGTTACACTTTTAAACTGAGGGGGTGGATCAAATCTAAACATCTGTGATGTGTTGAGTTTCAGTAAGAGAGACTGACGCCGACACAGAGGAAGTGATGTGTGTATTTCTCTATAATCTAATTTTCCATGTCAGCTCATGCCAGAAAAAAATGGAGGGAGTTTTTTTTTTTTGGGGGGGGGGGCATGAAAAATAATGAACAATGATGCTCACGTTAAATCCAAAATATGAGATGCTACCTTCACATTTTGACTTCCTAAGTATCTCATAATAACTTTCTAAATCCAAGTTACGTGTTACTAAGGGAAGGTTTTGACTCACTGTCTCATTATTTGTTGACACTATGAGGTGCTTGTCGAGTTAAAAAGTTACTGTAGCGATGAAGTATGAAGTTGGATGATTCACAAGAAGATTATGATGATTAAACTCCGTGCAGCAGGAGCACAGATATCCTGACGTGTAGTCCCTGATATGGATCAAGCTCCAAAAGCACTGGAGCTGGCATCAGCCATAACAACCGTCTCTCATTGACCCTCAAACTCCACACTTTCGGTTCGTAAAGCAGGCTTTCTGTTCTGAAATGTTATTTTTAGCTCCCGAGAAAGAAGACAGAATAAAACAGAATAAAACTGTTACGATTGGGCTGATTGGGACTAAAACCACGACCACGAAACTGACCTTCATGTGTACCAATGTGTGTAATGCACCTTTAATATGTTTAAGCTGCACACACCTGCTACTTTAAGTTTGTGAGGAGATTCTGAGAATCAATCTTGTAATTTAAACCATTAAAAATAGTTTAAAAAGTTACCACTAATCTTCTGTCAAATTGATTTTGTATTTTAAGAATACAAAAATTGGGGGTTTCAATTCACATTATAGCAGCTGAACACACTTGAAGTGACTTTAACGCTCAGCAGCTGATCGATCATCAATACTCTGGAAATACTGGATTTAAATGTTGATCAGGTAAAGGGGCCCGACTTAAACTGGCATCTTTGTCTCGTTATTTATATATTCATATTTATATGTTCTTCATGAGCCAGCTGGACTCTCTGACATTCAGTATCTTTTTAAACATGTAAATAAAAGACTCATCTCCAATCGTGTAGTTGGTGAAATAACTGAATATTTAAAGCTTTTATCCATTTTTTTACGTCGGTGAACTCACCCTTAACCTCAGATGGGGACTTTAAAAACATGTTTAACCATGTCGTGTTTTATACATGTTAACTCTTCTTTCTTAACTAAACGATTTCATGAAGACAAACTGTGTCTTTTGGTTCAAACAGGAAGTGTCCAAAATGTTCCATAAACTAACACACACACTCCCTCCTCAGTTATCTGTTTCTCCTCTGCTGTCGCTCTGACACACACACACACACACACACACACACACTCTCTCTCTCTCTCTCTCTCTCTCTCTCTCACACACTCACACACACACACACACACACACACACACACACACACACACACACAGAGGGAGCTGGATAACTCTGTGATTCCACTGCTGAATTTTTAACGCTGTTGTGGAACTTTTTTTTTTCCAGGCGGGTTACTGTGGCACCAGGGTACTGTTACACCGCCAGAGACAGAGAGACAGTGTTCAGTTCAGTTCTGTTGTTTACTGAGGCGCACGGTCCACAACACAGGACTGTTGATGGGGTGTACGGTAAGTTATCTATGTGTCTGTCCATCTATCTATCTATCTATCTATCTATCTATCTATCTATCTATCTATCTATCTATCTATCTATCTATCTATCTATCTATCTATCTATCTATCTATCTATCTATCTATCCATCTGTCTATCTGGTTATTGCTTGTTATTCTCTGTTGATGTTTTTATTGCTTTGTTTTTTTAGCTGTCTGTTACAAAAACAGCATTTGGGTTTTCACACATTAATTTGATCTTACTTGTGAAATGTCCATTGACAAATTCAAATTATAGTAGCACATCATTTCCAGATAGTTTGCATGCAAAAACAAGAACAAAATCACATTTGATATTAAAAAATAAAATAATAATAATATTCACATCTCGGGCACATTTCACATTTGAGGTGTAATTTGGAAATGTGAAAACCTTTATTTATTGTGCATTTTTTTGGTTCTGTTTGATCTCATTTTCCTAAAAGCACATGGTGACCTTAATTAACTTTTTCAACCAGCTAACTTGCAGTCATGTACTGCATGACCTTTGACCTCCTGAGTGTCTGGCGACTTCACAGTGTTGTGAAAAGCAAAGAAGGGAATATATTAAAGCTACATTTATGAGACGTTACACCCAGAATAAGTTGCAGTAACTAGTTCACTAACTACCTCAAACACAGGAGCTCTGACTTGGTCTAACTCGCCCTCACTATCCCTGACTCGTCGTTCTTGGCACCTTTAAATACCTGAATTATTTATTGTAGGAGGTTTGTTTGTGTGTCTGTGCTCTCTTATGCATACCAGAGGTCCTAATGGGTGCACGCGGTTTCTAGTTCAACCACATTCAACATCTAAATCAGTTTTTATTTCTTTAAATGTTTAGTTATTTCAACTGATTCTGACACAGTTTCATGTATTTATTTTAAACCGTAAGTAATGTATGCGATAATGTGTTAAAAAGCATGAACACACACACTTTACAACATGAAGCTCAGCTCAGTGTCACCATGAATGGATGTAGTCCGTCACAGGAAATGTGTTCCAAATGTAAATATATCGGGTGGAAAAGTGCTCTGCTACTCTTCTATCATTAATCTCTCTTATCTCTCAAACATTTTCCATTGAACTCACAAGGAGGACATAACTTATACCTGCTCCGAAAGGTTTATTCTATCTAAACGTTACGTCGCAGCTGTCGTGAATCCTGTCCTGTTTCTACTCCCATTCAAACTAAAGCGAAGCTACGTTTGAACTTAAAGGAGCTTTATTTAACATTCTGAGCTCTAATATAGCAGCAAACTATTTTTATCTATGTAAACAGATAGTTGAGTGATGTCTACCTGAGCAGAGTGTGGTGTTATCACAGATTCTTACATAGCTGGACCGGTCGAACGTGCTTTTAGTTAATTAGTGAGTGCATGTCAGAGCATGAAAATTTCGTAATTACGTCCGGAGCGTGGCGCGAGGAAGCGGCAACCTCCGGTTCTGCAGAGTGAAGCCAATGCAGAAGTGTTTCAACGTTTGCATTCTCTTTACTGACCAGCAGGGGGCGACCGCTCCGGTAACAAAAATTAATCAGATTGAAGTCTATGAGAAAATGTCTCTTCTTCTCTCTCGATTTATTCCCTCAGTAAACATTGTAAACATGAGTTTATGGTCACAATCTCTAGTTCCAAGTCTTGTTCAATACAGCATGATGTATATTTAGTAAATTATGGTCCATTTAGATTCGAACAGACCATAAAGCGGCGTATGCTTTAGGGCGGGGATGGGATCATACGAAGAAGGCCAATATTAGAAACAGGAGGTCTTACAAATCTTAATTTCAGTCAATATTTTGCAGCCAAATCACATTGTTGTATTTAATACTTGTGCCCATGAATATGAGATTTGAGTTTTCAGATCATTAAAATCCCTCCTTGTCATTGTGGAGGTTATTTTATGGCTTTATGCCAGTTACACCTACAGTCTATGTATAGTACATATCTGTCTTTCTGATTCATCACAGTTCATTTTGTGTGTACGCCTTCTGGCGTTTCGGAGAATAGTAGAGTATAAACGCCCCAAAACGAGTTTAAACAAAGCTTTAAGCCCCACCAGCTCACAGCTGCACTGATCTCATCCGGCGCTCACAGCTAATAATGACGACATGTTGAGAGCCGTTGAGAGGCAATCAAAATGCTCCCGATCTTGGACCTTGTACCTTTAAACACAGCTGGTGCCGCAGAATGTGAGTTAGTCCTTCATCAGCTAGCTAGTAGATAAATAGTTAATAGTTTCATTGTATGCTTTTCGTGACCGGAGGCATCGCATTCTTGGGTTGTCCGATCGGCCAGTCCATTCTCGTGAACACAATATATCAGGAACGCCCTGACGGACTTTCTCTAAATTTAGCACTAACGTCAACCTGGACTCAAGGAATTTGGTGATCGAAGGTCACCGTGAACTCACGAAACACGTTTTCTTTCAAATGCTTTATCATGATATATTCACACAAACGTCTAATAGGACAAGAAGATGAAGCGATGACATGTTGGACAGACATGGATGGAAACTGCAACAAGACTCTTGTTTCTAGAACTCTTGATTGTCTTGTACCAAACGCCCCTGAAGTAGTCCGCTCAAGGCCACTCGCTCCTATTGAAATATTGAAGTCAGAAATCACATGGTATAGGATCTTTACAGAATAATGTCGTTTTCACACGAAATGCGGAAGTGACGGCATAGTTAGTGCGAGGTCGTGTGTAGAATGAAGAGCAGTACATTATCCTACAAATGATACACATTTTCTGTCTTGTTATCCCGACCCCTCTGATATTTTCTGCCAGGCTTGAGTTTTTTTTTTTTTTTTACTAAAGTCCCTGAAGGATCAGAGAGTAGATTTAGAGAACTCTGAGAATTCAGCCATGAACAAAATTTACTTTTCCTCCAGTCCAGTGAAATTGTTTTCCCGATAACAACGTTGTTGCACAGTCAGCGTATTCTGGGTGAAATGATGACCCTGGAACCAGGCAACTAATTTTATTTATTCTTATTTGTTCAACCTCATTTATTACTACTCTTGAGATGAAGACATGGCCGAAATAGCAGTGTAGTGTTGTACCTTCACTGTTGGTGTGCAAACCCCCGTGAGCTGTCAGTGTTTCAGCGCCCCCTCTGGTTGCACCTGTAAGCACACCCAGTGGTGATGTCACAGTGTAGTGACACACCCTGTAGTACACTTCTACGTCACTGCAGCAACCGGAGGGGTTAAAATGCTGAAGTGATCGCTGCTCCGTCTTGGAAAATGGACAGAAAACAAACAAAAAAGCGTGTCATTTTCCATCTTTTCAGAAAGACTGAGATTATACTTGAGAGGGGGCGGGACTTCTGCTCTCTGTGCCAAAGTAACGCTCTGTGATTGGTCATTGTGAAAGTCAACCAGAAGACCTTTAAATTACCTTAAAGGCTAGGTAACCAGACCTTTTTTCTTCTGATACCGTCTCCTCGCTCAGGTCTGTCCTGTCCTGATGCCGTTACCCTAGCAGCATGACCCTCAACACCCAGAGAGAGAAGGCGCCGCTGCGGCGGCGAGGCAGCACGCCGATGCCTCCCGCCCACTTCCACCAGCACCCGTCCTGGACTCGGGACTTTCAGGACCCCCGGCTCCCCGGCAGCGCCGAGCCGGACCCCGAGCAGCCGCGCCCCCAGCGCAGCCACCCTCCTCTGGGACAGTCGGCGTCCTACCACCCCGGAGACAAGTCCCTCCACTACCGCGCCCAGTGGAGCTCGGACTCGGACGACGACTCGCAGAGCGACTCGGACTGTGTGTACAGAGTGGTGTTGCTGGGCGACCACGCCGTCGGAAAGACCAGCCTGGCGGGAATCTTTGCCGGGATCACGGAGAAAGATGAACAGCCTGGAGGTGGAGTTTAGTCGTTTGATTAATTTATCTAGTTCAGCACCTCACTTTAAACACAAAAAAAGGTACAAACTAAAAAGAAAGACAAAAAAGAAAACGTGTTTTTAATTCATAATTATAAAACACACTTGTGTTTAGTTCAACACACACTTTCTTGGTCGGGTAGCTCGTGGTGGCTAATGTTAGCGAACTAGATGGCTACATGCTGCTGTCATTGTTTGCAGTTGTTGGTTTTCTTTGAGGAAAATGTTTTCTGGGCAGCAGGAGATGGTCTGACCAACCTGATGAAATGCGTTAAAGGAAAAGTCCACCATTTCGGGAACTATGCTTAGCGGCTCTCTTGTCAAGAAGATTGATCCTACTCTACTGTGTAGGAGATATAAAGCTACCGGCTAACTTAGCTTAGCATGAAAACTGAAAACAACACTATTGACAAATAAAGCATCTTTAAACTATTGATGAATAAAGCATCTTTACACTATTGACGAATAAAGCATCTTTAAACTATTGATGAATAAAGCGTCTTTACACTATTGATGAATAAAGCATCTTTAAACTATTGATGAATAAAGCATCTTTACACTATTGATGAATAAAGCGTCTTTAAACTATTGATGAATAAAGCATCTTTAAACTATTGATGAATAAAGCGTCTTTACACTATTGATGAATAAAGCATCTTTAAACTATTGATGAATAAAGCGTCTTTACACTATTGATGAATAAAGCGTCTTTACACTATTGATGAATAAAGCGTCTTTAAACTATTGATGAATAAAGCATCTTTACACTATTGATGAATAAAGCGTCTTTAAACTATTGATGAATAAAGCATCTTTAAACTATTGATGAATAAAGCGTCTTTACACTATTGATGAATAAAGCATCTTTAAACTATTGATGAATAAAGCGTCTTTACACTATTGATGAATAAAGCGTCTTTACACTATTGATGAATAAAGCATCTTTAAACTATTGATGAATAAAGCATCTTTACACTATTGATGAATAAAGCATCTTTAAACTATTGATGAATAAAGCATCTTTAAACTATTGATGAATAAAGCGTCTTTAAACTATTGATGAATAAAGCGTCTTTACACTATTGATGAATAAAGCGTCTTTAAACTATTGACGAATAAAGCGTCTTTACACTATTGATGAATAAAGCATCTTTAAACTATTGACGAATAAAGCGTCTTTACACTATTGATGAATAAAGCGTCTTTAAACTATTGATGAATAAAGCATCTTTACACTATTGATGAATAAAGCTTCTTTAACCTATTGATTAATAAAGCATCTTTAAACTATTGATGAATAAAGCATCTTTAAACTATTGATGAATAAAGCATCTTATTGACGACTAAAGCATCTTTACACTATTGATGAATAAAGCGTCTTTACACTATTGATTAATAAAGCATCTTTACACTATTGATGACTAAAGCGTCTTTACACTATTGTTCAGGTGAAACGAAGGATGTTGATGTTGATGAGTGATCTTTAGTTGGATTGATTCATATTCAGCCACAGACCTGAAGAACCTCGTCAATGTCTTCATGTTTTCTTTCTTGTAGCTTTCACACTCGGTCCTCAGCAGCTCGGTGCTCAGCTTCTGTCTCTGACTTTGTTCCGACAGCGCGACCTTGACTGACCCGACATCATTGATCGTCATCTCCCGTGTCACGTGTTGATCGGCCTGAGGCCGCGATTGACGACCTGTATCGATCTGACAGTCTGACATGCTGCGAGGGGGCCGTTAGTTTTCAGGTCAACGGAGCTCAATGTTTGGTTTACTTCCTGCTTTGGTTTTTACGTGGTTTCACATTGTTGTTGACCAGGTCGTTGTCTATGATCAGAGATATAAGTTGTTGTCGGTCCACCGCGTTGTTTATTGTTTTTATTCATGGCTCTAGAGACGAAGATGTTGATCGTTAGTCCGGACTGAAATATCTCAACAGCTACTGGATAGATCGCCATCTGTAAATGTCTGCGCGTTTATTGTTTGTTGCAGAGGACACATACGAGCGAACACTGACGGTGGATGGAGAGGAGTCCACACTCATCGTCATGGATACCTGGGAGCACGACAAACTGGTACTGTGCGCGTGTGTGTATGTGTGTGTGTGTGTGTGTGTGTGTGTGTGTGTGTGTGTGTGTGTGTGTGTGTTGATGAAGTACAGCTGTGAAGCAGTAGGTTTTGGGTACATGGCGTCCTGTAAAGGGATCTGATGTGATGGATTTCAATGAGATTTCTCTCACTTTTGTTCTTTTTGCTTTGAATAATTATTTTGAGGTCATGAAATAGAAAGCCAAATAATCTTTCATGTTATTTTGGGATCTCTCAGGAACATAAGCTTGATTTGTTGAGATCACAAAATACAATTTTACAAGGAGAACTTTTGTTATTTTAAACATTTGACAGAATACTGTCAATAAAACCCCCATAGTTGTATATCAATAAGTCAGAGTGCTGCTGTTTCTTTGCAGAAAAGTTAAAAAAAAGAAAGGTAGATGCATTTGCTAAAGTGTTGAATGTTCATACAGCTGGATTACATCACCGAACCACCAACAAAAAGCGTGTCCAAAATCTTGAAGAGTATCGCTATTGACGAGTTTGCTCGATTGCTAACCGGTTTCATTAACTTCCGGTTGCTCCTTCACAATAAAAGCCTTCTAAGAGCAGGATCACATGAGAAGAATCTGGATTTTAAAACTCCGATGTTTCTTTCCCTCCATCTTCGTGTCCACCTGTCAGGAGGAGGAGGACGACTCCTCTCCGGACGACCGCCTGAAGGTCGGGAGTGCTTACGTCATCGTCTACTCCGTCACCGACCGCGACAGCTTCGACGCCGCCGCCGAGCTCCGCATCACGCTGCGACGCACCCGCCAGGCCGAGAACCTCCCCATCATCCTCGTGGGCAACAAGAGCGACCTGGTGCGGTCCAGAGAAGTCGCTGTGGAAGGTGGGGGCGGGGGGGTCAAAGGTCACGCTGTGTACACGAATACAAAATACAGGTAACATTTGACGGATTCTATTCTGATAATTTGCGTCTTTGTTTCCCAGAGGGCCGAGCGTGCGCGGTGGTGTTTGACTGTAAGTTCATCGAGACGTCGGCGTCTTTGCAGCACAACGTGACCGAGCTGTTCGAGGGCGTGATCCGACAGATCCGCCTCCGCCGAGACGACGCCGAGGCCGTCCGGCGCCGAGGCTCCTCGTACAAGCGCAAGGAGAGCCTTACCCAGAAGGCCCGGCGCTTCGTGGACCGGCTGGTGGCGCGCAACAACCAGCGCATGGCGGTCAAGGTGCGCTCCAAGAGCTGCCACGACCTGGCCGTGCTCTGAAGACACGTGTCCGCCATGGGCCTCGCTGAAGTCTTCTCTGGTTGTAATATTGTGGACGATGGCGTCCGCGGGTTATTCTCTCATTCAGAGAGTCGACAACAAAAAGGATCAACGGCGAGCGGAGTCAGCGGACAGTTACGCACGTCGCCGTGGACAACTCCTGTTCTAAAGTCTTTGTGAACTTTTTCTTCAGATGACTTAAAAGAACCAGACTGTGAAGGATCATCACTGATGGGTTAGAGGGTGTGTGTGTGTGTGTGTGTGTGTGTGTGTGTGTGAGGACAGGTGATGTCCTGTAGTTTCCACTGTGTCCACTGTGCTGTTCTTCTGAGGTTTCTACTGTTTTCACTTGCAGAATAAAATCTTAAAGGCACAGACTCTAAATCCTCTTTCAGCAGACGTCTAATACAGATGACCATCATTCATCATTTCAGTTCTTTTACTTCCTTCTTTTGTTTGTATTATTTACAACTGAACGCTCAATAAACCCCTCTCCCAAACAGTGATTGTCCAATCAAATCGTGGCACTGGCACATGGTGACTGACCCTCTCCTTCCTGAACTCGCTTTGTTTTTATCTCCAACAAACGCTACTAGTGTTAGCATGTCCGGCTAACCAAGCGTTATCTTATCTTTAGCTCACTACATTATTACGTCTGGCTGCAGGTTACGTTACAAAACGACCCACTGAAGACCGTAACTTGTCCTGAGTCCGGATACATTTCAGAGTTCAGGCTCAAAATCAGATCGCAGCTAAATTAGGGTTAGGATTAGGGGTTATGGTTAGGGTTATGGTTAGGGGTTAGGATTAGGGTTTAGGATTAGGATTAGGGTTAGGGTTTAGGATTAGGGGTTATGGTTAGGGTTATGGTTAGGGGTTAGGATTAGGATTAGGGTTAGGGTTTAGGATTAGAGGTTAGGTTAGGTTTAGGATTAGGGTAGTTTTTTATTGGATTAACTATCAAATTGTTTGTTTATCAGGTAAAACTAGGAATCAAAACTTCTCCCGTGGGTTTTCCTCTTTAGTTGCAATCCGTCCTGCAGGAGCTGCAGGCATCAAACATCAAACTCTTCCACCAAACACAAACATCGGCTGTTGATGGTTGTTTACTGTTGCCGTGGTGACGCGCAGCCACAGTTGACGAAGAGGCGGTTTTACTGCGCGGTCGCCATGGTGTCAGGGTTGCATGCTGAACACTGTGTAGGGTTGACAGAAAACAGGCCGAGAGTTTGGCTAATGGATGAGACCGTTTCATGTTGGGACTTTCCTGCCCTGAGTTTAGCCTCTCAGGCGGTTCACACCACAGAGGGCTGCAGGAATGAGTCCTAAAACCTGGAATACGTAACATGTTATAAGTAACGTGTTATAAGTAACATGTTTGCACCACCAGTCCCCTCTTCTTAAAGTGAATGAGTTTTTATAATGAGTTTTTGATCAGATGCCTGAAATAGGGTATGTGGTTACCACAAGCTTAAGATATTTTCACGTTTCGTTCTATATTATATAAAAGTAAATTAGTAAATAACCTACTTGTGAATTGTTAATCTTTTATGAGTCTTAAAAAGCCACATGCTAAATGACACGTCATCGTGCCGAACATTGGTCCGCTTATAGCTTCGTGGTGGAGACGTGAAGTCATGGGACGTGGTCATTGTTTGGCTTTTTACTTGATTGCATTCACGCTTCAAAAGTCATAAAAAGTGGTGTTAATTTGTGTTATTATGTTGAACAAAACATGTAAGTAGAAACTCGTGTTTATTTTTATGCAATTATCCATAATCCAATGGAAAAATGTCTTTGGCAGCGACTCTATTGGCTCAAATATGAAATATTTCTGGAAGTTACATTTGAGCCAGGCTAAACGTCTTGGTCCAAAGTATTGGACTAATTCCTAAATATTTGTAAAAAAAAAATGACAACTTGAATGACAACTTGAACTTGAAAATTTGGTGATAATTCACTGAAAGCCACAAATGTCAACTTGTTGGTGGCGTCAGAGGAAACGTCGGGAGAAGTGAACTGAATCTGAGCCGTGAAATGACAACAAAATGGTTTAAAATCAGCAGCAGTTTATCTGGAAACCACATCAGGCAGACTGGTTGTCCCAGTTTTTACTGATCAAATATCCTATCTGCTTATTGATCAGGCGTTTTGTTGACACACACACACACACACACACACACACACACACATACACACACACACACGCTGTGGTTGTACAGGGACAGATGGAGGAGGAGTGTTTAACATTGATTTGATGAGGGTAATGGAAAAAATGCATGATTCTGCTCGACCCGGATGACACACACACACACACACACACACACACACACACACACACACACACACACACACACACACATTTGTAAACATCCTCTCGGTGGAGGAGGACCAGAGCTGTGAGTTCAACTCCCTCCTGAATCTGTTAAGAATAGAAACATCAGAAAATCCTCCTCAGTGTTTCTTCTCTGTGGTGTAAAAGTTTTGATTTGATGAGACAGATTTTTTTTCACAAGATCTGATTGGACCTGCGTCTTGCTCTTCTTCTCTTGTTTTTTTTTAATTATTTCCAATCCAATGAGGAAGCAACAGTATTTGACTGTTGGGCTGATTTTGTTGAAAAGCAGTTCCAGAAAGCAGCTTTTGGCTGAACTCACGGCTAGTATGGACTTAGCATGGATAGCTAAAGAAAATGACTCGTTTACTTAATTTGAGTTTGACTGGACTGTTAAAAGCTGCTCAAGTGCCAAGAAATCTGGCTGCAGATACAAATAAAAACAAATATTAACATTTATAAAGATGAACCTTTATACATAGATATGATTGAACTTGTTGATGAACCACTTTAAATCTGTCACACAACAACAGAAGCAAAATTGGGATTCATTTCTACAAGTTTAGCAGTAGAGTATCTATTTTAGCGTTTTAGCTAACGGGACTCAAGGCCCATTCGGGCAGGATTCATTTACAGGAAGAGTTGCGTGGGCCTTTTCCACAGACGAGGTATTGACTGGTCAGAGCAGGAAATGCACAGGCGTCACTAACGACAACAATGATTCACGTGTTGAAGTGAAATAAGGACGAAATCAATCTGAAAATGTTTCGCCACAACAAGGCGATGAATGAATGTGTGCAATAACAGGTGATGTTGTCAGGCATTGTGAACAGAGGATGTCATATTGGATTTACTAACACACAATGTTACTTCACAGTAATAAGTTACACAATCCATTAGAGACGTCTTACGACAGGTCCAGACCACGTAAAACCCGACAGCTTCAGACGGACCGAGAGAAACGCTGTCCTGAGCATTATTCTAAAGGACATTTTAAACATTTCAAACCCTTTGAACCGCCTTTGATTTACAAGCGAGAGAGCAGAGAACACAGATCATCAAACACCCGTCAGTGTTTACTTAAACTGCACAGTTTCCTCTCTGTCTGTCTCTGGTTCGGTGTAAAAAACCTCGGCTCTGTAACTCGGCCTCTTTACTCACACACTTACACACTCTGACGCTGCCAAGGCAAACAGGAATGTAAACGGAGGCCTCTTCACGTGTTTGAGATGTGAGAGACTCTGGCTCCCCCTGCTGGCTGGAGGCTACCTTAAAAAAAAAAAAAGATTATTCAAACTACAAACAATTGTAAAACAATACAACAAAAAAGAGCAGGTGAATGTAAATTAACAAAAATTCAAACAAAATGAGTGAATGAGTTTTCTAAATGCAAAAAAAATTATAAAAGGAGACACGTTTTCCATAATGTATGTTCAATGTTCAATGTTCAAGGTCAACGGTTTTGGAGAAAATAAAAAAAACGCACTATAACAAGAAAGAGAAAAAATATAAAATATGAAAACACTATACATACGGCGGTATATGTACAAAAGGTGGTCGTATGTACAAGAAGGGTATTAGATAGTTTTTTTTTTAATAATGGTAAATTACAGTAATACATAAATAGGCTAGTCCTGAGTGCTGTTCCTATTCACAGTTTTGTTTTGCCATCAGTCTGTGTTTTCTAACAACAAATAAGAAGGTTCTCTGAAGAGTTTTCACCCTTAAACAATGCATGCTGGGAAGTCTGCTAATGTGCTAATTATGTGCTAATTACACCTGAATTTGATCAGTTAAATCAATACTTATCAGTACATCCATTCAACGCATCATTTTCAAGTCAAAGGATGGTGGAAATATGTGCCTTCAGGACCCTATCTGACACCCAAACCTGATATAACATGCCTGACTCTGCACCCACGCTTTGAAGAATGCTGTCAGCAGACATGAGTATACCTGCAGGGCAGGAATAACAGGGATTTATTTTTAAGCCCTGAGTTAAGTCTTAAATCCAGTCATGTTAATATGCTGCTGTATCTGTTATTTTGTGCCGTATTGTATTTTTTGTATTTGTTGTGTGTTAACATCTCCTCACCATGATGTTAGCTGTCAGGATCCTCGGAGCAGCTGCATCCCGGTGACCTGAGAAGTATTTGCCTCCAGGGGACACAAAACGCCCAAACATATCACAGGCAGAGAGAGCAGATCTGGACCTGTTGCACTGATTCTGAAGAAACGGTGTGACATTGCATTTAAACAACATGCAAACCCCATGATGAGGACAGGAGCTCAGAGAGGCTGCTGATAAAAGGCCTCAACACATATCCTCTTAACATTTATGCAGCAGCAGTTCAATGAATATTTTTTTTTTTTAAATGCAGTCAATTCCTCTAATGTTCAGCCTGTAGGTGTTCATGTTATTGTGTCCACCACCATGTGCGCTATAACTCTGTAATCGACTCCAGATGGGGCGTGGTCGACATTCCTGCAGATCAGTGGCATCAAGTTACCGGAGCGAAGATCACACACCCTGTGTGGTCTTCGCTCACGTCCGGATCCTTCAAAATAAAAGTCTATAGTCATTAAAAAAAAAACTCAGAAACCTGTATTTACAGAAAGTGGTCCAGTTGTGTGTGTTTCCAAGACTTTATTTACAGAAAGCGGGTCAAGACAATAGATTCTGAAATAATACACATTGCAATGTTGAGTAAAAACAGTTAACAGAGGTGTTATTCTGTAGAATGTAATCAACATTGTAGTGTAAATGGGATGTACTTGTATAGCGCTTTTCTAGTCCTGCGATGACTCAAAGCATTTTGACCTACACATCATCATTTAGAGTCTGGGTCTGGCAGGTAGTGAGCTTGATTAAATTTAGTAGCTCATTGCAGTTAACATGTTACATTTTGGGCATTTTCCAGAATTAATATTATCAATTAATATTTATTTTTTTCATTTTTTTCCAGCTTTGTTTTGTTTTATTTGTATGTATTGGTTGTTTTTATTGTTTTGTCTATTGAACTGTTTTATCAGTGTCTAAATCTTAAGTTGGTCTAGCTTTTGTTGGGCCTCACTGTTGATCTTTACTTTGTAAAGTAGTTTTTAAAGGTGCTCTATAAATAACGGTATAAGCATTGTTATTATAGTTATATGCATGTAATTTGTAACATTGGTGGTAATACTGATGCACCTTTTTGTAAATTGTTGTCCCTGCTTGTAACGTGGAACGCAAACTGATATCCTGCTTTATATATTTAGCTTAGAAAATATATGGTAGGATATAAGCCTTTGTTTTTATTTTTACCATGTACATCGTGCATATTGAGTACAACATAATCATTATGGATGCTTAAACATGGGTTATGTAAATTGGAAAAAGTTAGAAAAAAAATCTGGTCAAGTGAGTTAGTCTTTTATTTTTTAAAGGATTCACCGGATGTTGTGTTTTATTGTCGCTAACTGGACACTTTCGGACTGCAGCTCTTTCAGGGTGGTGTGAAGCTCACGGATATATTGTCTGGATTAATTGATACGAGACTCATCAAACAGCGGCAGGATGAACAGCGCAGGTAGGACCAGACACACACAGACACACACAATGCAACATCACAACATTACACGGGTCACCAAACGGACCACAACCCCACACTGCTGCAGGACCCAGACATGCACAGCTGCCAGCTTTCTAAATCCATATTTAGAAATGTTTAGTCTCTCAGAGTAAATTTAAACCAGGATTTAACGAGTCTGAGTGCATGCAGCATGCTTTTCTTTAGACCTGAGACATAGAAACCAGAATCTAGTAATCTACTCTAAACTGGAGTTCCCCCTCCCCTTTTTTAAAAGTAATTACATTTTTGCAGAACGGAGGCAGCTTTTAAACCAACTTTATTATTACTACAAATAATACATCTGCTATTATACATTATAACACTTTGCTAAAAACAATTCAGTTCGGAAAAAGAAATCCTTCATTCAAACTGAGTGATTTATTTTTAAATAAATCTTTATGTTTATTCATTCATTGAATTAATTTAAGTCCATTTAAGTTTGATTTGATAGATAGATAGATAGATAGATAGATAGATAGATAGATAGATAGATAGATAGATAGATAGATAGATAGATAGATAGATAGATTGCAAAAATGCAAAGTATGTTTAGTGTATATGAAGTGTATATAAACATAAACATGCAGTGAGTAACAAACAACCAATGCGCTACCTCCTCAGGGAGTGGCTGCGCATGTTTCTCCTTCACCCCTCCTTTACTTTCTCCACTCCTTCTCTACCTCCTATCTAACTTTACTACTTCTGCACACCTCCTCTTCTCCTTTGTCTTCTTTCCCACCTCCTCTTCATTCTTTACCTCCATCTCTCCTTCTCTGCCTCCTCTTTTCCTTTCCTATCTTCTCCTTTTCTGCTTTTATTATTGGTGAGATACAGGCAAAGCACAACTTTTTCTGTATTCAATATGTCCAGTCATGATGAAACAATAAAATAGGAGGAAATAAAACAAGAAAAGTAAAGAAATCAATCTCCTCTCTGCCATGAAGCGTATATATGTATTCAACAAAATATGTACTATTCCTTTTAAAGGCGCAGCACAGCCATAGATCCAACTACACTGGGGTTTCACGTATTCATTAATTGTTTCCTCTTGTGTATTGCAGCAGTGTATCCTCCTCCCACCGCCCCTGAAGCCAACATGTTTGGCAACGTGCCCGGCTATGAAGGCATCACGGCCGGAGGAGGTAAGAGGAATCCAACCCCAACGACATTTCACGTGACATTCGTGATGTTGCAACTGCTTAAAGATAGTCATGTTGCAACTGCTTATTAAAAATAGTCGATGTTGCAACTGCTTATTAATAAAGATTGTTGTTGTTGTTGCAGGCGGTTTCCTGCCCCCTCCGATGCCCATGGAGCCTGTAGCTCCGCCCCAACCCGGCCCGACTCCTGACGAGTGGAAGTGAGACCTCGCATGACCTCCAGTCTCTCGCCAGCCGACCACGTGACGCTCATGCTGGATGTGGCTGAAAGGCTGCATTCAGAGAATTATCTAATTTAACTCATTATGTGTGTGTGTGTGTGTGTGTGTGTGTGTGTGTGTGTGTGTGTGTGTGTGTGTGTGTGTGTGTGTGTGTGTGTTGTAGCATCCCCACTCTGTCGGAGGATGCGGCTCGTGAGGCGTTCAAGAGCTATGTGTCGTCTCAATGCTGCTACAGTGAAAACCCCGCGAAGGACGGAGTCATCACCAACATGGAGCCGTTCAACACCTTCAGGGTGACCTGACATTCACACACACACACACACACACACACACACACCTTAGGATGCTGTTAACTGGTGCTGTTACTGGCGTGTGTGTTACTTAAAGTCGCAAACTCAAAGAGTTTGTTAATTCCCTCTATAGCAGGCGAGGTAACACGATGGGCACTGAGCCTCAGGCCCACTGATGACAGGAATACAATATTATATATTTGCAGTATTTCTATGTTGACATTGACAGAAAGATATGCTGTTTTTTCCTCGTATTAAAAGCCGGACGCAGTCAAAGACTCCAGACTGCTGAACTCTGAGCACAATTAATACTCAAATGAGAAAATCTAAATCTGTGATTCTTTCACTGCGCAGTCCGTATTGTTTTAAACCAAAGTTTTCAAAGTGTGACAGTAATCTGCACCAACGCCCCTCTATAATACCCTCCCACATATTATTCTTTGACTTACTTCTATTTGAGGGATAATCAAGCTCTAAATTCTGGATTTACATTCCTGAAAATGCTTTTGCATTGAGTTTCTTCTCACTGGGCCACAACTTGAGCCGCATTAGCTGTTGGCAGTTATCACTCGGTTACTTTGAGACTGAAGAAAACTCAAAATGTTATGATTAAGTTATGGATACATTCTCTGTGATCTAAGCGCATTTATAGACATTTATTCTGAGATACTGACATCCTAAACAAGTTTAAGTCTCACTGAATAAAACATATTGGAGTGAAACGTGATTGGAGCATCAGTCTTCTTCTGGTTCAGTCTGAATCCTTCAATTTCAATAAAACCATCGCTTGATTATTACTAATTAACTAGTGTCACTTTGACTGTGATTTGTATTTGTTTATTTGAATGTTATATTATTGCTGTGACTCTTTTTTATATTCATACCACAGTTGTCTCTGTCAGCTGAAATGATAATAACACTGCACTTGTTTTTCCTGCTCTGTAGTATCGACTGGAGACGTTCACTGAGTCCAGGCAAACTGAGCCGGCCGAAAAACCTTATGAAGGTAAACAAACACAGATGTTTGTGCAGCCTGAACCGAATTATGAGTTTAAAAGGTCCACTGTTTCCTTCATGCTATTGAATTCATGTCCTTTTGAAAAAGACCCTTTGTTTGTCTGAATTTTAATTGTTTCTTGTAATAAAAAGGTTCCCTTCAATAACCGGATCTCACCAAACCGGTTGTCGGAGTGCACTTGAACACACCAACCGGGGTTACAGCTCTCAATCACATTACATGAGTCCTCCTCCAGTATTCAGTATTTCATTTCCATTATAATAAGAAAAGTGAGATATCCTCACTGTTAGTGGATCAAAAACTCAAAAACCATCGCTCCTACATTTCCCATAATACAGCTGGATGTTGTCTTCTATTAGACCCTCCCAGCCTGTTCAACACCCACCTCTTTGTAAACTTCACACCTGCTTTGGAGTGCAAAGCACTGTTTCATTCAAGCCCAAAACTGAGATAACCCAATGACATCACTAAGGCAGCAGGCGTCAGGTGTTTTTTTGATTGACAGGTCGATGTGACGTCTCTTTTGTGTGACTGACAGGTGAGCAGGCCGACTTCTACACCCAGCCGGCCCCCCGGCCCTGGGAGGTCCAGGCCAAGTCTCAGCCCAGCCTCTTCACCGAGGACTCAGAGGAGATCCGCGTGCCGTTCACCTCCTCCATCAAGGTGACTGGTCGACAGACGTTGTCCGTCAAAGAACGCCTTCTACCTCCTACTTTACAAACATAGAGCTGACAGCCAATCAGAGAGCAGGATTCTCTGAGTTTAGAGTATGAATAGATCTTTGAGAAAGTTCCAGAGATGCAAGGGTTCCCTTGTATAGGGTCCACAAGTTGTTAAAGCTGTGCCTGGCATGAAGAACATATACGGTTACTCTGATTGTTCCTGGAAGATGTTGCCGTGGTCCTTAAGTGGGTTCTATCCTCACTGGAGTCTAGAATCACACTGAAATCCATAGATTCTGACCCCCAACAACACAGCCAGATGACATTTTTGATGCGTAACTTTAGCCCACGACTCTGAGCTAATTCCTGTTTGCCTCCAGTCTTTCCTTTTTAGTTTTGCCGTCAGCTAACACTGTGATGTAATCATGACAGCTGGTAAAGGGTCTGTAGGAACGCCTTCTCTCTGAAATTGATCTGTGATTGGCAGAAGCCTCCCCGATTTTCTAAAGTCTGAAAACAGAGACAAGAGGAGGTGCAGAAGTCTAGTTATCTGACTTTGACCACTTGAATTACAAAAAGCTGAAAAGTTATTTTATAATTTGTGCACAATGACGTCAAAGAAATAAATTGCCGACCCCAGCTTATTAGCTTTATGTGACTGTCACCCACCTGCTGGTCCCCAGTGGCTTTACTGGTGTTCTCCTGCAAACCAACTGACCCAACAGTTGTCCCCCTGCCTTGTGTAACGTTGTAGGACTTAAATAGAAATGTGTAGGAAACCAGCGGGGGCTCTGTGGTGTTCGCCTTTTAAAACATCGGAGCAGCAACCGAAGCGCGTGTCAAATGACGGCCGTCAATTATCACTTTGAGTGCGTTTGCCACTTCAGTGTGACTCCAACAGACACTGAAGTTATGTTTAACTGTGTGTATTTGTGTGTTTAGGATTGCCAAAGCTGCCGTGGCGACGGGACGACGCCGTGTGATGAGTGCACTGGAAATGGAAATGTAAGAAGTATCAATTAATCAATCAGTAATAAGAAGCTAAATAATATTTGCATTTTACAGATCATTTAATGTGGATTTACAATGAAAATGTTAATATCATTCATGTGTGTGTGTGTGTGTGTGTGTGTGTGTGTGTGTGTGTGTGTCTGTAGAAACCATGCTGGGTGTGTAACGGCTCTGGGAGCAAGGATAATGATCGCTGCACTAGCTGTGATGGTACAGGCAAAACGAGGTGAGGGGTTCTCCAGGGCCGTGACGCACAACCTTTTTTGGCTCGTGCTAAAAAAAGGTTGTGAACCACCGACCAAGAGGTTTAACGTTGAAATCCTTCAGTTGTGTTTGAAACACTCGTTGAGCAGCTGGTGTGTCTGTTGCACCGGAGCAGCTGAACTAACATGCGTCGTTTTAATAAAGATGTCAAGTAATAAATCATGTTCGGCGCAAATTACTCGGAAGTAACTAATTTGGCAGACGATATTGATTTTTAAATTATTGTATTTCTTCCTATGAAAACAAACAGAGATCAAAACAGTCTGTTGCTCATAGCAGCGGTGTGCTATAAATAAATAACAGACTGTAGAAACGTAGACTGTAGAAATCCACCAATCAGAGTCGAGTATTCAACAAATCCGTGTAACAACCAATAATAATTGCAGCTGCAATATGATTTCATGCCGCATGTGGAGAGAGACATTTTAATATACATGGAGTTAATATATATGTCAAACGCCATACAACATAACCAAATGACTTTGAGAGGAAGGAAATCAATATGAAAAGTGATTGATCATTTGTTAACTGTTTAGCAGAATATGAAGATAATGAACGAGCTAACACTAAAATCATCGGTATGGTCCTTTTTAAATCACACTGTACAGCCGTGAAACATGCATCATGTCTGACTGTGTGTGTTTTTGTGTGTGTGTGTGTGTGTGTGTGTGTGTGTGTGTGTGTGTGTGTGTGTGTGTGTGTGTGTGTGTAGCTGTACAACGTGTAACGCTCGGGGAACGAAGAACTGTACAACCTGTGAAGGAAAAGGAAAACTGCTGGCGTACATCAAGCTCAAAGTGGAGTGGTGAGACATCAAAACTATTTCGATATGATTTAATGATGGTAAAAGTTATTTCTGGCTTTAGTAATGTAGTTTTCATATTAAACGGATTCAGTGGACAGTAGTGTTGTCACATCGTTGACCCCTGGTGGCAAAAAGATAAACTGCTTGATGGGAATTTAAAATCATACAAATACGTCTGTACACTTTTTTAGAAATTAAATAACTGTGTGTGTGTGTGTGTGTGTGTGTGTGTGTGTGTGTGTGTGTGTGTGTGTGTGTGTGTGTGTGTGTGTGCGTGTGTGTGTGCGTGTGTGTGTGTGTGTGTGTGTGTGTTTTAGGACTAACAATGTGGAGGACCACATAGTGCAGCAGAACTCTGGTCTGAAGGTCGATCTTCAGGCAGTGAGCGGGAAGGAGCTGTTCAAGAACAGCCATAACCTGGTACACACACACACACACACACACACACACACACACACACACACACACACACAAACTAGAAAATACTAGTTACTAGAAAATTAGATAGCGGTGGTTGTAAAGACTAATTAAATATATATATTTTTGCTGTGTGGTTTTGTGGTTTTGCTCCACTGTCTGTTTTCCCTTAATTTAAAGACATATATTATATAAAAGGGTAGTAATTTCTTCCAATGTAAATGGAGGCACTATTTATTTCAGGCGAGGTGCTCCATTATAATCTGCTGCAGGACTCTCCTCCGTTCCTTATGTTCCTTAAATAAAACTTGGCTTTCGGGGGAATTAAAGGACGTTGCTCATGTGAGCCATGAGTTGTATTGTCAGTGCTCTGTGTTAGACTCTCTGTCTGTCTCCTCTCAGCTCTACCCGCTGGCCGGGTTCCCAAACCCGGCCATCTCCGAGGCCTCTGAGCGTCTGATCAAAGATCACCAAAGCAAGTACGCCCAGAACTCCAGGATCCTGCAGCAGGTGAGTCATCAGACAGATTCAAAAGAAACTCAAAGATGAAAGGATGAGCATCACTGGAGCATCCATTAAGGCCCTTTCTTCTTCTTTTTACATTTTTATAAATGAAAGCAATTTTTGTTGCTTAAATAACTCAACTAATAATTTTTAGTGCTGGTGGAGAAACGCAGACATCAAGTCATGGAACATGACTAGTCAAGTCACGATATGACATTTTTATATTATGATTATTGTCAGAGGAAATATCACAGTTTTGCAGTTTTCACAATTATTAACCAGAGTATTTTGAATAGGCCTGTAGCTTATGTACTAAAATATTTATCATTATCATCAACTGCATCCTTTTACTTTGATATTAGTCATCTATAGTGTTTATTTGTATAAAAACACACAATTCAAATCTTGGCATTGGAAGTTTTAATGAAGTATTTTAAGCTTCATAGATCTATTGTTAGGAAGTTAAACATTTCATAATTCCCTCTCTAACATTTATTTTATAATGTTGTGAAAACATTTCCTTCAAACCACTGGATTTACTCAAGTTTTCCACCAAATCTATTTCACAAGATTACATTTGAATACAAAGAGTGTGAGAGAATGTCAATATGAGCAAACGTCTAACGTCCCTTTCTCTATTCGGTATTTGTTATTGACTTTGAATCTTGTGAGCATAACTTGAGCTTTCCGGCTCGTCGTTGAGCCGAAGTGTTCAACGAGCCGAGCAGAATATAAATATCTGTAAGTCGTATCGAAGGTGCGTCCTTTGTACTGCATTGCATAGGAGATTGTTCCAGATATTAGCAAATCCAGAAGCTAATGGATTGTGAAAAACTAAAGATTTGGGATTCAAAACGCAATAAAAATATAAATAATTGTGCTTTTTTCTTGTGAGAATTATAGAAGAGAGATGGGGCCAGAAAAGCTCTCTTTGATGTAATAAATATGGTGTTTGTATGTGTGAATCCCAAAATGTTTAAACTATTTTTTTTAACTCTCTCTCTTTCAGAGGCAGACGGTCGAGTTGATCCCAATCACTAAAGTGATCTACAAGTGGAAGGGCGACTCTCACCTCTACATCGTCTACGGCAACGAGCAACAAGTCAGCGCCGACAATTACCCGGCAACCTGCTGCTGTGTTGTCCAGTAGAGAGACACACACACACACACACACACACACACACACACGGAAACTGACCTAAACTGTTATTCTGTTTATTTTTTTGATACCTTCCCTCCAGGATACCTTTTAACAACAACTGCACACATTAAGAGTTTTCCACAAAAAGCATCCAAGTAGACGGAGAGTGGATTATTAGAAGTAATCGGGTCACACTTTTGCAGATAAACGTGTCAGATGTCACGTGTACTCAAAGAGAAACACTTTAATTTAGAATGTTGTATGAAATTAATACAAAACTGAAACTTTCATTCAGGAACATTTTACATACTTAAATTTCAGTTTTGGAACAAATACCTTTCTTATACTGGCATTAAAGTATTTGTCTTAATTAACACTTCAAATTTAAGATTTAAAAATCCCAAAACAATCCTGGAGGGACTCGATTTATCTGCTTTGTCTTTTTGTTTCCAAACCCGTCCTCAGTTTGGACTCTACTTCCTGTCAGGACGCCGTGATGCTCCACCGGGAGAAAATAATAGACAAACAAATAATAACAAGAGTTAAATTTTATCGAGATACATTTTTTATCTTTCACATCAATACCTGAATATTTGATGTCCAAATTTATGATTTAAAATATACATATATATATATATGTTTTGTATGGTTAAATCGGCCGGTTTTATTCCATTATTGACACCTGTCTCATGACAACTTGACCACTGAACGGAGATATCTTTTATGTTACAAAACACTTTTACTCAACACACATTATGCAAGTATGTGACATTTAATCATAAAATGAAAACCTCATTTGTCCATAACTTGTCGTGAAAGTCAGGAAAAGTGATGAGAAAATAAAAAGTCAATCAAACGTGCGGGGCAGCTAAAGATTAAGAACTGAGGTTTTTATCTGGTTATGCTATATTATATTTATAGTTTGTAATTGGATGATGAGAGTCGGTGAATTTCTGCTCTGTGTGGGGAAACAGTTAAATAACAACATATTCTGGTTCACCTGGTGAAATAATCTACCTGATGTTTGTCACATTCAGCTGTAAACAGCGAGAAACAAACCTCACCAACGTGTTGAAGTCGTATTCCTAAATATTTTGTACCTCTGTTGTTGTTTTTTTAAGAAACTATCCTAACATTTTGAGAAATGTTAAGCTGTGCATGCATGAAGTCCGTTGATGCCTCTTTGTTGCTTCACTGTCGCTCTGATTCGCATCCAATCAGCTTGGCATTCTGGGTAGGGAACTTTACCGACATCACTTCCCTGAAGCAACCAGAAACGGATGTCAAGTTAAAAACATTGTACCTCCAAGTTTATTTTAACACCTTTTAATGAGCTAAGATACTCTTTTTTTCTTTCTTTTTCTAAAAGCTCTTTGACGTTAATCGTGGTGATTTTTGTTAGATCTTGAAATGTTTTGGAGATGCTCGTTTTCTACCTGACAACCGCAATAATAAACCGTTTTAATAATAGAACTCAGTAGAATGTAAACGTAGATTACAGCCTATTTTACAATATCCACAAAAAAATGAAGATTCCTCTGCACAGCAGTGCTTCTCACCTGGGTGCGAGCTGTTAAACCAAAATAATGTCATAGCAGGATGTCTTCTGTTCAATGAGTTTTGAGTTCAGACGTGTGTGCAGCGGCTTTAATGCTTGAACTTTGAACTGTGTATCTACACTAGAAGGGTGTTATGGGTGTTATGGGTGAGACTGTGACGCACACACCTCTCAACTACGCATTGTGTTTCTTTGCGTCTTTTGTCCATCAGAAATACCCCCAAAAAAGAAGCTGTATGGGCTTGTACATAATCACAATATCGCCGTAGCTTATTCGTTTTTTTACTTTTGCTATTCAGTTTAGAACAGAACTGATGTCGTGTTTACAGACCGTACGTCTACATTTAACGTCAAGACAAAAATAAACAATCCTGTGCCTTTAAGCAGCCCTCCTGCAGTACAGTACACCTCCTGTAGAGGGCGCTCTGGTGTTTAACACTCTGCTGACGGTCTTCAGTACAACATGTGTATCTGTGACAAGCAGGACAAAGCCACTTCAGATTTGAAAGTTGTACTGCGTGTGTGTAAATGACCATATATATGTATACTAATCCATTTATATGACATTCTTTTCACTCTGCATTTCATAATATCCATGTTTTATATTTCATATCCATGTTATTATTGTTCATCTTCGGGGGTTTATTACCAGACACTGGGACTGTTTTTCACCTTGTGAGTCTGCACGTGTCATCGTGGGAAAATGTGGTCATCTGTGGCGGGAAGCTGACGTTTTCGACAGCGTTGTTTATGTTACTGTCTGTGCACAGATTTAGCAAGATGCAGTCATGAAACTTTCCAGGTGTTTAGCTGAGATCAAAAGGGAGGTTGAGTTTAAAGAGGGGCGAGCAGGGGCGCCACAAACCTGCAGCTGGTGTGAGCCCATCGCAAGATGGTCTCTAGTTTAAGTTTTTTTTTTTTTTCCTCAACAAGAGTAAAACACTTTTCAGCAGTCAACTGTTGATTTGCTGAGTGTTCTTAATAATGTGAATGTTCCTTTCTATTGTCTCAAACTAAAGTCACGTGTGCTGGAATGTGAGGAACTTTTATTGATTGGTCGCTTTATCTGCAATGTAAATGCCTTAAAACTGGGTTTTCAAAGTCTGAGACTGTGGGCCTCTCCTCAAACAAAGCTTAGAATAAGTTTCCTTTGCTCACATAGACGCTCAACAATTGAGCCACGATGGCCTCAAATGTGTTGTTTGAGAACTTCAGACGACACCAAATACATTTTAGAAGTTTGTCCTAAAGAATTTATTAGTTTCTGACTCTAGGAATGTGGGAAAAACAGATAAGTCCCCCAACTCTTTAACTAAATCCAACACATTTAGGCTGTTCTTTGATCTTCTTTTAAAGCCTCGTTAGGACGCCCCGCCTCCCACTTTGAAAACCTCTTTAAACAGAACTAACAGCCATCTCTGCTACTAACCTGATGGACCTGATGGTGATATTACTCTGTAAAACTCAATGGATTAGTAACCACATGTTACTGTTGAAAATTAAAATAAACTCTGAGACTCAACTGCTTCTGTCGCATGGCATCTGTTTACAGAAGTGAAACAGTATGGAGCCACGAAAGTGATCAAATGTATCAGACAAGTCAAAAATATCACTGAATACAGAACAAAGTGTATGAAATATAAACCTTTTGACTTTTTCTTTAATCTCATTCAGGTAGTAAAAAATAGCAAATAGCTTTAACTGTTTCCCTTTTACCACCATTCATTTGAAGAAATGCATTTTTTCAACCACTTAATTATCTATTCAGTGAACTTCCAAGTAG
This sequence comes from Myoxocephalus aenaeus, assembly GCA_038501785.1. Lineage (NCBI taxonomy): Eukaryota > Metazoa > Chordata > Actinopteri > Perciformes > Cottidae > Myoxocephalus > Myoxocephalus aenaeus. The sequence continues at coordinate 348,113 of JBAMJR010000174.1, forward strand.
CATTAGCTAACGTTGTTAGCGTTAGCTTGCCTGATAGTAAGAAGAACATGAAGTAGTTTAATCTGTTTTATTTGATTTAAATGATTGGTGGTGAAGTGGAAAAAAAAAGTGGAAGACAGACAGGGTTTAAATACAATAGGAAGGTAACGACGCACAGGTGGAAAACAATGAGGGCAGCACAGGTGAAGGGAATACACAATCAGGGAACAGAGCAGACAGACAATCACGGACAATCACAGGGGAGGAAGTGCAGGAACACAGAGGACACACAAGACAAGGACTTCACAATAAAACAGGAACCCAGAAAACCCCAAACCGTGACACATCTGACTGTAGGTTAAAGAGAAAGTAACAAGCCTTATATATAGCGTTTTTATTTTTTACAGGACAGATGTCGAAATAATGGAATCCAAATCTACTATTTTATCAGTTTTTATGTTATTGTTTTGCCATTGTTGCCTTATTTTGAAACGGAAGTGGCATGTATACGTTATATTGGTATCATTGACACATATACTGTGTATTTTAAATATATGGCCATAGAAACACAGACTGGTAAGACATATGTATACAGAAAATAAGCTATGGTACAGCTATGATACTGAGGTGTTATGTTCACCCTGATCTGACCTTTCTCAGGAAGCTGAACAAAAAGTGCAGAATGCAGATATGTTATAGACTCGAGGAGGAAGTGGATATCGGTCGTCTGTAATGAGGAAGTGAGGAGGCGTCAGAAGAGACGAACTTTCAACGTTGTAGCATTAGGGGTGACTATGGATCAGAGGTAGAGCGTGGGCGGTTCAATCCCCCGGCTCTGCTAGTCCATGTCGTCTAAACCCCAAATTGCTCCTGAATGTTGAATGAATGTTATTTATTCCTAATGGGCAGGTGGCACCTTGCATGGTAGCCCCTGTCATCAGTGTGTGAATGATGACAAGTAGTGTTAAAGCGCTTTTAGTGGTAGGAAGACTAGAAAAGCGCTATACAAGTACAGTCCATTTACCATTTATTATCAGCAAAATATGCTAAAGATGCTAAATTCAGAGCGTTAATATAGCAGCAAACATTTTAATCTGAGTAAATATATAGTGAGTGATGTCTACCGGAGTTATTAATTGAGTCACTCTCCCTCTTGTGTGTGTTGTTATCCAAGCTTCTCTGTGCTTTGTTGACAGTCAGGACATGTTAGCATGTTAGCGTGCCCCGTAAACTAGCTCAGCTGCCACCACGTTGAGAGCCGTGTGGAGGCAATTGATATGCTGTGAATTCCCATTTAGCCCATTTAAAGTATCAAAAGTAAAAGTACTCATTTTGCAGAATGGCTCCTTTAATATTACACGATATAATGCTATTATATTGTCTCTGGTTTGTTGTATTGAACATAGAGAACATGTAGCGCATGAGGCTGAAAGGTGAGCTGATTCTCATCGCTGTGTGTCTCTGTTATCTCTTCTTCTCTTCCTGTCTCTGCGAATGTCACTATCAGATCAACTCTGAGATGTCCTTTGTGTCCACGGGCCCGTCCCAGAATGCACTGCAGCAACAGTTTGTTGGCGATTAACTGCATTACGGCCCTCTTCTCTTACGGTAATGTTCTGCCTGTGTTGTATTTCCTTCCTCTGGCTGCTGGAGACGAGCGGATAACGAAGACGTGTATCTCAACTGATCTCTGAGGCTTTTAACGTGTTTACATTTGTCAAATTAAATAATTACTTTTCATCCATCCCGCGCTTAATGAGGTGGAGAGGACAACATCCAGTGATCATACAGTGTTTACCCCTGCAAGAAAGATTTTTTTCATGTCATTCACTCACATTAACTTTTGTATTTACGATTTCAAATAAAACGAACGTTGATCTGCTTGGAGAAATATCGTCTTTTTTTCTTTAATTTGACAGTTGACAGTGAAGACAGACAGGACATGTCTGATACTTCCCCAAATCTACTGTCAATAACAGTAGATTTGTGGAAGTTTACGCTTTTGCAATCCAATGTTACCCAAGACAACTTTACTTTAAGGCAACATTAAAAGTGAAATACATTGTAAATAACGTTAAAATTGTTCCTTATCATGCAACAATACTTGGACAAACTAACTTTTTGCTTGAGGCCTGTTAGTTTTAGCTTTTAGCTTCTTATATGTATGTATTCATGTATCCATGTGCATATATATTCCCTTTTGCAGGGTTCTTGTTTTGAAACAAGCCGGCAGGAAATATAAAAAAGTTAATAAAACCAGTCGTCGGCCTCTAATTCAAGTCTAAACATTTTTTTTAATGAGGTTTTTAATTGTCTAATTGTTTAATATCAGTCTGTCTCATCAACTCCTAGATGTGAAAAGATTGTAGTGAGTTCAGGGGCGTATAGGTTCTGTCTCAACTTTGGTGTGGACGCATATTAAGAACATTTTTTGTTATCAAAAACTTCCTGCATTTCCTGCATTCTGGTGAATTTTTGTGCATCAATTTATGGTGGAAAGTCTTTATTTATGAAAAAGAAAGCACTTAATTTAGGTGCCAGGTGACAATAAAAAATAAATAATGGAACATAATGCATTCAGGCTCTCAAATCGCTTAAATAAATATGGATTCTCCTTAACAATACTTTTGACATGTATTGTTATCTCTGCTGAGCCAACACACCTTTTGTTTTATCTTCTTCTTGTGTCTTTCATCCTCTTTAAATGTGCACGTGGTACCTTTTCACCTCAATGATAAACTAAATCAATTTTACTTAATTTTTAAACCTCTGGAAGTTAATAGCTCACGTGTGTTTCAGCGAGATTCGAGCTCATGTTCAAACCTTTCTTCACATTCCAAAAAAAGATCCCCTCTTATCTGTGTTTTCTTCAGGTTCAGGAAATAGTTTAACTATGTTGAGGGAAAAGCTTTGTTAATATTACCAGAATAAAGTCAGAATATTTCAAGATATATTACCCCGCCCACCCCGCCACACACAATAACTAACATCTGCCTCGAGTCAGGACTCGGTGACATCATAGCTGGCTACTCGGCCATGATGATCGCACCGGTGTCTCTCTGTGCATTTGCATCCTTTAAGAGGATGCAAATGTGAGAAGTTTGCTCAAATATTGCAATAAGGACAATGTTGTCCTACCAAATTATTTGTGTGGGACACGTCCATGAAGATATGCAAACCTATGCCCATCTGGAGGCAAGGCTCAAGAAGTGGGTTCAGATTGAGTTTGAGAATGTCATATGTGATCCAGGTTTTTTTGGGGGGATCCCAGTTGATTTATAGTTTTGTGTGATTTATTATTACACATCTGCCACTGACACACACACACACACACACACACACACACACACACACACACACACACACACACACACACACACACACACACACACACACACACACACACACACACAAACACCTATAAAAAAAAAACTTCCCCCTCCCTCCCTTTCCTCTCCCCGGTGGGCGGGGCCTGTTGGCTCCGCATCATCGTGCCCCAATACTACTCTGCAGCTTCACAAAGAGAAGAAGAAGAAAAACCATCCGGACGTCGCTCCTTCATGTGAGTCCTCCTTCTGAACGGAGATTTGTGCCGTTTAACCGGCTGTTTACCAGGTCAGTGTGTGTGTGTGTGTGTCGGGACCCGGGCACAGCCTACAATGTGTGTGTGTGTGTGTGTGTGTGTGTGTGTGTGTGTGTGTGTGTGTGTGTGTGTGTGTGTGCGTGTGCGTGTGTGTGTGTGGTGGAAACTTAAGACTTGCAAACTTCGGGGGAAGTTGTCCACCAAACTTCATGCATGTTTCTGCTGGTCTGTGCAGCGCGCGGCTCTCGGGCGGCTCCTTTCATGTTCGCTCGTTATTTGTTGCGGTTTGTTGCGGGTAAAAGAAAAAGGTGGTGGAGACGATAAGAAAAGAGGCAGAGAGGAGGAAAGAGGGTGGAGGGCGGTGAAGGGAGGGGGCCACATTGTCGTCACACTTTCTGTCTCTCCGACTTTCTCTCACAACTTCTCGTCATGATGTTTTGTGTTTCTCTAGTTGTGTCTCTGGTGACCTGAATGTTCCGCCTACAGACACACACACTGTCCTGCTCTCCTTTAATTATCTCTTGCGGCTCTCCGGTTCCTAAAATACCCGTTAGTCGTGTAGTTATCTTATGGAGCAGACGTCGTTTCAACACGTGAAGTATACAGTTAGTTGGAGCCCACTCACTTTATTTTAACTTCCATTTCACTCCTGTCATACTTAGCCAGTTAGTTCACATCGCATCGCATTATTCTGTTTTTATTGATCATTTATTATATTATTATTTACAGAAATCATCATCACCATTGGAGGAAAAAACTTTGAAGTAATACAGTCAGGTCACGTGAATAAACCTTTCATAAAAGATTATGGCATTTTTTTTTTTTTAAAGAATAACTTAACATAAATCTATTCAAATATCGTCTTGCTCTTGAAAGTCTGCTTTGTGCAACAATGTCACAGCCTCTTGTCTAACATTTAGCTGCATGCAAATCATGTCCATATCTATGGCTGAACTGACATTCACATTATAATTATTATTCGTAATTTGCAGAAACATTGCGTGCAATAAGCTGGTCCACCTGGTCTCTTTTGATCCTCGTTCATGACAACTTGTATTTATTTACTAACTACAGAATCATGGTTTGTATGAAATGATGATTAAGGACGTCGCTCTTTTCTTATTGTATTGTCAGATTGGGGTTCAATGACTTCACTATTTTCCAGAGTTTTGCAGGATTAATATCCTTTTACATTGTGTAAAAGTTTGCTTTCCTGATCCAGAACGACCATTTATTTCTCTGCTGAGTCCAAATGTTTCAGTTCGGTTGGTTCACACAAATATTTGACATTCCTTTTAGTGATAAAACAAGATAAAGCTTGAGCTGATTTTCATTCCTCAAAAACAAGGAAACAGGGCAATGGCCACTAATGCCGACGAGTTGGAGAACCTCGCTAGAACCGGCTATACGTAGGTGGCCTGTTTGTTGACATCAATCAGTGTGGACGGTGTTTTCTTTAAATTAGGTAGAAGATTAGTGAGTCAGAGGGTTGGACATTAGCGATAGCCACAAGCCAAATGCTGGCTGCTCGATTTGCTTCACTCGCCAGCCCAGAAAACAAAAAGGTCATCTATTGAGTGTCTGGAAGATGTTTGAGCTCTAGATCAGAGTTGTCCCTTAAAACTGTAATTCGTTTCTAAAGCGTGATGATTTGCCCTCGTCTATTTTTGGCATTCTTGAGCAGACGCAAAGTCCCTTTCAGGAACAACAACAAACATTTGACAAGACTCACAATTCAAAGCTTTTCCGCCAAGAATATATATATATATAGATATATAGATATATAGATATATAGATAGATAGATATAATGTTGCACATTGTTTGTATAGAAATGATATATACGCTTATTATTGTGGGTTCAAGTTTGACCGAACTCTACCCGACTTTGAGTGCCTTCAATGTATTATTATTAAAATAATATATGTATATATAGATGTACTGTATTCTCTTGTATCAATTTCTATAATATTTACTGTGACTGTGATGCCCTTTAGTTTAGTATTCACTGCTCTACTGTATTATCATCTCTCATACTATCCCTGTAATATTCCTCTTTAGGAAGCCTGTAGTTACCTTGTGGAAGGACTCCTTCATTAAAACATCCACAGTTTGTTGGACTGATTGTATTGCTCCCTCTCAGTATTTTATCTTCTACACTTCTCCTACAGAAACACTTAAGATAAGATCAAACTATTGATTAAGGAGGTAGTTCAGTGTTACTACAACAGCACAAGAAAAAGAGCCGTTGTAGTAAATCTTTACAGACATTTCTGGAATATATCTGTTGTACCCATCTGCTCTCTGCGGACAATGGTTAGCCTGTACTTCAATGTTTCATCTACTTATCTAATCTTTTTGTACTTTTATTTATATTTATATATATATATATTTATATTTCAGTTTTTCTGTGCTCCTCAGCTGCTCCCTTTAGATCTTATTGTATTTTATTGTAATTTAATCTCTGACACATTTCCTACAAAAACACTTAAAATGAAATGTATTGATTCCCAGATAACATAAAGTGTATCGATTCACAGTTTAGATCAAACTTTATTGATCCCCATGAGGATGCAGTTTAGCATTACAGCCGCACAACAAACAGAGCAGAGAGGTAATAAATATGTACAGTATGTAGAAAATAATTCTTCTGTATTCCCATGATGGTTCTTTTGCACCTTAATATAATACTTCCCTGTTGTGTTCTGTAATATTCTAAAAGTGTTTGTATAGAATCACATACTGTAAAATACTAATAATACAACTGGTAATATTTCCTCATATTATTAATTTGACGGTAGCTTATAGTTATTTTATTTGAGGTCTTCTTCATTATACAATAGATCCAGCGGTTATTAATTTAACTTAGCTGGTAGCAGCATGTATAGATGATTTTATCCATCCAAGGTGATCAATTCATTATCTAAAACAATCATTGCAGCTCTAGTCTGACACAAGACAACAAGTTATTGTATTTTACTATATCATAACACCTTTTATTGTACTTCACTGTACTCTTTTATTGTACAGTGAGGTCTGTTTTGACCCCATTTTCTTCCTCTGTATTCAAGAAGGTTTTCTATCAGACATGGTGCAGTTCTCTCCAAACAATAGTGACCTTGTTTTGTATTTAATGGTATTTTATTGCTTTATGATGAATATTTTATTACTTCTATTAAATGTTCTGTGGTGTTCTTGTTGAGTATCATTCTGGTCCTCGTGATGAATTTAGACTCTGCAGTGTAACTATTTATATTTAGCTGTGAGTCTGTAATATCCTCTTGTAGTGCTCGATGTGAGTTGTGACTCTGCGTTTATGATATTTATGTTGATGGATTAGGGTTACAACTGAAACCGGATACATGACATAATTATAGACACAGAGGCTGTGTGGTCTGCGAGTCAAACCTCCGTCTCTATTTGGAAAGAGGTATAATCATAGAGGCCTGACTCTAAATATGAACTACAGAAACGGATTGTTAAAGACTCCAGTCAGTTTTTCTTCCTCACAATCACAGAGCTCTTTTTTTCCTCGATTCCCGTAAAGAAAAAGCCCATTAAAAACCTTTTTAATAAGGGGGGGAAAAACGTGTGAAACGTCAGAGGAGCAGCAGATGAGGGATCCCTCAGACAGGAAATGGGTGTCGTCTTTACAGAGTAGACAGCTGCACCCCGAGGACTCTCTCTACATGGAGAGTACAAATAAAGGAGACGGCGTACGAGTCTGACTGTCTGTCTGAGTCAGCAATGTAACTGGAAGAGGAGTGTGTTTCTGAGCAGTTTCATTTCTGAGCGGTTGCTGGAAAACCCTATTTAAAAGTGTGTGTGTGTGTGCGTGTGCGCGTTACTTTTAGCCTTCGCAGCTCCACTTGAGGCTTCAGCTCGACACATTTTCCACTCGGCTTCGGGTCAGTGACACTTGACAGAAATAACAATGTCCTGTTTCCGCCGTCTTCATGGAAACTGAGACATTCAACCGTGCAGAGTTAGTTAGTTATTCACTTGTGAGCAAGGCTGCTGTAATCCTGTAATTTCCCCACTGAGGGACTAATAAAGAATTATCTTATTTTATCTTATCATATCTTATCACACCTGCAGCCTGAGCCAAAAGAGAGGGTTGTGGACTTTTGTGTCGTTATTGTTGTCGTCGTGGTTTTGAAATGAGAAGTTCACTGTTGAACAGGGTTGAGTTACGTGATAATCTACATGTATTGTTCAACCACGTTTACGTCGCTTCCTTTTTTATATTCACTTCAATTTAAAGGGGCTTTATTGACATTTATGGAAAACAAAGTCGACAACCGATGTGGCTTTCCACTTATTTACCTTCATATACAAGTAGCTGCACAGTAGACGGTAAACCTTTTTTTTATTAAGTCCTTGTTTCAAATTGGTTCAAACTTGTTTTAAACATATTTTTTCTACAAACAAAAACGTGTGTGTCTGTTGTTCTCTTTTTTTTTGTTAAAGGCCATGTTTGACTGTTCTGTGTTTTCACAGCTGTGGGTCTCACAGTATTTATCATCTCTCTCGGTGCAGGGACGTTTCTCCATGAAGTTATCTGTGTTTACTCTGACGGCTCCTTGGAGCGACCACGTTGGCGTTTTTTCTGCACACTCAGCTGCAAAGTGTTTTCTGACAACTTTAGGGTTGTTATAACATAACACATGTTGTTTTATGTGTAGGTCTGGATGTGTGTAACTTGACTAAAAGACATTGAGTTGTTTTTTATCTGTAGTTTGTCTCCTCGGGTGTTTTCCGCCATGTTGTTTTAACCATGAACTATGTGATCAGAGAACAAATCAACTAAATCATGAATCTTACCTTTCAGGACGTGACCAGTATTAACTTGGTGTCTAAAAAGTGCTGAAGTTTGAGATCCCCTGGTGTTACAGGAAATAAAGTTATGGGACTTCTTGTAAGTGGGTAAAAAATACAGAATGTACATGGAGATATCTTCAATCCTGGACAAATAAAACCACAACTACGACTGGTCAGATACCATTATAGCGAGAGCGAGAGAACATGTTTTATGTTATTTGATCAAACTGAGCCTTTTAATATTTTTTTATTAAACCGCTTTTGAATTTAAATATAGTGAATGAGAGAATTTTAAAGACAAGGAACTTTTGTTTCATGTTATCCGTTCCCGTGTTTCTCTATCTCCACTCAAGGAAAAGAAAGAATCATTAAACTAACACACTGTGTGAACAGATCAAACTAAGTAAGTTGATAAAAATAAGATCTTCGTCACCGAGGCAGATGGTGTGAAAATTGACACCATTCTTCTTCGGTGGTGTCGGTGTTTTCCAGCTCGTTGCTGTACTCCCATCAGCGGAGCAGCTGGTTTCCATTCTGGTGTCAACACAGAGGTCAGACGCCACAGAGAAAAAGAGAGAGGAAGAAGGGAGTTTTTGGTCCACGGCTTTCTCTGTACGGGATACCATGTGACCTTTAACCCCCCCTCCTCCTCCTAACCCTGAAATAACACACACACTCAGCGGACAGATAAACCTCCTCTGTCCCTAAACTGCTCGTCTCTCTAACGCCGTTCAGATTAACACTGACTGCGTCTACAAACACTAATATTCTGATTTTATTCCATGTGTGATTATTCCAATATTCCAAACTTGATATGGTTCATGTAAAAACAAACATATTCCCTTTAGATATTGCAAAATAAGTCTATTTCTAATGGTTCATATCTTGATTAAGACATGTAGGATTTGCCGATTTTATTACAGCACATTTGGAAAATGCATCTCAATTCTGTTTTCGCAACGCCAATTTTTTCAAAAAGGTGGTTGCAGGAATAAAAGCGGGGAAGCTGTGTTTTCTGGGTCAAACAGTCAACCACCTGTGGAAAACTCAAAATAAACAAAAACTATTTTGACTCAAAGAAGCGAAATTATTCAAATAACTACATATTTCCTTACACGGTTGTTTATCCTTTGTTCTCATGATTCATGTCCATCTGAGCTTTAAAGTCCTCAATAGTCCCATTAACCTTTTCTTTTAACACCCTTTATATGTGCCAAATGTTTCATACTATTTAAGTGCATTTTTATAGCCTGACAGTCCATTTTGTTTATCTTTCTTCCTTTTTTTTTTACAATTTGAAGAGAAGAAATGAAGGTCTGTTGCTTTTTAAAAGGGTGTACATTCATTGTATGCTTTTATAGTATCATTATATCAGCGGCATACAAACTGTAAATAACTGAATAAAGCACTGAGAACACGTCCCGGTACTTCAGCTTTGCTCAAAGAAAATAAAAATCTGTTTAATAAAAACACTGAACACTGAACGCGTACACCAGAATATATTAATCAGACCAGCTGTCCTCCATATTTTAAACCTTCATTCAAGCCACCTGCATGGATGAACACATGAATATTCAGCTATACGCTGTCGATGCAGGGTGTTATCTCAATCCTTGAGTTACGGACTTCATGCCATGAATTTTTAACAGAGATATCGATCCATGTGTCCCTGTGTTCTGTTTGGACTTTCACACCCAAACCAAACACTGCCGGTCACTTTGTTCTGACTTGCCTCAGTGTTGTACCAGCTCAGGTTCGCACAGTCTCGTCTATGCAGGAGTTTAGTTAACTGTCAGGTAATTGTTCCATCTTTTCTTCAGAGTGCGTTGAACTTTCCCGCCTGGGGAGGATATACCGTAAGTAACGGGAACACGTATGTGTCGGTGTTGAGCTGTCAGAATCTGTCCGGACTCGTCTGCTCTGGTCTTGTTGCTCCATATCACAGTTACAGTAGCTTGTATGAGTTAATGTGAGATTGAGCCTGTTTCTCACACAACGTTTTTGTGACAGTAAATTCTTTTTGCCACTTAGACAGAGGTGTCTTAGGTGATAGTTGTCAGCTGGATATTTTGTGTCTGTGTCTGTTTGATTTCTTCCTTTTTTTTTTAACCTCTTTTGTCCCAATCGAAAAGGGAAATCTTAAACTGACACGCCACAGAACCATCTGAGAAGCCGTCAGAAGGGAAAGCACATCAAAATAAATACATGGCAGGTGATTGGATGAAACATCTGACACACAAACTCATGTGCAAAAACACCTTTTCACATGAGAAAAGCCTTCATTGTCGTTTACTGTTGTTAAGAGAATCTTGTTTTGCATCTTGCTTGACTTTATATTAATATGATGATTTAAAAAGCTGCATATAATTAGATTGTTAGATATTAGGGTCTTAGCAGTAAGCTAACAAACAAGACCACAAATGTTAAATGAAAATTAACTGCATCAAAATATAAAATGAGTCCGACACACTCGTGGTGTTGCTGTTTGGATGGCGATGGCGTCATTCATGTGTCCCTCAGGACGAACTGGAGCAACTTCTGTTGACTTTTCAAGATCAACAAACAAGATATAACATGCTAATTGTTGAACTTTAAGAGGTGCTTTTATTCAACTGGAATATATGACAGACTTGTTCTCTCATGTAGCTCTTGGGCAATAAAGTGATTTTCCCAAAAAAAAGGATTAAACCTTCACAGAGTGAGATTTGTATCAACACCAGAAACGCCGTCATTTCCTGAAATTGAACTCCCCTCTGTTTGCTGTACGGTTTATGAAACTCATTTAATTTTGCCGGAGCACCGGCGGTAACTAAGTGATGCGTTCAAAGTTCACGCTTGGGGTCGTTTTAAAGTGTTACAGAAATGCTGCGACCTCGTCAAATGACATCACATTTATGCAACAATGTGCAGGTTTAAAAGGAGCTTTAGAGCTGCTAGTTAAAGGGAAAGTAAGGCTATTAGCTGTGTGCGTGTGCGTGTGTGTGTGTGTGTGTGTGTGTGTGCGTGCGTGTGTGTGTGTGTGTGCGTGCGTGTGTGTGCGTGCAGGAAGCCGTTACAACATGCATTATGAAATAAATATCAGTTACACAACAGACTAAATAAGAAACACACACAAACACATTGGTCAGCTGATTAGGACTGCACACACACACACACACACACACACACACACAGAGTGAGAGACATTGAAGCAGACAGGAGGAGAGCGAGAGCTGAAACAGGAGAAGCTGAACTGAATCCAGATCTGATTGGTATTCAGAGAGCGAGTTTGTCTGCAGCGAAACATTCCTGCATGAGGAGAGGGGAGGTGGGCTGTGGGAGGAAGAGGAAGAGGAAGAGGGAGACGCCATTAACCGGCAAAAGTTAAATGCTTGACCTCTCCCTTCCTCTTCCTGTGTTTTTCTAGGTAGAAAGCAGTGTGTTGCATACAGTTTTTATGGATACTAAGTTATGGTTATATCTCTTTAAGGATAATAATTGTGTCAAACAGTCTGATATAGATAATTAATTTGTCATTTGGTTTATTATAAATAGTTTGGATAATGTTTTGTAAATAATGTGTTGTCATGAATAATTAGTTTGCTATAACTAGGTTGTTATTACTTTGTTATGTGTCCAAGAGGTTGGAGGTAAACTAGCACCAAAAGTCTGCAGCTGCAGATTTCACACAAATCTATTTATGTTACGTCTTACAATGCCAATCATTTATTTTAAGCAAACAAATGTAGTTTCCATTTATTGTTGATGACGCTGATGTCGCTGTTTCTCTCTGCCTTGAACCAGGTGTGACCAGAATCTCCGTCTCCACCAATCGGAAAGCAGCGAAGTGGTTCGGGCTTCATGGAGATGAAGCGGAGCGAAGAGACGACGCAACGGGCCAAGATGTCCAGATGACAACAGATGGCACAGTCCAAACATGCTCACATAGCAGGCTGAACGTTTGATTGACAGCTCCACAACAACAACAACAACAACGCGCCCGTCCTCCTGCCGCCGCTCGTCATCCGTCCAGCCATGTTGTTGAGGAGGAAGCTGTGTGTTGGCGTGGTGATCGCAGCCATCCTCTTCCTCATGCTCGCCAGTCAGAGCATCCAGAAGAGGCACTTCCTGCCTCTGTCTTTAGCCCCGCCCATCAGCCGGGCCACGCCCACTGGCAGGGAGACAGGTGAGGAGCTGACGTCGTCATCACTGGGGTCAAAAGATCTCAAACCAAACGTGTGACGAAACCTTTTGAATTACTAGCAGAAAAACAGCATTACAGCGTTGGGATTGATTCATGTAGATGCTAACAGTGTTAGCAGAGCTCCCATGATGCAGTGTTCTCTGACCCTCGGTCTGTTTGGGTTTGCAGTAGTTGAAGCCACGGCGCCCCCTGCTGACCTGACCCCTGAGCCTCCCAGGATGCCTCCTGCTCCCCGCGCCACCAAACCCGAAGCCAAGGAGAAGCCCGAGGAGAACTCCCAGCACGCCCTGCGGTAACTTCCAGGAAGTCGTGGACTCCGTTTCCGGTGATTCCCCTCTTCCGTCCACGTGTCACTCCTCTGTGTCGTCCTCTTTCAGGTCGTGTGGTTGTGCCGAGTCGTGTATTTCTGACTTGGGGAAGTCGGACTGGTTCAGCCGACGCTACGACCCCAAACAGCAGCCGGTCCTCCAAGACGCCAACAACAACTTTGACCCCGAGGCGCTCAGATGGTGGCTGGTAAGGAACAAAGACGCTTACTATGACCTTTTTTATGATTGTTTTTGATAACATACTCTTTTATGATTTCTCATTCTTTTATGAGATACAATTTTAAGATTTATTTTATGGCATACAATCTATTACATTTTTATGACTACTTTTATGACTTTTTATACTATGCTTAGATGTATTTGATGACATTTTATTGATTTACTATACTACGGCTTTTTCTTTTACATACTATATGCCATGACATTTTTATTAAAAACTATACTCTGACTTTTCAAATGTTTTTTTTACGACATACTATATTACCATTATTTTTTGATGGCATACGCTCCCCACCGGCCAAGCCAAAATATGTTTTACCAAGGGATAGTGAATAAAGATTTTTAGTTGTCGTCTTTTTTTTTTTGCTTTCTTTAGTAACATAGTGTTTTGTTGTCAGAGTCCCGATACACACTGGGAGTGACTTGTCAGGATCTAATTGATGTGACAACTTTAATTATTAAATCAGCTGAATCACACAGATTTTGATTAGAAGACAAAAGATAAAACATGTTATATCCTGCGTGACGGTCATCGAATGTGTTTCTGTAAATTAAGGCCATTGATGAAAATCAGAAAATAGAAATGTTAAAAGTCTTAAATTTGGTTTTGTAACTGTCAGCTGTCTGGATGAAGAGCCAAATGTCTGAGTTCTTTTCCTGCATTTATAGATTACGTCCTGCTGCAGGAACCATTAGTAGATTAAAGGGGCAGAGGGGGAAATGCTGCTAACATCATCAGTTTGGTCCTCAGTAGACTTTATGCTCTGCGACGTAAAACAAAAAGAACATCCAGAGCTGAAGTTATACTGTTTATATAATAACATTTACAGCCTAAAATAAATAAAAAATCTCCCCAGGCTGTTGGAAAGTGTATTTTAATGGATCTCTACTTAACTCTAATAACGCTGTATTAAAAAATAATGTGATATGCTATATTTCTCCACAGAGTCTTCAGCGGTCCGATAACGGCCAGTCTCTAAAGGACGTGATGTCAGAGATGTTCAAGGTCATTTCCCCGCCCACTGTGGACTTCAGGCCCCTCCCCTCCACTTGCCGAAGTTGCGCGGTTGTCGGCAACTCCGGCAACCTGCGGCAGTCGGGAAACGGCAAGCTGATCGACTCCCATAACTCTGTAATGCGGTACGTGTTTACTCTCCACACACACACACGTGTTACTCCTCATCCTCATCCTCTTCCTCATCCTTATCTTTCTCCTCCACAGGATGAACAAGGCGGTGACTGAAGGGTTTCAGAAAGATGTTGGGAATCGGACCACGCATCACTTCCTGTACCCGGAGAGCGCGGTGGACGTGGCTCGTGACGTCAGCCTCGTCCTGCTGCCGTTCAAACTCAGAGACCTGGAGTGGCTGACCAGCGCGCTGTCCACCGGACAAGTCAAAATGTATACAATACATACAAATGTACTCAAAATCAAGCGAGTAGAGAGAGGAATGCGCTCAGTGAGGTGTTTCTAATAAACTAATGCGGCCTAATACAGCAGCCCTGCACTTGAATGAAGGTTATAATGATAGTTTTGTTAATACTGTATATTCAAAACCCCAAAAACATTAACAAAACAGATAGATAACACTAGATAATGTGTGAGCATTATATCTTTTTTATATTATTTATATATTTAAATATACATTAAGAACATAAGAAATGTTAACATGTTGAAATGTACATATGAAGCATCAGACTCAGCAATATTTTATATATATATAGGTAAAAAAAAGTCATATTGTAGCAATTATTGAGAGAATGTTTTTAAAGGTCATAGGGAATATACATATAGAAAAAAGTACTACAAGTCTAAGACATGTATACAAAATATATAGTGTACATAAATGTTGTATGTTACTATGAACACAAAAATGTACATAAATATGTATTAAAAAATCTACTATATGAATTTGAACCAGATAGAAAAACTGTTGTGTATTGTTGCATTCAAATACTAATCTGCTACAGAAATAGACCTGCACAGCTTATTAAGGTAAAATACAAAAACAATATATGTTTTATATTCTCAACAATATGCCTGAATACTAACAAGTTCAATGTTTACATCAGGCAGGACAAAATGGGAGCTTTTTTGTTCATATATATATATATATATATATATATATATATATATATATATATATATATATATATATATATACATATATAAAGAGAAACAAACAAAGCTTGAACTATATTATGAGCTGTTATTATTTCTGTGTGTGTTCAGGACCTACATGAGGGTTAAAGACCGAGTGGAGGCGGATAAAGACAAGGTAAAATAAACGCCTCATCATGTTCTCTGTTTACTTGTGTTTATAACTCTCTGCCTCCATTTTCACTCAGTGAAGTCTCTAGTTTCAGTTCTGGTTTAAATGTGTCGTCATTAACTTATTTAAAGGTGTAATGAGTCACTTGGACGAGGTTTTATGTCTTAAGGGTACAAACATCCAAATAAATCAACAGCCAGACAAAAGCTTCATTCTACATGATTCTGCAGGTTCATAAAAAGTAAAAAAAATCCAGATTTTATTACCTGCAAATATCCTCAACAGTTATTGTTTTACAAATGATCTCTCTTTCCTTTACAACAATATAGTTAAACCAAAATGATTTAAATAATAGAAAAATATAACGCTTCAGTCAAATAAATCTGATTATATTCCACAAATACTTTTTTCCTGTTACTTCAGCCGTTTTCAGATTATGTATTTATAACCATGGAATCAAACTGCAGGCATATAATAATGAACCACATGTTTACTTAAACACTTGAAAACTGACAGAGAGTCGATGGACACGGACACGTGGAACATATTGCCATGGTAACGCTGTATGTGTGTGTGTGTGTGTGTGTGCAGGTCCTGGTGGTGAACCCGGTGTTCTTTAAGTACGCTAACGACCGATGGACGGAGGGTCACGGTCGCTACCCGTCCACTGGCATGCTGGCCATCATCTTCGCTCTGCACACCTGTGACCAGGTAGGTGGGAAAGGGGCGGAGCCTGTGTCTTCATCTCCGACACCAGCATACTTCATTTTTCTGTAATTAATAAATAAAATGAGCAAACTCACTCTGCTGGTGCATTTAGGGACATTTAGGGAGACTGCCCCTGAATGCACCTCGGATAGGGAGAGTTTTTTGCTCTTAAATGCATCATCGAGAGAATAGAACTGAAAGTCTGTCACTTTAAAATCTAGAAATGTGTTTAGTGACAGACCAGCCATATTTGTAGCAGCATTTAGTTACCCTTTTTATTTGTGCATCTGTATCTAAGTATATTAGATATATATTGTTTTTATTGGTTTTAACCTTTCAGATGTGATGGACGTCCTGTAATTTAATATCCTGTGAAAGTGTTTCTTATAATAAATGTTATAATCTTGGGGTAATCCTTGGTCTCTTTAAAACATCCACTGCCACATTTAGCTCTTTAGTGGTTTTGAGCTATTGTTAAAGGAGCAGTACGAAGTATAATTTGAACCCGATCAGGGCCTTGTGGTCACATTCTGGCCCAGTGGCGTCTAGCGGTACGTCATTGCATCACTTCCTGTCTGCGTTCAGGTGTCGGTGTTCGGTTACGGCGCCGACCAGCTGGGGAACTGGCACCACTACTGGGAGGATAACCGTAACGCCGGAGCCTTCAGGAAGACCGGAGTCCACAGCGCCGACTTTGAGACGCAGATCATCCACCAGCTCGCCAAGGAGGGCAAAATCAGTCTGCACCTGTGACGCAACCACTGGCCCGCTGACCCCCAACAGGCCGACAGCGACGATGATGATCTACTGATGGACGGACCCACATATAGACCAGCATGCCGGCCCAAAGACAGACCTGCTGACTGAAGGACTGACCTTACAGACAGGCCCACAGACAGCAGGACTGACCCACATATAGACGTACAGACGTGCTGACTATCCTGCAGACCTGAAGACAGACCCACAGATCTGTTGACTGACCTTCAGACCAGCTGATTGATGGATTTACTGACCGACTTACTGACCAGCAGATCATTCACCACTTAATTGTTGAGACCAAGAACCGGCTACATCTCTACTGGTATCCAGCTGAGTCTGGTTGGTTGATTGGCCAACAGTGGATCGCGTACAACTGCCAGCTTGTTTTGGGGAAATCAGACCTGTGTAAAAAAAAAAAAATCATCCTATCTGCCTTAAGTCAGACATCCAGCCACAGCGGACTGAAGACGCTGTTGGGCGGCGACATTTTTACACTCCTTAATTACCTGTGGATGGGGCCTTTTGAGGGGTGGGAGGAGCTAAACCGAGCACCTCCACCTGGTGGGCGGAGCTCGGATATCCTTCCTCTGCAGACTCCTGCTGGTTTAAATGAATTCCGGCTCCACTTGAACATACAAATGTGTTTTTTTTCCGGGACCCTCCACTATTTAAACAGACAGACCGTCTGCGACTGAAAGGATTTACCACAACATTTTTGGTTCAAAGCGGGACACAACCACAGACTTTTTGAATATTTTCTATTGAATTTATAGACATACAGGTATAACCTCTTTTTTTAAACTATGAAAGCACTTTGCCCTGAAGAAGAAAATGGCATAAAGAGGCCATTTTGTCCAACCACCTTACAAGACATTTTATATTGTATATCATTTATAATCCATCCATTTATTCAAACCGTCCTGATCTGTAAGATGGTCTTTGCCCTGATGGAGTTGAACCGGTTTAAGGGACGATGTCTTATACATTTCTCTCACGTTTCCATTTTTGGAACGTGAGCCAATTCTGTCTCGATATATCGAGCTGACGGAGGTTCTCCTCCTGCGTTTGACTTTCTACATGCGGCCCATGAGGATTCATCAGTCTGCAGGTTTGCAGCAGGGCGATTGTTGTATTATGCGTATTGGTTTTTCAGCACTAGTAGCGGTAAAAGTTAAACTCCACGAGAAGAACTTGAGATGTGATTCGGTGCTGCAGACTGTTGAACTTCATGGAAGGTCGTGACGGAACTCCTCACACAGCTGATGGGAGCGACAAAGACGAGGAGACCCTGCACGACTTTGAACTAAAGATTTATTTAACAAAAATTAACAAGGACAATGTCAAACAATCAGTAACACCACCAGCGTGCGTGCGTGTGTGTGTGTGTGTGTGTGTGTGTGTGTGTGTGTGTGTGTGTGTGTGTGTGTGTGTGTGTGTGTGTGTGTGTGTGTGTGTGTGTGTGTGTGTGTGTGTGTTGCATGGATGAGCGGATAATGTAGTGCAATGTAAGTCCGACCAAAAATAACAACTTGAATGAAGAGAGACTGAGCAGTCAGCTGTCTGCTGGACTCCCTGCAGCATGCAGCATGCCGCCTGTACTGTGAATGCACGACAGCGGTTGCTGATTGTCGATCACAGTCGTCTGAATGTGTGTGGCTTCGTTCACACTGAGAAAGATGAGTCTGAATCTGAGTTCGGTGGTCCGTCTGAGACCACTTCTATGGTTTCTTTCAGCCGAGCTTTGGGCTTTACGCGATGGCGACTTTGGAAGAGAATCATATCGGCGTGTCGATGAATGTTGGCAGCGCGTACTCTTATAGTAGTTCATCTTTTAGAACAATACTTAGTTAATTCAACCATCTTTCCCACAGTTAAGTTGAATTTTTTTTTTATGCATTTCGTCATTTTTTTCTTTTTAAATGCTTTCCATCTCATTTTCGTCATCAGGAATATTTAGTGGTGGATTTCATTTTCAAAATTAAAACGGATATTTATTTTTGGGCCAAATCTTAAAGTTTGAAGAAAGATATCGTAAAACACTTTCGTTTCTGATTTTGTAGGCGCTATCTTCCAATGCAATAAGTGACCTTTCCTTCAGCTGTTTGACCCGTTGCACTAGTCAGCAGCCTTTTTGTATATTAATGACGTGTTTGTGCCGGTAACAGCAGCTGACCTCATCTACCGACTAAATGCAGCTATGATCTCACTGCAAATTAAATTTGAGATTAACTTTGTACAAAGAGTACTACTAAATTCCCATATTGTAGAAAGTGAGATTTCCATCTCTTTTGTTACATTTGAAAGAAATATAAATACTGTGAAAGCATCAAAACAGTCAATCCACGGAGAAATAAAAAGAAAACTGTGCCTTTTTTAAACGAGCCATCATGACTTACTATACTATTACTATACAGTCACCTGTAGAAGTGCCGCTAGACTCTGTATAGCACACACACACACACACACACACACACACACACACACACACACTTCACTACAGACTTCAAATGTCTTATTTCGCTTGTTTTTCTTGCTAAAAATGCCACAAATGTGGTCGAGGTTTCCGGTGGGATCACTAGTAATCGTGCTTTAACTGAGCAGACTCGGAGCAGACTACCACGTTTTGACGCTTTGAGTCCAGATTCAGACCAACTTCCCAGTGTGAAATCGCTCCGCATGCTTCAAACCATCTTGTTGGAACAGCGTCTGATATGAATCCATAATGGCTGTCCTGAACAGATTGAAAAGCCTGTCGTCGTTGACTCCTCCTGGCTGCATCCCAGCGCCTCCCTGAGCTCCGTCCAACAAATCGTCTTTATGGTGACAAAAATGATTGGATGCAGCTGTTGGAAAGCGAGTTTTAGACGGTCCAACAAGCACTTAGTTTGGAGCAGACCATCTCCTCTATAAATAATCATAAATGCTGAATTATCATCTGGAGGCTGCTGCTCTGGCGTTATCGCGGCTGCAGTTTAGAGTCTAACCCGGTTTGTCTGGAACAAGTCCAATGGTATCTTTAAACTGCTGAGTAAACAGAATCTGAAACTGTTTGTTTAGTTTCTTTGGCTGAGATGTTACACTTTGTTGGCTTTCCCAGAAAAAAACTATTCCCGCTGGTAAACTGGGAAATGATCCGCTTGATGAAGAGCGTTAGGCGGCAGCTGGACTTAACATCCAGATGAACGTGTTGGAGTAAAAATGATTTACTTCCTCACACTGAAGAAGAAATAAAATAATCAAGTTTTGCGTGAGTATGAATCCAAAGTTGTGCTTATTAGATTCCCTGCAGTCTGGAAATGTAGAGATGATTTCCGTTAGGAACGCAGGAAGTTGCAGATTTAAAAATGAAATCAACCAATCATGAAGTATGTTCAGTTATTATAGCTTTAATTCAGCTCATCGTGTTTAAACTGTGACTGTTGATTAAAGAGAAAGAAATGACATTTTCACTTAAACAACCTGCTGATTGATTCCTTCATTCGGGTTTACCAAGCAGACAGAAACGCTGTGATATTTTAACACAAACACGAACCACCGCTGTCACTTTGAATGGAATAAAAAAAAGATCTAACAAAATTGAAGGTGTTTTTTTTTCTTCTCTGGAGGTAAATGTTGAAACAATCAAACCCAGATGAGAAATATTGACGTCTATAAAAGTATAAAGTTCCTCATGGCAGTGTTTTGCTGCCAGCATAATAAAACATTCAGCTCAGTTTCAAGTGTAACATGTTGTGTTATTACCACTACCAAATTATTCCGTTTTGTTAACGGCACAAATAGATTTATTATTCTATCATGAAACTTCTCGTTATGCTATAACAAACATTTCTTGCTTTAACGAGATACATTTAGTAAAAACAAGAAAATAATTGTACGGTGATAAGTTACAGAAAGGTTTTTTTTGCTATCATGGGAAAACATATCGTGTTAAATGAGAAACTGAGCAAATACATTTTGTGTAGCAGTGGCAGTAAGTTGCTGCTGTATTTACTCGCTGAGGCTCGGTGAAATCTTTAAGGCAGCTGGGAGCGTCAGCTGTGTCTCATTTCAGGCTCCGCCTCCTCTGATGCCACCTGAGTGACAGGTGTTTATCCTTTGGTATCCCACAATCCTTTGTGCTCTGGTCACTTGATGGACATTGTTAGCCCCGCCCCTCCAAGGAGGCGGAGCCTGAGATGGGACATAAGTGCTGATTGATCTCCATCAATAACATTGAATACATTACAATAAATTAGAACGGAAGAAAATAATTTTTCGGTTGAACTTCAAAATAAAAGTACATTGGATTGTTTTATTTTGAAGTGAAGTGTCTCCACTGGAGTGAGAGTGCTCTTAATAAAATATAATATTTAATTAAAAATAAATAAATAAATAAAAGTTTTGTCAACATCAGACTTGAAGTGTCGGCGATCGGTTTGTGCGAGGCGGTACCCATGGCGACGTTATCAAATGGCCCGGCGACATAAAGATCTCAACTGGTCATTTGTAACGTTTCCATGGTAACGGAAAGCGTGAGAAACGCCGTGGCTGGACCGTTGATCACGTGACCTCACGGGACGCTGGATCTGAGCAGGACCGGATCAGTCCGGTCCTGGGAGGAGGGGGCGGGACGAAAACCTGAACGTCTGACCTCAGTACCGATCCGGTTCTGGTTCTCCAGGCTGACTGGTGTGGTCTGGATCTGCACTGGTCCAGGCTCTGCACTGGTCTGGATCTGTACTGGTCCAGGGTCTGCACTGGTCTGGATCTGTACTGGTCCAGGGTCTGCACTGGTCTGGATCTGTACTGGTCCAGGGTCTGCACCGGTCTGGATCTGTACTGGTCCAGGCTCTGCACTGGTCTGGATCTGTACTGGTCCAGGCTCTGCACTGGTCTGGATCTGTACTGGTCCAGGGTCTGCACCGGTCCTGGTCTGGTCCAGGTTCATGTCAGTCCGAGAGATGCTGGACGAAGGAAGACGGAAACAGACCTCTCTGGTCCGGTTCGTCCTCGATGTAGCCGTGCTGCACACACACACACACACACACACACACACACACACACACACACACACACACACACACACACAAAATGTTCATTTTAACACCAGATTCTGATTTAGTTTTAGACTTTTTGACAAAAATATCTTTCGGTTTAAGTCATATTTTGGTCATTTGATTATTGTTAATTTTGTCTATTTTTTACTTGTATCCATTTTTCTTCAAAGCCTTCTTCGTCATCTTTGTTTTCATGCTAAGCTAAGGCTAGCAGAAAAAGGCCCGTTACCTGTTACCTGCATTCGCTCCGCAGCCTGTGTGAACAGCCCACATCAGTGGGAGCACCAATCAGAGAGCAGCACGGGGATACGTACCCACCAATCACAGTCCTCCTGTCCCACCACCACCAGCACCTGTCCCTCACAGAAGCTCAGCTCGTCGTGGTGGTCGGCCTGGCAGTCGTACAGCGCCTCCACCCGGCGGCTCGTCGCCCCGCGAGGCTGATGGACGTAAGCAAATACGTTGTGTATCTTTACATTGCGTAAATAAACTTAACATAACATACAGTGGAAGAAGAGACGGAAAACATTTCAAGATTCATATAGCGCTTTATAAGCTCAGGCCCCCGTTTCGCCTCTTTTTTGAAGATTTTTTAACCGAACGACACAGTTTTTTTTACTGAAAGTCGTTGGCAACACCCCTATGCTTTGTTTTATTGTGATTCTTTAGGTCCTAATCTTTCCAAAAAGGTGTCTTATTAGCAGTGTTGTATAAAGTACCCAAAAGCCGTACTTGAGTAAAAGTAAAGATACTTTACTGGAAAATTACTCCAGTAAAAGTAAAAGTCACCTATTAAAATACTACTTGAGTAAAAGTCTTAAAGTATCTGATATTTTCTGTACTTAAGTATCAAAAGTATTTTTCTGATATAAAATGTACTTAAGTATTGAAAGTAAAAGTACAAGTACATGCTTTTAATAAAAAAGCAATGGGTCAGAATTTTGAGAATTATGAAGTTTATTCTTTTAAGTGCTGTGGTCACCATGACCAAGGACAAGGAGTTGTGTTGATACAATAACCATATATATTATGTTCAACATAATATATTGTACCTAAGTATACTTTTGCATCTACTATGAACTTATCATCGTAATTCTCCAAAAAGCAATATGACACTATGAAGGAGTTGTAACAGTGTGGTTATAAGTATGCTCATTCCGCCCGGAACAGAAAGAATGAATGAAAAATTTAAGTTAAATTAAAAAAATCAAGTCCGGAAAAATGTTTTATTGTGAAAAATGACCAGATACATCCGTCTGTGGTAACCTCAGACGGAACCTCTTGACACATGTCAAGATGTCACGTTACCCTAAAAATGAAACTTAAAAGTCTGTTTCAACTCTGCCGGTGTTCTGGATTAAAACCAAGGCAGAGTATCCTGAGATCGCCAAAAAAGCATGAAAACCTGCTTTCATTTCAACATCCTGTCTTTGTGCAGCGCGTTATAAGTTAAGCAGTAGACTGGACTAAAGGTTTAGTTAGCAGTAGAGTCAGTAGACTGGACTAAAGGTTTAGTTAGCAGTAGAGTCAGTAGACTGGACATAACGAACACACGTCAGGTGTCGTTGTCTCCTGTCTCTCCGTGGTCGGACCCGGTCTGTGACAGTTTGGTCTTCACGTAACCGGCCCGTGACGCATAAAGGTTCGGGAGCGCTGGACTAGAGGATGTAGAGGGCTAATGCAGAATATTGTGATTCGCAAAACCTGCTTCGTGGAGTCTGTGTTCCACCACAGTCCCGGATGTGTGTTTTTTTCTTTCGAGAGATAGATTTGATTTTGTAGCGAGTAACGAAGGTTTCAGGGGAAATGTATCGGAGTAAAAGTATCATTTTTCTTTGCAAAATGTAGTGAAGTAAAAGTAAAAGTAAACAGAAATATAAATAGTAAAGTAGAGTACATATATCCCAAAAAACTACTTAAGTACAGTAACGAAGTATTTCTACTTCGTTACTATACACCACTGCTTATTAGTACGTGGGATGTTGGTAAGGGCCTGAACCAAACAGTTTGAACAAGTCGGCGACTGCTCCAAAATAAATTTTTGGGAAATCTTGCTTAGATCATGCTGGATATTCAGTTATGATCAAAATATGTTATAAAAGTGTTTTTTTTTTTTAAAATATACAGTTGTTTCACAAATAAATTCTGAAATAAATGATATAAAATAACACAAGTAATAGAACTCATTTGAGGTACAGAAGGAAAAACGACCCCCATGGGGGTCTATCGAGCTTAAAAGGTTAAAGTGCCTTGAGTACCTTGTAAAGCGCTATACAAATAACACTTATTAGTATTTATTAGTGCTGCTAGCTACATGGTTGGATATTGGGCTGTTGAGGCATTTTGAGGTTAGTTAAATGGAGTTAAACGTTTTTGAAGATCTCACCAATGATCGGCGAGGAAGCGGCTGGGGGGCGGGACGCCGGTTGTCATTCTCAAAGCTCTGAGAGCGCCGATTGGTGGGAGACCCGTTGGGCGGGGCTTTTCTGGCAGGGTGCAGGAAGTGGGAGGAGCAACCGTCACTGTCTGCTCTCCGAAAACCTCAAAGAGAAAGAGAGAGAATGTAAACACGCTGTGTATGTATGTCAATGTTATTTAAAGTATTCAGTAGAGGAACAATATTATTATTTATTTCAATCAAACAATAATACTTTAGCAGATTTTTCATTAATTTCTTAAGTTACATTGCTGATGCTGAGATGTTTAAGTTTGCTACAATGTAACGTATCTGTTCTATGTTCTTTAATGGACTGTAGCGAGCGACAGAGAGTAAGCATTACCCAGCATGCCGCTCGGCGGTGTAACAGTTAAAACAGTGTGAACACGATGCACTACTAATACAAAAGTATTACGTCTGTAAAGTTATTTTCTCTACAATAAATATATATATATATATATATATATATATATATATATATATATATATATATATATATATATATATATATATGAAGCCAGATATATTTGCTTAAAAGAACAGAAAAAAAAGAAAATGTAATAAGAATATTGTATGAATGCAAAGAAATATGTTGAATAAACTCTGGAAATGTAACTTTCACTTTTAAAATAAAGTAGGAAAACTAACATTATTTACATTAATGAAACTAACGTTATTTACACTATCAATTATTCTACAATGAGCTTGCTTAGATTAATTAATCATTTAGTCTATAATATGCCAGATTAGATGATCAACACAGGTGGAATAAGACAAATGTGTATAAAATATAAGACCAAGAACGACTGATGGTTTATCATTTAGTTCTACACATTTCGTTGCAGCTCTTAAATGAAGTATAACAAGACACATAAAATACATACATATAACAAAACTCATCTGTTTTAAGTATTAAACTATAATTTACAATCAAACTTTATTGGCACCCCAGTTTACAGCTCCCAGTGAGCTATCGCTCATCATAGTTACACATGATAGATGCATCAGACTCCAGACTGATAAAACAGATGTGTACATTTCTGGATAGGAAATACCTCGTTCTGGCCGTTCAGTCAGCGAGCTGAGAGGAGAAGATGGACTGTGGAGACAGACAGAGAGACGAGAAGAAGAGAGGGAGGGAGACATGTTTATTATGTCAATCTGAACTCTCTGAACTGCAGTTCACCGTCCGTCCACCAGAGGTCAGTACAGTCTGAGCTGAAGACGTTTCAGCTTCAACACACTGAGAATAAATGTGTGTAAATAAACCCTTTAATTATCATCTTCTGTTGCTTTGTGTGTTTTTAATGTGGGAGACAAACATTTGTTGTATCATGTTGTTCAAACCTCCTTTAGCGACAGATATCTTTTTAAATGACAATCTTTGAGATTGACCGATTTCAAATCAGTGTGATTGTGTCTCAGATACTCACACACACTTCTTAAAGGAGGAGTCTGGGCCGCTGTAGATCCTGGGACTGGTTGGCAACCCGTAATCTACACACACACACACACACACACACACACACACACACACACACACACACGCTCTCTTAGTTAATAACACGGCAGCACTCTGACAGATTAATTGCGGCGTGTCTCTCAGACGTTATTACCGTGCTTGCTGGACTCGGAGCAGCTCCTCTTGTGTCGGGCGGCGATGGGAGGAGGAGGCGTTAGCTTTCTGTTTCCTATCAGGGGGAAGAACACCTCCCCGTCTTCCTCCTCTTCCTCCCCACCGCCTTCACCTCCGTCGGGGGGCGGAGGGGGAGGAACGTTGGGAGCTGGAAGACGGAAAGACGGTAGAGATGGAGGAGTGATTTTTGTTTTCAGGACCTGGTCCTTATTATTGTGGTCTTTATTTATTTAGCGGAGTTATAAGAATAACATAACTCTTTTTTTTGTCTTGATATGATGCTGTAAAAATGTACATTTTACTGACTTTACCACGTGAAACATTATAATACGGATTAATACAACCTTGCATACTTTAACCAAATAGATACTAGCGACTGATATTATTGAAATAATCCTGTTTATTATTTCTACCATTATGTGAACGCCAGCTTCTGTTTGGGAGTTTCAGGTCTAACAGTATCTTACCGTCTCTCAGCATAATACATAAATCAGAGCTCACCTTTGACCCTGGGGGGCAGCGGAGGCGCAGGTGAGGACGGAGGAGGAGGAGGAGGGCTGGAGGCGGAGCCAGCCGGCCGGCTGTGGAGCTCCATGGCCATGGCGAGCCTCCTGCCCACGCTGAGCAGCCCTCCTCCTCCTCCTCCTCCGGCTACTCCAGAGGAGGAAGGGCCGCCGGAGGAGGAGGAGGGCTGACTGAAGCTGAAGGCACGGGAGGTGAAGGAGAAGGAGGAGGTGAAGGAGGAGGACGAGCTGGAGCGCTCCTTCTTCACCGGACCGATCTGAAACAGAAGAGGAGAAAAGTATTATTTTAATTATTATTGTTGCAGAAAAAGGATTAAACCTCAATGTGAGCGGATCGGCTAAACTACATTTTGGTAATCAGAATACTTTATCGATCCTCGGGGGGAAATGTGTACGTTACAGT